>JASTUI010000003.1:0-433640 GCA_031125405.1 Saccharomycopsis oosterbeekiorum
GTTACTTAAGAATATTCCAGCTCAATGTTATACTACACATATGGTTATTCTCTTATTATTACGCTTTAGTTGTGACTATGGTTTTTGCCCTATTTTTGCCACTCACAATTAATATATAAAGGGTTGAAATTCCCACCTTTTTAGATTTATAACTTTAGTTACAAAGTATTTTATTTTATAGTTATAAAAAATATCGTTATTCATTGGAATTTTTGTAGCTCCTACAGAAAATATGATAAATGTTTCAAAACATTAAAGCTCTTTTGATGAATAAATATGGATATCAATAATTTTAATGGGCAAGATCATTGATTAAAAGGAAAGAAAATCATAAAAGTAAAATAATATATATGTGAAAAAGGAATTTTGTCCCTTAAATAAAAATATGGTTCTCTTAACTGGAACTAGTTGACCTAATGGTCAAACGGCGTTTGTATTATAAATACTACAAATTCTTACTAATCATATTCACATTCTTATTAATCTTCTTTTGGCTCTTAATAATGTGTCATAGTATTATTCATAATACGGCATGACAAAAGTGTTATATTCGAAAGTCAGACTTGTTGCTTATGCAATCTAAAATTATTGAGAACAATATAGTAAAACAAACAATAAAAAGAAATAGTGTAGGTTTATTTACTTGTGAGCCTGTTCTTTTTGTAACATTTGTGCTAAATAAACTACAGCGTTTTTGATATGCAGTTAGTAACATCTGAACACCAATGTACGAACGTGAATGCAATGTTAAAATGATGTTTGGATGTAAATATTACTGGATTGAAATGGTGTTTGGATGTTAAAGCATGTCATCGCCAGTGTTTCATAACCTTAATACATTGCGCAGCGCGTTGTCATATTTGTGTATCATTACCTTGCGGATCGTATCCATAGATAATACTAATGAAATAGTTGGACTCAATGTAACAAGCTAATACATGTTTAAACTAAAAACTGTTTCAACCATTCCTGCAAATTCAAATAAATATACAGAACAAATTTTTTTAACTTTGGCGCGTTTAAAATAATACAAATTTCTAAGGTTCTAGTATTGTTAGTTAGGCTACCACTGTAGCTAAAATGACTGATCACCCTCAAAAACCTTATATACACAAAAAGAGCCCGTGGGTAAGTCATATCTGCAACAAAATCTGAGTTCCTATTTGAGTGTAAATGTCTGAAGCTTTATTCAACCTATTCTTTATTTTTACATATATTTAACAACTTAACCATTGATACATCATTGAATGTATGAATACTAGAAATCCAATTTCGGTTGATGGAAAAGTTGTGAAAATTTGTTGAATTTTCAAAAATTTTTAATGTGGTTGACGTGTGTTCAGTATTTATCTCAGAACATATTGATCTCGGTAGATTATGCATCTTTATAAATAGTCTATTATCATCATTAAGAAAAGTTATCAAACTTGAATTTCCATTACTTTCGAAAATATCGAATTTAGCTATCCCATTCTTCAGGCTTTCAGTTTGGAACCCATTCAAGCAATGCATATCTGAACCATATATTTTAATGCTATTTTTTGTATCTAATCCGTATACTAACTTAGATATAGGATCCATTTTAAGCTGCAGAATGCCAACAGATTTACTGCTAATATCATTGGTATGCTTAAGGGAAATAGCACTTTTAGTATATCTTAAATCATATATCTGCAAAAATGAGCTCAGTCTTGTAGAAATAACCAATTGATTTTCATTTATCCATAATAAATCTGATGGTTTATAGAATGGCAGTTTGCCAAGTTTCCTTTTGATATCTTTTGCCGAATATAATATGCCATTTCTATCGACAGAGTATTTCAATCTGTTGTCAAATATTACCAATTCCTCTTTTGAACTTGATGCTATTATATCATGTCTGAATGCGTTAAATTTTGTCATTATCGGTACAAAATTATCTTTGAATACTAATTCCCACTCTACCAACAGCTTTTCCATATCATAAAGATATATATTGAATCTCTCATTTATTAATAGCGTGTTACCATAAGGATCCACGTCAATATCTACTATATCAACAAAGTTATGATCATTATAATGGATGAGATGGCTAGAAATGAAGCGTTCATTTTCATTTAACATAATACTAAGATTTTCATTATTACTACCATATATAAATCCACCATTATTCAATGACCTAATAATATACTTTGCATTACTATACTCTTGAACGGTAAAAAAGTCTCCAGCTTCCTTTATATCAAAAATTTTTGAGTTTAATCTAGTAATTTTCTCCAAATATTGATGATTGTAAATATTTAATTTTCTTAGCAAAATAGGATCTTCTAAATTTCGATGAAAATTATTCATCTTTTTCCTCGAACAGTCTATGCATCAAGTTTAAGTTCATGTTATTTCATAGCAACCGTATAATGATTCGTACTTACTGACTTACATGATTATATAATATTTAATACATGAAAAATGAATGCTCTTTTTTTCTTTTTCTTTTTCTTTTTTTTTTTCTTTTTCTTTTTTTTTTTTCTTTTTTTTTTTTTTTGACATTATATTTTTGATCCAAGCTTTTTTTTTTCTCCAAAAAAAAGTAAGTACATACAAGAGAAAGAGTGAAGACAAAAGAGAAAGTTGTGGTATATAGAACATGTAAAGTGAAAAAAGATAAAAATAAGTATGTGCTAGAAAATCGTATTTCTATTTGATTAAATACAGTCAGTTCTTGCTACCATTATACTCCAAAAACAGCAGATTCATATTTGTTAATAAAAATTTTGATAGCAAGTTTGCAGGCCGTGTCATTACTGCTCCTAAAAGTTCAAGGCGTTATAATCAAGGAGTTTATAAATGTTATGTTTCCGCCGAGATTTATCCTAGCTGGGGATTTCTTATATCTTTTATCCAAGTTCTACATATAATTTAAAAACATAAAAAAAGAGATAATAGACAAGTAAATACTGTGATCGAAATCATAGAGCTCGCCGACCTGTTTTACCATTTCTCCGATTAATAAAGTATTCTCATAATATGGCTTACCTGAATTCTTTCTCAACTATTCAAAAATACTGAAAAAAGTTGTTTCCTTCAAAGGTGGAATGACGATAATAAATGAGAATTTTTTATGGTTGGGACAAAGAATCTAGGATTACGAAATAAAACTTTAAAAGTTGCTGGAACTCTTTGGCCAACGAAAAATGATTTATTTTAGGTTTTTTTTTTTTCGAAATATTTTTTTTCTGACTGAGTAGCAGATTAGCTTATGACTAAAATAATGTTCAAAACGGCAGCAGATGGAAAACATAAAGGAAAAGAGGTTTAGATGAATATGAGCAAGGAAAGTATAAATGACTAAAATCGCTTAAAAGATAGGTAGAATGAATGATTACATGAACATTCGCGTTGTGTGCATCAATAATAAAAGCATTGATATGCCTCTTGATATTTTTGAAATGTTGAGAAAAGGCTAATCAGTAGAAAGCAGCCGTGTACAGCTGTTGGCACGTTAATTGGTTTCCCAAAAACTGTTTATGAAGAATCATTTGAGGCATAGTTTCTTTACGTAGAATGGTAGAGAACTCCCTATATTTCATTTTTAGAATATGGATGGAGTTGAGCCTTTGTGTGCTGATTATTTTTGAACGATAGCTTGTTTTTTGGAGTACTGTATAACAAATATTCTTATCAGCCATATCATGAATGAAGCTTTTATGATAGTCACTGCTTATTGCCACTTAAACTATGATATATTTGTCTTATTTCGAACTAATTATCAATTGGGGCATAGATGTATCACATGTGTTCAAATAACACCTTAATTGACTCCTGTATCGATGTGCTTGATAAAATTTAGTTTACACAACTGAATCAGATAATCGAAAATATATATAATCAATGATACCCCATCTGCGATAAGTTGCTCTCGGCACGAGAACTACTATTTCTACTGGAAGCGATAAAAAGTTAGAAGGGTGGGTGAAGAAAATCAATCAGTGGTTATTTTGCAATGAAGAGCTTAAATTTTCTTTATACCAGAGGAACAGCAAGCGAACAACAAAGTGAAAATAAACAAAGAAAGCAAAGTTAAATAAAATTTCATAATGTTAGATTATTTCTATTTATCGTGGAAAGAGTTCCCAAAGATCATTTATCGACAAATATTCTGTAATAAGCTCTGCGTAATTGTCAGAGACTTATTATATCTAGAAACTTTTTGGCATGATTTGGCAAAGCCTGAACTGCTCAGAATACTGAGTCAAAACAAAAACTGATGCTAAATAGATGAAACAGTAAATTAAATAAAATAAAAGATTTCGCACTCTATTGGATACTGCTTGCGGTATAGAACCGTACAAAACCTTTTAAGTTCTTTAACATGCCAAAGAACGGTTATCAACGTTTAGAGCAGTTCCAAAAATAACCAACAGCAAACAATTGCTGCAGAGACATTGAAATGTAATTATTCGTGATTATAAATATTTTGAGAAATTCTTTCTCAAATTAAAAGTTGATTTTATAGAAATTGATATAGGTTATAAAAAGTCCAGAACACAGAATTACAAGCATCGTATCATCACGCTAGAGAATTAAAGGTTCTAATTGTTGATATATTATGTGCGTAGGCTAGCTGCGGCATAGCTAGGTCCAAGACATATATTGTGTTTACGGTTCTATTCCTTGGAATAATCCTGAGCATGCTCTTTGAATGATTTCTTATAAAACTAAAATAATAGCTGCAGAATCCGTCAATGGTAAAATAACTTCTGGGAGGAAGTATTTATAATAAAACTGGAGAAGTAGAGGATTTTCACCCTTCCCGGTATTCTCGATTAAAAAAACAACTCTGAAAATAGTTTTGAGAAGATATTAAAAAACTGATCTTATACTATCCCAAGGAAAATACTTTACTGATTAATTATGTCAGTACATAAAATAATGATAGAAACTCTTTGTTTAATCAAGAAAAGGATATATCCAGATGTTGTATAGCGGCATGTGATGGTGCATTACAGATCGCATAGAGTCGCATCAATTTTTCGTGATCTTTCGGTTACTGAAATAGTAGTAACTTTTGAGATTTCATTTATATACACAATAGTCCTATGTAAAATTGAAGTTATTTTTTAACATATAATTATTGATTTTTAAAGTACCCAAGATGAAATCATCTTTATAAACTTAATATTTAATACTATGAAGAAAAATGCAATAAATAATAGTGAAATAAATACGGTAGATAAAGATCTTGAATCAAAAAAGGATAAATACTATCATCCATATAATCCTTATCGGATTCAATTGGAGTTAATGAAAGAAATATACGAAACTTTGAACGACGAAAAATATAAAGTTGGAATTTTTGAAAGTCCTACAGGAACAGGCAAGACGTTATCCTTAATTTGTGCCACTTTAACTTGGCTTAGAGAAAACAAACACAAGACATTATATGAGGAAAGTTCACAGTCTGGCGCACTGGACAATTACTCTGATGATGAGCCTGATTGGGTTACACAAAAGTATAAAGAAAAGTTTCTCAAGGACCAGAAAGCTATAGTTGAAGACTATGAAACTCATTTGAATGAGCTAAAGCTGAGTAGCGAATTTTTGTACAAGGAATTAGCTACAGCTCCTTCATTAAAAAATACATATGAAATTGCGGACCTGATGGCATCGGAAAAATATAGAAAATTTAAGAAGCAGAAGGTAGACGTGTCCATAGATAGTGATGATGAGTTTTTACCAACTGATTATAATGATGACAGTACTTCCGAAAAGGAAAAACTTAGTAGTGAAATAAGGAATATGATATCTAATTTAGAATCTAAGAGAAAGAGAGAATGCACCCAGGATAAGTTTGAGAAATTAATAGATAATTATATGGATGATTCGTCTAACAATAAAATCATGAAAATTTATTTTGCTTCAAGAACACACTCTCAATTATCTCAGTTTTCTGGCCAATTATCATTAACTAAGTTTCCTTCTGTTATAGATAACTTGAAGGTTCATGAGAGAGTGAAATATTTACCGTTAGGGTCAAGAAAACAACTCTGTGTGAATCAGAATGTTTCAAAATTAAAAAATAATTATTTGATAAATGAAGCATGTTTGGATCTTCAAAAGAAAGATGACAAAACTGAGTCAAATACTTCAAATGAAAAGAATCTTCTCAATCCAAAACCCAAAGGCTGTGAATATTACATCAACTATAGAAATGATATGAGAGATACAAAAGAGCTTAATAATAAGTTTAGAGATTTAGCATTCAGTAAGATCCATGATATTGAGGACTTGGCAATCTTGGGAAAAAACTTACATATTTGTCCATACTATTCGTCCAGGAACGTAATTGATACGATACCAGAAGTAATTTCTTTGCCTTATCAGTTATTATTGGATCAAGATATAAGAAACCAATTGAATATTAATATTAAAAATTCGATAATAATTATTGATGAAGCACACAATCTTATAGACACGATAACCTCTTTGAACTCTGTAAATATTAAATTCGATGAAATTAAAGAAATAGAAACCAATTTGAAAGCTTATTATACCAGATTCACAAGAAAGCTTAATAGCGGAAATAGAATTAATTTACTTAAACTTTTAAAGCTTATTGGAAAATTGGTTAAGTATATTAGAAATTTTAAGCTGAAGAACCCAAAAATTGATAATGGGTTGAATCTAAACATCAACGATATTTTCTTCAATAATGATCTAATAAATATTTATGATCTTGATAATTATTTGAAAATTTCAAAAATTGCATATAAGATTGAAAAGTTCACTAATAGCAAAACGCCGCTCTTGTTTAAACTAATTAGGCTTTTAAAACTTATAAATAATCCATCAAAAGATGGAAAACTTTTTTTCAATGAAGACTTTTCTCTAAACTATATGTTATTAAATCCTATTGAAATATTTAAAGATCTAGTGCATGAAGCAAAATGTGTGATTCTATGTGGAGGAACCATGCAACCGATAGATGATTTTGAAGAATTTTTGTTGCCATATTTGAATTCCAATAAGCAGATCAGGAAATTTAGTTGTGAGCACATTATACCAAGTACTCATTTAAGAGTTATGCCTATTAGTAAATATGGCGATACGCTTTTCGATTTTTCTTTCAAGAGCAGAAATAATAAGAAACTTATGGAAGATTTAGGTAATTTATTATTGTCCCTAATAGTTAAAATTCCTCATGGTGTTGTTATGTTTTTCGCAAGCTATAAGTACTTGAATGACTTAATTAAGATTTGGGAAATAACTGGATTATGGGACAAGATTAATAAAATAAAGAAAGTATTTACTGAACCTAAAGAAAAAGTAGAAAACTTTTTACAAGAATATGACGGATATATCCATTCCGAAAATGGTGGTGCTATTTTGCTATCGGTGGTCGGTGGAAAGATATCTGAAGGTATCAATTTTAATGATGAATTAGCTAGAGCCATTTTTATGATAGGCTTACCTTATCCTAACGTATTTAGTGGAGAAATTATTAACAAGAGGAAATATATTGAAGAAAAAGTGATAGAGAAAGGAAATAGTTTAATTGATGCTAAAACAAAGTCTCAAGAGTTCTATGAAAATTTGTGTATGAAAGCAGTAAATCAAAGCATTGGAAGGTCTATTAGAAATATCAACGATTATTCAATAATTTATTTAGTAGACTATAGGTTCAATAGTGAAAAAATTCAACATAAATTAAGTGGGTGGATCCAAAAGAGAATAGAAAAAAATAACAGTCTAAATGATATTTTAAATCAAACTGAAAGATTCTTCCAATATCACTCAGATAAAATATTGAAAAAGTAAATCATTTGTGTATATCTGCATATTTGAATAAATATTAATTGCCTCTCAGGGTGTTAAAAAGACAAATTTTTATTAACAGAGATTATTCTAAAATAGAAGTTGCTTAGCTAACAATAAACTCTTCACTACCCTTACCATTTTTATTCATTTGTTCGCACCGTTCTATTTTAGTTTCTAATGGGCTAAATATTGAATACAGGTTTTTCGTGACCCACAGATTTGAAAAATTATGATATGTTAACAAAGTGTTGGGGATCCCTAAACTCAAATGTGTTATATATATATATTAATACTATTGAATAAATTGTGAACAAAAAATTAATGTTGAATGATGAGGCAAAATATACATTGAAAAAGAGCGCGAAATTGCCTGAGTGTATAATAGTGAAACTAGATAAATAATCAATTCAAAAATTGAAGAATTTGGGGGTATACACGTAATCTTTTACAGCAATCAGATAGAGATAAAATAAATCTTTTTACCTACTAAACGTTTACTAATTTTTAATATTTAGTAAATGTTACTAGTCTACGTGGCGTAGTGCCTGAAAATCTTGCGAACTTCTTTGAATAGATTGGGTTGTTAGCTCTTCTTTTGACATGAACAATCTTGTATATTATAATAGCAACAATATATTTATTTGATGATACCAGAAATGCTAATAGTTATACAAATTAAAATCTATATCATTCAAAACAATACCTTCCTTGCCGATGGGTAATTTGCCAAGAACTTGAACGCTTGGATTCTGTGAATTTAGATGCTGAAACTTATTGAGTTCTTGATTAAATTTTTCGGTACCATCAATGCCTTTTATTTTATGGTCTTGATATATTTGCAAAGGATTTAAACTATTAAAATTTATTATGGAAGAAGAGCCACCATATAGAACATCATCTTCGATACCTATTCTATTGCAGAACACAACAAATCTATCCTTAGTATTCATAGCTAAATTTCGATTTATTTTGTAGAATGAATTGAATAATGGAATAGATCTCATAATCCAATAATTTATATTTCCAATATCAACTGTTTCTTTTTTAAAGGATGAAATCTCCTTTACATCCTTTTCAACTAATTCAGTATGATTATTAATATTGATGATGAAATCATCAGTCTCCTTAGAAAATTGGTCTTGCATAAACTTTATGTCTTTATTCTTATCTTCTAACGTCCCCGACTCTTTGTAAGCAATTGAAGGAGAGATAGATGATAACCATGCCATAGGAAATAAAACCAAATCTATATCATTTTTGAAACAGAAATTAGAAAATTCAAACTTTTCAAAAGGAGCCTCAAATTTATGTGGGTTTAAATCCATGCAAATTCCCATAGTTGAGTTAATGAAACTTTTTTTGTATTTTTTTTCTAAACTAGTTAAAAATTCAGAATCTTTTTCATTTTTTTCTAATCCCAATTCGTCAATCATCTTTTTGGAATATTTGATATAATTTTCGTTTTCTAGATTATTTTTGTTCAAATAATAATAAAAGTTTTTATCCAAATTTAATTTAAACGAAGTAAAGCCTTTAGGATTTTCATTAGCACCCCATATCTCGTCAGTTTCGTAAAGAAACGATTTTCTATAGTTGTAAACGATTAAACCATTCGGGGCTATTAAACAACTGGAGTTATATATCTTGTTATCAAATATTTCAGGATAACCAATAACAGTAAAGCATTTATAATTTCTTGAAGTCTCAATACCAAAGCTAATACTTCTTCCAAAATCTTTGATACTCTCTAAATATGGCTTTATATCTGCAGAATTTTTGAAATTGTAGCCTGTTAATGCTAATTCAGGTAAAACCACTAAATCAAACTTTTTTTTTTGAAATACATTATTTAGTAGCAGCGATACTTTCTTGATATTATGCAACACATCTTTAAACTTAGGCTTTAGTTGCAATGCCGCTATAGTAAACATCACAATTTATTTAAATATTAATTGCTGAAAGGTTCAATCATTCTCTTCAATGATAGTATGTATATGCGGAATCTCTATCAATATCAACAGATAAGGTTTTATTTTTATATATTTTTGCCCCACCATGAAAAAAAAAAGGGGACATATATCAATGCAATTTCCTCGAAGTAAAAATCTTTCTAAATGTTTTGATAGCGACAAACCATAACGATTAAATCAAGTAAATATCTGTTGATGATAGAAAGAAGGACAAGAGTAAAATGAATAAAATTGTACTAATATCTGGAGGAACAGCGACAAATTCTCTAGTCCCTGCTTTGAATGATATTGTGGACATCGGGAGTATATCATTTATTTTACCTGTATCAGATAGTGGCGGATCATCTGCAGAAATACTCAATAACTTTGGAGGTCCAGCAATAGGTGACTTGAGATCAAGAATAACAACTATTCTTGCACTAACAGAAGAAAACCTATTTATAAATCATAGATTAAATAATGTTGATTCTGATAAGGCATTAAAAGAGTGGAAATCAATGATACTTGACTTTAAGAAAGCTCGAATTGACCAGCTCTCTAAAATAGATAGTAAGGTATTCAAATATTTCAAATATTTAGATGATATAATTTTAAAAGATGAGATAGATCTTAATTTTCAAAATGCATCTATTGGTAACTTATTGATGTTAAGTTTGAGATTATATCATAATTTGGATCTTTATAGCTGCTCTTTAGAGTTTATTGATCTAATAACATCGATATGTACAATAGGGGATAAAAATAGTACTGATGTAATGAAGATTCAACAACGACAGATCTTCGATAAGTTTAATATATTGCCATGCATTAATTCCAGCAAAATCGACGAAACTTTTGATATTGCTGCTCAACTAGAAAATAATGATATAATTATTGGACAAAACAATATATCACATCCAAGCACGAATCACATAGTATTTAGTAAATCTGATGATATACCATTATTGTCTCCGGTGAATAAATTGTTCTATATTACTAAGAGTAAGAAAGAAATTAGACATGAACTATTTATTGAGGCACAGAATGTGTTGGAAAATTCAGATGTAATAATCTATTCCATAGGTTCTTTAATAACAAGTATACTTCCTGTTATAATTCTTGACAAATTTGCTCGTTCAATTCTCAAAAATAAGAAATCTAAAAAAGTTTTAATGTTAAATGGTAATTTAGATAGAGAGACATTTGAGTATAATATCGTTGATTTTATTTATCAAATTATAAAATCGTTAATATATAGCATAGGTATTAATATGAACAATGACTCTATATATGTTGATGATAATTACAGTGCAGGTTTAGGAACACTGAAAAACTATCAAAGATCAATTAAAAAATTGCTAGAATTTAAAAACAATATTTTGACCCCAAATAAGTTATCTTTCACAGATTTTATTACTAATATTTATATACTACAAGAGTGTGAGATTGAAATACACTGTGACATAGTAGTGTCTTTGACCGGAATCAGCTGTAATTTTATTAAATCAGATATATGCCCTACTCCCGGTAAGGATGGAAGAACTTATACTTACAATTTAGAAGATTTTAAGTACCAAATGGAAAAATTGTTGAAAAATGTTGCAAACTAATATTTCATATAGAATTAGATATTTTTTTTTTCATTTTATAATTAATGTTATTTTACAAGTATCTCAAATTGTATTTGCATGTGAATAAATGTAAATACACTGACTCCAAGGTTGCTATATCCAAAAGTGACCTAATACTCATAAACAATAGGATCTTTTGTAGTATTTATTGGCATTATAATATCTATTTGCACAGCTAAATAATTATTACCTGGTTCTATTCCTTTCTTCAAGATCACGAACAGTCATACCATTAATTCTAGTTTTATTTAATAACAGAATACCAAAACCAGTGTCAATTTTACTATATTTTTCATTCTTGAAATTTCTGAACTCTTCAAAGGATTGATTTTTAATCAAAAGAATTATTTGTCTTAATTCATCAAATTTACTTTCCATTTTCTTATTGAACTGATCACTATTATTAGATCTTAAATGAGTTAAGATATCTTCTAAATATGTTAAGTCATTATCAAAATTCAAAATAGCAACATCAGTGATATTGGATGAAATATTCAAAAAATCTTTAAATTGGCTTGCCAAAATATCAAAAATTCTACTGATTAATAAATCCAAAACCTGATAAGGCAAATTACTAAAAGTTGAACTAAACATAGCCTTCAAAAACTCACCGAGCTCAATCACATACATAGAAGGTTCCTTGTTGACAAATGTTGTAGCAAAATCAAAATCAACCATTTCTAATAATTGAATAACCTTATCATCCACCATTTCAAATAATTTACTTTCTGCGGTTTTCTTAATTTCTTTAAATATGTTGATTGAATTCAATCTGAAATTTTTCTGAGGTAAGCTTTTGACAAGGTTAACATTAATAGATATCTTAGATAATTGATTAGCATTACCATAAGTTAAAAGCTTTGAAACTTCGTTGGAAGAAATATAAAAGAAATCCAAATTAATCAAATTCTGTGCAATTTCTTCTCTATTTGTAGAGTTGACTTTTTCCTTTAAATGTTTGCCTATACGACAACTCATTAAATCATCTAGAGAGCTTATTAGAAGTTGACTCAATAGTTTAAAATTATGGTTATAAGAGTTGAAATCCAAGAATTGCAAGGATTTTCTCACAAAAGATCTGATTTGTGCACATGTCATTGGGTATAATTGGGAAAACGGTAAATGTTTTGGGAAGTCATGATCATTTTCATCTAAGAACTTCACAGGAGATATAGGTACGATTTCTTGGTTGTCAGTTTGATACCAGCTAACGGCCAACACCTTTTTATATAAAGTGGCATCATTAATTCTCATAGGCATAGAGTCATCTTCATATAAAGATACTTTGAATTCATCTTCAAAATTATTAGATAGAAGTTCTTGATATTTTTTAAATAATGATATAAGAATATCATCGTATAATCTTTTAGCTGGGAAATTATAACCTTCCATAATTTTTATAAAGACTCCAACCACTTGCTTCAATTCAATGATTAGATCAACCTTGTCATTTGTAATAGTTTTAATAAATGAGGTTAACACAACTATGAGTTTATCTAGTAAAACATTCCAGAGTGAAAGAATTTGTTGCCATGATTTCAATTTATATCTTGTGCTTCTATTAACAATTGAATCAATGACAAAGAACGATGCCATCTTATACAAAAATTCCTGAATTGCAGATAAATCACTAAATATACCATCCAACTTATTAGCATTTAACTTGATCAATTGTTGAAAAATACGATCTTTTCTGAATGTGACCTCTTTGGTGTACAACATTTGCAACTCTTCAAGCTCATCGATGGCTTCATAAATTAAAATTGCATCATAAAGAGGATTCAATGGAATCTGAACATAGTCATTTTCTAATGGGTTAAATTTCGCAGAAGATTCTACTAATCTCATTGTTAATTCTATCGGTGAATTTAGAGAGTATTCCTTAATAAGCTCGTTTTGATTAATTTGGTCTGCCCATTTACTAATTAATTGTTCGGTATGAGTGAATAATATCTCTCCTACACTAATAACATTTTTATCAAAATTACCTAATAATAAGCGTACTTTTTCAAAACTCTTTTGTTTAATCAAATTCGTCATTGCGGGAATGGATTGGTATATCTGGTTGGCAAATTTGAATTGATTGATTTCATAGTTTTTTTCATTCGCTTTTTTCAATTCATTGATATGTTTTAGAGCTGTGAAATACTTTTCAGCCACAATAAAATCGTGAATCTTATTAGTTAATTCCAAAATTTGTAATGAAGCTGTAATATATTCTATGGATTGACTAATTTTGGTTGAGTTATTCTTCAAGGTTAAAAAATCTTTTTTTTTCTCAATTAGACTGCCCCCACTTTCCTCCAAGATTGAACTAATTTCACGAACTTTAATCAGTATATCATTGCTCTTAATTTTTATTGACGATATGTTATTCATGGACTTTAAAATGTCACTTTCTGATTGTTTGCAAATTGTTTCTAAATTTTTGGATTTTTCATTAGATATCATGTCCAAGCTAGATATTAATTCGTCCAATGATTTACGTTCAAGAAGTGAGTCATGTACTATTGGAGTAAATTTATCTAAATAGTCTGCCGAATCCATGCTAGTCAAAGCATGTAATCTGTCAGAATTATCCTTGAAAATGTCAAATATCTCTTCTTCATCATTTTCAAAATCATCTATAATTGTACTGTCATTATTATTATTACTGCTATAATTAGTTTTGCTATTGCTAAATTTTCTCGAGTAGGATGAGCTTTTATAAGTGGACATTTTAACAAACTTCTCCAAAATATTTTCACTGGATGGGCTAATAATCAATTATGATCAAAACATCTGATGATGGTATTTCTATTTTAAGAGTGGCATGAATTAATAAAATACAAATATAATCTCAGAAAATTAAGATCTACAAAATTAACAACAAGACACTTTTTCTTGAAGCGGTGCACATAACGCCAATGTGAAAAGTCTGTTAGTTTGACAAATCGGTGGAAACGCTACAGCGATTGTAAACTACAGTTATTGGCGAATGATATCTCATGAATTATGGAATATATATTCTTATGTCTAATGGATTATGTAATATAGTATACTATTATGATATATAATTTATCTTTTTTATTTCATATATTAGTGTGCGTCAGTGTATGTGATAATTACGTATAATTGTTATCCTTGAATCAACGCTTACTGCTAGTAAATGCAAATACCACAAGAATTGATGCGGCCAAAGTGACCAATGCCCCTGGCATCAAAAGTTGATTTGAAATTCCAGGAATTAATGTTTCTTCTTTTTGGCTGCTCTTACTAATAGATAATTTTTTGTTAGACTCACTTTTAACATTAACATCGGTATGCTCATATTCTTTTAAAATGGTCCCCAATGTTTCTTCTGGATTGTGAATAAACAAGTCAACCTTGTTTAAGCCCAAATTTTTATTTATCTGTACACAATCAATTAAATCTTGATCGTTCGTGATAGCTACTAGATCTCCTTCATCATCTTTGTATGAAATAGCATAGGATTCGGTAATCTCTTCAAAATCTTGCGTATGGAGTTTTTGGGTTATCAATCTTCTTAAAATATCATTGCCTTCTTCAGGATTCATGGTGATTCTATGAATTCTCTTCATTGGAGATTTAAACTTAAAGTTAAATGTATGCTCAGAACCGGTAACAGATCCAATACCAGCATCAACTACCAGTTTTGTTGCAGCAGAGGAGCGGCCATCTTCCTGATTTACACATGATATGGAATCACTAGGCTGAACTTCAGTGTGAAACCTAGATGAATGATCTTCATTAGGAACTTGCAGTGATTCATTATCAGAATGCATATAATCAGAATCATCCAATGCGGTCCAAAATCTATTCCAGATAGGATTTTCAGGATTGGAATTACTAGTTGAAGCAGAAAAACTGGCCACACCATCATCATTAAAACCACCATGTTCGTCAGCATTAACAGCTTTTAATCTATTTAAAGTAGCATATGTTAATTTCAATACTTCTACTATACCGATAATTTCATTGTTTTCAACGATGGGCAAATTTAGATAATGTCCATCAAACATTTGCTTTAACGCTTCATGAATAGTCAAATCTTTTGAAGCACAATCTGGACTTGGAGTCATGACTCTTACAACAGAACATGTCTTTGGATCCAAGCCAGCAGCCAATACTCTTAATACAACGTCTTTTGAAGTAAAAATACCTGTGACCTCTTCATCTTTGGCATCTTTTATAAGAATTGCAGTAGTCCTATGCTCTTTCATAAGTACGGCAGCTTCTAAAACAGATGATTTGACATTCGTATAGACGGGCAAAGTAGTATCATCCAAAATACTTTTTAAGGTTGGTCCTCCCATCAATTTTTTCAAGCTTTCAAAATATTTCATGACTTGAGAAGGCTGTTGTGTTATTCCCATTTCTTGATTCACATCATCTAAAGCATCATATAGCTTTTTGGAGGAGTCATACATTCTTTGCAACTTATCCATCGCTTCTTGATAGCATTTGGTGATATCTAAAACGCCAATTATTTGACCATCTGCATCTTGGATAGGCAAATGGCGAAATTTTCTTTTCACCATTAAGTTCAATGCTTCAGAAGCGGGAGAACCAGAAGATACACACAATGGATTCTTAGTCATGATTTCTTCTACTGAAACAAAGCCAGCTATCTGATTGTTTGCGACAACTCTAAACGCCAAATCTTTAGCGGTGAAGATACCAATCAACTGTTTATTCTCATCTGACACCACCAACATACAATTAATTCTTTTAGCACTCATAATTTTTGCGGCTTCCAATACAGTAGTCTTCGAAGAACAAATGATCGGCTCGTTAGGTTTGAGCGACAATACCGAACCTGGGGTAACCTTAGATCTGGAAGAGTTTTTTGAAAAATTGAAGCTTCTCTTTTTCTTCGATAGATCATGCTCTAGCTTCTTTCTGATGGCTTCATCTTTTTTGGACTGTCTCTTTCTGTAATCATTCATATCACTAATCAGGATCTGACTATGAGTAGTCGATGCTGCTGATGTTCGTCCATTTCTGTACGACATTACCTGTTGTATTATTGATATTTATGAAACAAACACTCCACTATATTTTCGTCTACTTCAGTTATTCTAAAAGTTAATAAAATTACGTAAAATTAAAGATAGTATATAAAGTTCGCGGTATTATACAAGTTGTGTGCAAAATTCAATAACTTTGGATGTGTTTACTATTTTTTCTAAAATGTTTTTGTTTTGATTTCTTTTCGTTTCTGGCGGGTAATCAAGAAAAAAAGAATAAAACGAAACCTTCTCTGAAAAGAAAAAAAAAAGAAATACCGAGAAAATAACACATTGTTCAAGATCAGCATGTCAGATTTCGTGATACGACTTATAGCGTTGCAAGATCCAATTTCTTCATCTTTCTTCTGGAATAATCGCGAAAATACAGACTATATTGTTAATAGATAGGATGGATATATTAACCCCTAAAAAAAAAAGAACATATGTGGCAGTGGTTAAATATTATTTTAAGCTTTTTAGTACAAAAAGGGTCCGTATTTTACGAAGCCTAAGTATGCCGTTATGGTTCTTGGCTACAGTTTTGTCGATTTTGCTGTACCTTTTTCTTCATGGGTTTACAGACATTTTATTTGGATCATCGCTGGTAAGCGTTAGCACTTCAGATATAAGTAATAATGCTTACATCAATACAAACTATTACGCAAGTAAGAACTATAAGGATAAATTTGATTTGAAGAAAAAATCAGGGAAGGTCAAATCCAGATGGATTGGTAACGTGGAGGTGGATGAGCCTTTTCAAATAGGATGTGTGGAACCTTTGATTGATGAAGATCAAGAGAAGGCCGATGCTGTTTTGGTTGTTTTAGCTAGAAACTCAGAATTAGATGGTGTCATAGAATCTATGAGTACGCTAGAAAGACATTTCAATCAATGGTTTAATTATCCTTGGGTTTTCTTGAACGACGAAGAATTTTCAGACGAGTTTAAAGAAGAAGTGTTAAAATACACAAACTCTGAAGTTGAGTTTGGGTTGGTCGAATCTGACTTATGGGAGTTTCCATTGACTGCTGACAAATCCGTCAATCCAAATGCGAAAAGTAATATAGTTTTTGATGACGCAGAATTCAAAGAATACATAGAAAGACAGGGTGATAGGGGTATCATGTACGGTAATATGGCATCCTATCATCAAATGTGCAGATTCTACTCTGGCGGATTTTACAGACATCCTTTGGTCGCTAAACATGAATGGTATTGGAGAGTTGAACCTGAAGTCGAATTTTATTGTGATTTAACATATGATCCATTTTTGGAAATGGCAAAGCATGGTAAAAAATATGGGTTTACAGTTATGATCAAAGAATTACCGGAGACCATTCCTAATCTTTTTAGATATACACAGTCGTTTATCAGAGATTTCAATGTTAAAGTTCAAGATACTTGGAATTTATTTACTAAACCCATTAACAGTTTTAATTTTAAAAATCTAAAAGATGAAAAATTACATGAAGAGTTGAAGAATATCATGAGTCGGGAAGAATTAATTGATATTTTAGAAAGAAAAGCAGAAATACAATATTTCATTAAAAATCCTGATGCTTACACCAAAAGCATGCAATCCAAATTGAAAGAAGAATTAATAAGTAAATCTTTACCAGAGAATAATAAAAATCAAATTGAGAAAAAGATACCCGAGGAATACTTTGAGGGAGAAATTTATAATTATTGCCATTTCTGGAGTAATTTTGAAATAGCGAGGGTTGACGTATGGGATAACCCAGATTATGAACAATATTTCAATTATTTGGAGAAATCTGGTGGATTTTTCAAAGAGAGATGGGGTGACGCTCCAGTTCATTCTCTAGGGGCTGCCATGTTTCTAAAACTATCTGAGCTACATTATTTCAGGGATATAGGCTACAGACATAGTACGATTGCCCATTGTCCTTACAATTCATTTGATAATCAGATTGGATATTCCCCACTGAAGAATTATTTCAAATATGGAGACAACAAAAGAATCAAGCGAGAAGACCATGATTGGTTAGAGATAGATAAGCCAAAGAAAAATGGTATTGGCTGCCGTTGTAAATGTCCAGAAAAAAAACAAAGGGAGATTGAAGATACTGGCGGTACATGTATTGACCAATGGATCACTGCGATAACAGATGCATCGAATAGAAAGTTTGACACCTTTGATAAAAAGTATGCCAAGAAGTTAGATGTTGAAGAAATGAGACGCTTGATAACCGAGGACTATCGATTAACAGTTGCGCTCACAAAGGGTAAAATAAATAAGAAGAAATATGTCAGCAGTGCTTTGATAGCATGGGAAAACGTTAAAGGTGATGAAGAATATGAGAAAGTGAAATTGACTGATGATGAATTTGATGTAAGGTTGCTTAAAGAAACCAAAAGATTGGTCAAGGAAAAAAAGGTTAACGTTGATGAATCAAAGGCGTTTGATGATGTCTTTGATTAAGTGTATTTTGTTATGTTTTCACTCGTTAATCTAAATACAGTCATTAACTTTAAAATATTATTATTTACACGTAGTGCTTTACAGTATTCACCGAATAGCCTAACACTTGTTCAGCACCACTAGCGGCCCAATTAAAAAACTTACTTTTAATTTGAATACATTAATGAAAAGAGTTAGACATGTCAGTGAAATTATAATATAAAACTAAAAATCAATATTTATAAATATATTTTTGGGAGAAGATATGAATATATACCAATATATCATTTAAGCTTCAGCAAGTTCTCTAAGACGTCTGATAGTGGATCTAACAGTGAAAGCAGCGGCAGTAGAGACAGTGTAAGCACCACCAGCAGTGGTCTTTCTACAGCTCTTACAAGACCAGATACCAACAGCCCCTCTGGTAACAGTTCTCTTACCACAGAAAGCACAATCGTATTTGGAGTGTTGTTGAACTTCTAATTTCTTACAAACTCTTCTCAAAGAGGAACCATATCTGACACCATATTTACCGGTGATACCAACCTTCTTAGTTCTTTTAGACCTATAAAAACAAAAGTTAGTAAACATGAATTACTGCTGATGATAAATGCTGAATAGATATATGTAGGTTGACAAATGTGGACTTTAGTAGGCAGTATTTTCCAAATAAAATGTGGATGTTTAACTCATGCTACATGGGAGATATATTGTGATGCAAAGCACACCTATGGCACAAAAAATTCACCCAAACATTGTTTTCATATCACTAATAGTTTCCAGCGATATTGATCGTAAAACATAGTTATTATCTCGTATAATCACACTAATTCCCTATTCACTAGACTGCTGTCTTCTGTGGAGGCTTGAAAAATTCTTCACAAACTTCAAATGCTACCAAGGATCCATAAATGCGGTGCACTATATTTAAATTGCCAAATTAAACAATCTTGTAAGGAAAAACATGCCAGTTAAATATTGTTGTCACTTATTATTCTAACAATCCATCTAGTCTTAAAATTCGGAAAATCCATTTGGCCATGTCGTTGCTTATCTTAGTCAAAATTAAAACACCACTTTCTATTCATCAACCCAAATATGTCTCCTTCTCTATCGTATTCTCCATATTGCTACATACATTTTATACTATATTTATTTGCTGATATTGTATGATGGAGTCTAAAATAGAGCAAGAGAGGAGAATAAAGTAAGTAGAAAATATTATTAAAAACTTTTCAATATTGTAAATTTTTTTTTTTGTAATTTTTCTTCTTCTCATATTGTTAGTTACTATTATTATCGTTATTATTATTTTTTTTTTCATTTGGAAAAAACCGTAACCCATGATTCCTATATCGTCTTACTTACATCTAGACACCACCCTAAATTCAAGCCAAATTCGAATTATTTTGTTTGTTTTACTTTTTCATAATATTCTCCGTTCGCTTTTCCACCATTTTTATAGTACCTGGATTTGTTTTGAAATAGTTGCGAAACCATCTTGTTTCATGGAAAAATAAAAAGGACGCCAACATTCAAAATTCCAAGAAAAGGAAAAAGTAATAAAAATGCAGAATTTCTGCGACTGTAGAAAATAAAGTTTTTTAAAAACAACAACATATAAAAGATCACATGATTAATGTGCCCTAAAGAAGAGCACGTGATGTTTAATTTATCGCGAATTTTTTGGATTTTTTTTTCGTTGTTGCTATCGGTCAGCTAATATCCACCAAGCTGCAATTCTGTGCCTTTTGGCAGCATAGGAGTTGCAACGTATCAATTTGTACATGAGTCATCATAAGCGCTGTAAAGCCACAGCACATGGATCAGAACTAACTTGAGAGATCAAAGAGTTGATTTGATGTTTTACAAATAACATATATAATACCCTTGTATATTTTCAATAGAAACTCACAGTCTTCGTCAAGCTAGAATCCCCAGTAACAATATGAGCCAGCAACAACAAGCCACAAGTGCCTCAGTGGGTTCATCCATCACTAGTTTAACAAAAAGCATCGTTGGTGCAGGCATGCTTGCCATGCCGTTTGCTTACAGAGCAGACGGTGTTCTTTTGGGTACTCTCATTATCTTGCTTGCAGGGTTGACCGCTGGTTTTGGCTTCTATATCCAGTTTAGAAGCTCCAAATTTGTGACGCCAGGAAACGCCACATTTTTTGCCATTTGCTCTATCACGTATCCCAGCTTGACCTTGGTGTTTGATATGGCGGTTTTTTTGCAGTGCTTTGGAACTGGGGTATCGTATTTGGTAATAGTGGGTGATCTTTTACCAGACATAATCAACTCAAGTAGAACTATTAGCATTTTATCTAGTGCTTTCATAATATGCCCATTGTGCTTCTTAAAGAATATTGATTCCTTGAAATACACTTCAACCATCGCTTTGTTTGCCATCGTGTATTTGACGATATTAGTCATCTCCCATTTAGTTGATAAAAGTAACATTCCGCGTGAGATGATTGGTGAGATCTCTTACTTTAAACCTTTAGACTTGAGTTCTATCTTCTCCACGTTTTCCATCGTTGTTTTTGCGTTTACCGGCCATCAGAACATGTTTTCCATAATTAATGAAAGTAAACAAAAGACTCAATCTGCCATTATCAAAATAATTGTGTCTTCAATTGTGATCTCATCCTCATTTTTCATGATTGTCGGAATCTCGGGTTATTTGACTTTTGGTTCAAATGTAACGGGTAATATCGTATTAATGTACGATCATGACCAATTACAGAATTACTTGGGAAGAGTCGCTATAATCGTGATGGTTATTTTATCATTCCCGTTGATGTTCCACCCATGCCGTTTAAGTGCAACTAACATTATATATTATTTGACAAATCGTGAGGAGAAACAGGAAGAAGACGAAGAGGCTACAAGTCAGCCAACCGAAAACAATGCATTGTTGGGATCTTCTTCTGCCCCAAAAGAAATTGTGATTCCGTTTTCTACAAAGAGTTTCGTACTGATTACTTCATTTTTGCTAGTATGTTGTTACGTTTTGGCCGTAAGTGTTTCATCTTTTGCTTTAGTTCTCTCATTGGTGGGCGCAACAGGATCTACATCAATATCATTCATATTACCGGGCCTATTCGGCTACAAACTATTAGGTAACAATGCATTCTCTAACGGCTATAAAAATGATAGAGTTGTCAAATACTTGTCCATGTCTTTGACTATATGGGGATTGTTTGTCATGATGGTTTGTGTTACCTTTATATTGATCAATGGAAGTTGATTGATGTGTTTTCGATTCGCCAATAGATTCAGGCTATTATTTTTCAAGTATATATTAGCTATTATAACAATAATTATAATTTCCCACATAGATCTACGATTTTTATATATAAGAGTTACTTTCCATTTTGACGTGTCAGATTTGGTTGGCTTAATTTTTTTTTTACTGATTTTTTACGATTTTTTTTTATTTCAATTCCCAATCGCATAAAAAAAAGAAAAAAAATTGAAGCTTTAAAATATACAAAATAAGTTTTTTTTTCTCTTTTTATACGGAAGTAGATCCTTTTGTCGATTTAGTTCTACCGATCACTTTTACCTTTTTTGGATACCTACTAGATCATACCATATTTAATCACAGCTAGTGCACTATACATTACAGATTTAGTAAGAAATACACAATGTCTCTTCAATCCAAAGAGAAAATGAGCAACAAGGGAGCGAATAAGATTGATGAAAAAGTTTCTCAACAAGGAACAGTAACAGTACAGGCACCAAAAGCAGTATACCACAAGACGTTCATTAACGAATACCAACTCCAATGGTCGCTTCTAATAATAATAATAGTGATAATACTTTATTTCATTCCCCAAACTTCACAATTTATTAAGCCAGCATTGATTGTTGAAGGTAAATTAGGACCAGATTTTTATGATCATTCAGGAAATGATTATTATTATGTCTGTTTCGCAGTAATTCTTCTAATATTTATTAGAAGTTTCTTTCTTAATGTTGTTTTCAAAAACATAGCAGTCCATTGGATGAAATTCAAAAAGCAAGGTTCTATAAATAGATTCTGTGAACAGTCGTGGTTCTTTGTTCAATATGGAACCTGCTTTCTTTGGGACTTCAGCATGTTTTATAAAAGCGACTATTACAATAACTTTGATTATTTGTTCAAGGATTATCCCCACAAATTTACTTTGGCCTCCAAGTATTACTATCTTACGGTTTTAGCTATTTGGATATTCCATATTTTTGTTATTCATGTCGAAAAGAGAAGAAAGGACCACTATGAGATGCTTTCTCATCATATAATCACTGTGTTACTAGTCTACGGATCTTACACATATTACTTAACTAGAATTGGAAACCTCATTCTCGTCATCATGAACTTTGTGGATATTTGGTTAACTTTAGCTAAAGTGTTAAGATATTGTGGATTTAATAATTTGTGTGATTTTACTTTCTTGATTTTTTTCTTTAGTTGGATAGTACTAAGACATGGCTTGTTCAATTATGTCATATATTTCTCATACACTAAAATTCATATTTTGATGAGCAATGTGTTGTGCAGCGAGACGGTTACAGATAAGGATTGTCTTTCTGCGAACGTCATTTATTGCTTAATTGCATTATTAGCTGGGTTACAATTTATCATGATTTTCTGGATGTATATGATCTTGAAAGTTTTGTACAAAATCTTAAGTGGCTCGAATGCTGAAGATGTTAGAAGCGATTCAGATTCAGAAGAATCTGCAAGTTATGACAGTGAACAAAAGTGTGAAAAACTTCATAAAAAAGAACACCAAAATGAAATGAAAAATCTAAAAAAGTAAATAATGCCCCCTTTTTTTTTCTTATTTTTTAGTTTCAAAATAATAGATTGATACGATAGTTGAAGAAATGTAATAAATGTTAACATTGTAATAATGATTTGTGCTTTTTTTTTTTCCCATAAATCTGTGACTCACTTCGTAAAGCAAACGCATTATATTAATCTTAAAAAAAAGATTTTAATCGTTACATACTAATAATAATAAAAATACTAATGATAAAGTGAATCAATTCAATTTTAAAATTCAGGGGCCATATTAACATCGAACCATCCCAAAAAATCGTCATTCGTATCATTCCATTTCGAAGATTGTTGTTGCAAGAAACTTCCAAACAAGTCATTTGTAGAATTTGAGTTAGTTGCATTGCCGCCATTAGAATTATTTGTAGAATCAATAGCTTCTAGATTTGCATCTATGGATACGTTATTTCCAATTTCATTACCCTGATTACTAACAGCAACAGGATTACTACCGGTTGCGTTATTAAAAAAGCCATCATAATTCACGTATTTTTCAACTGTTGGCAGAATAATTGAATTTTGGATTCCATATCCATCATTTGCATTAGTAGACATCACTGACCTATTCCCAGAATTAATGTTAAAAGCACCATTAGTGGAACCACGACTTTGCTTCTCATTGTTTCTCGTAAGATTGGTACCTGAAATACTCATATCGTTGACATTAGAGGCGTTCGAGGACGAATTAGTAATTGTATTTACAGCATTATCAGAAAAAAATTCTTGTTTATTCCTATTCTGCGCCGTTGTCTTGGTATTCGCTGAGTCCATTTGATTTCTTGCACCTTGCAGAGTTTTTAAACTTCCAGTGGCTTCTAGTAATGGTAAAGGAATACCATTGATTTGTGTAGGGCTTGTTAATCCGTTAGCCAATGCATCTGCTTTAGCGGTAGTCATAGCAGATTTTGTTGGGACCAACTTTGTCATTGTAGTACCATTTGGTGATGTTGTAGTTATAGTTTTAAAATTATCTTTCGTGATTTGATTATAAAAAGGCAAGGGCACTAAAGGCGATTTATCGTTTGATAACTGTGGTTGCTGGCCAGGGCCTTGTAGTTGTTGCTTGTTTCTCCGCGCAGCTTCATGAATACATGATACTAAGTCATAAAATAAAGAATTGGACAAGTGGGATCTGTTTCTTTTAATAATGCCATCGCCACCCTCTAAGAAAACGCTTGGTTGCGTAAGAATCACATAATTCAAATTTTCTAAAACTTGTGCCGTTCTAGAAATATCATTATCGACATCTTGCCACGAAGCCAACATATTTCTGTATAATCTATGGACGGTAACTACTGACTGTCTAGAGCTATCCACATACTTATCTAGAAGCAATTGCGTTAAGATCAATTTGAACAAAGTGAAACAAGCAAAAGTTACAGAGTTTCTAACATAAATCGGATATTCACTCAATTGTTTGACTTCTATTAATTTAGAAAAGATCGTAACAATTCTTGTTGCTGCATGAAAAGCCAATGTCACATATTTTGCTTGATCTTCTGTTGGCGTTTCTGGTAGAAATGCAAAATTACAGATTAATAATTTCACATAAAGATAGTACATTTCTGTAATCGGGCTGTCTGTGACCTTAATTTTAAAAATTAATCTTTCGAGTTCTCTGATCAAAATATTTAAACTTCCTGCTCTATTCTTGGCACTCATTAACCCATCAGGCGAAGTCACCGATGAACCCATAATGTTAAACAACTTTGATTGGAAAATTGATAAACAAATTAGGCACCTAAAAATCGGAGGTAAAGTTGTGTCAATTCTTGCATTCTCCACTAAATAATCAGTTTGGATACTTGGTGGCAATCCAAGAATGGATGCCCATAATTGTTCACAGAAAAAAACAAATAGCCAAGTTCTAGTTCTCCATTTTTCAGCATTTACCAAACTCACCTGGGTTCTACTAAATTCACTGATAAATTTCCCTCTATGCAACCCAAGTTGAAAACCCAAATTTTTGGCTAATCCCACAAATCTATATGAGCAATCATCCAAAACCTTCTGATTTGGCAAGGGCCAAATACATAAAATCAAGAGTGATTGAACGATATGAGTGGATCTAGGTGTTCTTATCCAACACGTCTCTATGGCCAATTGCTTAATTAAAGATGCCAATTTATTGTACAACGTAGGATCAGGATCAGATAAGCACGCTGTCAAACAAACAGTCCAGAATAAGAGTTGTGATTGTGAATAAAGTTCAGAGGCACTATTGGACGTCATTATTGGCAAAAATGGTAAGAAATCCTCTACAAATCTCTTGTGTAATTCGTTTGCCTTTTCTATTGGAATGTGGACATCACCCAAGGTGAACTCTTTAATGTTTTGAATATCCAAATCGGAATGGATATTACCTCCAGATAAACGTTGAGAATCCTCAGACTTATTCAGCTCCTTGCTTGAATTATTAGCCTCACCATTATTTTCGCTTTGGTTGGAATTAGAATCATTACTAGCAATATTAGATTTCTCAGTAGTACCTGTAATCTGCTTTGTAATACTGTCACTTGGAGGAGTACTTACAAGTGGAGAATCGCTTTGGATGAACGTCTGTGCAATTATTGGCGTGTTAGAGCTTTCAATTCCTGATATATCAGTGCTTGCAGTGTTGTTTTCATTGGCTCCTTTATTATCAACCAACTGTTCCAAATGTTTATTCTCAAGTAACGCCTGAGCAATTAGGGATTCATTTTTTCTTAGTAGATCCAACTTAGCTTTAAGTTCGTCAACATCATTTCTCAATGACTGAATCTGGCTCCCTTTTTTAGGCCTAAACTGAGGATCAATTTCACATACCAATCCCATTCTTTCGCATCTATGACATGGATTTGGATAGTTTTCACTAGCGTTACATCTTATTTTATGCTGACGGCAATGTGTGCAAGAAGTAACTGGCCGGTGTCCCGAACTGTTACTGCTATTATTGTTGTTGATACTGTTAACAGAGCTGCCGGCAACAACGAAGTTCGTCTGGATATTATCTATAGATTTGTGCTGGTCTTCTTGCTTCACTATAGCTGATCTCCTTTTATTGAACCCAGTTTTAGGATTCGAAGCGGATCTTGATGTAGAAGAGGATGATGAGACAGATTTTCCAGGTGCACTATCTGTACTCTTGCTTTTCCTTTTTCGACTGTTTGTGGCAGGCGCTATATTCATGTTGCTATTTCTAACTGAAGGGGAAAACACTATTCTAGTACCTATTAACCATCAGGTAAATATATGTCTATATAAAATATCTCCGTATATGAGAGTGCGGTAGATAGTTATGCAAAGGCTTTATGTCTGTTATTGTGTATCGTTAGATAGATTTATATCAAAACATCAAATACTGAATCCTTCATTTGTCTAATATCCACATTTCGTATCAAGATGATCTCGATAATATAAAAAATAGAACCTAAACATTCATGCACCCGAAAACCCACCACTTAATTACCCGGTTTTTAACATTAAGAAAATTTTTTTTGTTTTTATTGCAAAGTAAATTAATAGTGGTGATTTGGATAAACATATACACTTATCGAGAGTAGGCACACATATAAATACGAAATATCAAGGTCAAGAATACACAATACTCATCAGAGAAACTTCAATTGTTTAACTGAGACCTTACTTTCATTGAAATATTTGAAGGAGATTTGTTGTCGAAGCCAAAATGTTTCCATCCAATAAAAATAATACATATTCGTTGTTTGGTAATGGGAGCAATAATAATAACAATAATAGTACAATGCCTAACAATAATACACTAGCGAACGGTGGTATGCAATTTCAGCAGCAAGCAGTGGTGACCAAAGCTGCAACTTTAGATGATTCTCCTTTTGGAATTAGTTTAGCTTTTGAAAAGATCGGGGAAATGCCTGACTCAATAACCAATAAACTCAAGCTGACCACGAAAAATGCAACAGAGCACTTGTTTGGAAATGGTAGGAAGAGACAGTTATCTAATACCTCCAATTACAACATTAATTCATCGTTTAGCATCGCTGGTAATAGCATTTTGAATAATATAAGAAATCGCAAGTCATATGGGAATAGATCCAATTACTCAAAGACAAAGGGCTTGTTCTCAACAAGCTCAAATATTTTAATGAGCTTAACACCAAGCCAAAATGATGATGAATATGGCCAAGTATTACTGGAAAAATATTCTAAGAAAGATTTTGATTTCAATCATCCGTTGGAGGATTCTAAGATTAAAGATCTTCAATACAAATTTAGTGATATCAAAAAATTGATTATTGATCCAGAGGTATCTGCTGCTAAAAGAAGAAAATTATTAACTGCTTCTAAAAATTCATATAAAACTATTAAGAAAAGTGGTGGTAGTTCAGAGAAAGATGTCACAATATTATTATCATCTACTATTAATAACATTCAAACATACGATCAGATAAATTTCAATAATATATCTAAAGATGAAAGTACTAACGAGGAAAAAGATTTCATTGATTTTGAAAATTCCCCAAAGGGTTATTGGTGTTCTCCAGCTATTCCAAAACTTGCAGATATGACTTTATCACAGTTAAAAGCTCTTCCTGATTTTGTCATTGGTCGTAAAAACTATGGTCAGATTTGTTTTGAAAAAAATGTAGATTTGTCCCAATTCGCCCAGCAAGATCCAAAATTATCCATAAAGGTGAATCTATACAAGAATTTGTTAACGGAGAAAGAAATTATCTTTCACCCAAAGACAGTAGAGGTTTATACTGATAATCAGAATAAACCTCCTCGTGGTCAGGGACTTAATGTTGAGGCTATTATAACATTAGAGAATATGTTCCCAAAGAATGTAACCAGAGGCCAAAGTTTTGATGTAGGAAAATTTAGTGCCAAGTTGAAGAAGCAGCAAGAGATGCAATTTATTAACTATATTGCTGAAAGTGGAAGTTGGAGTTTTAAAATTGAACACTTTAGTATCTGGGGTTTGATCGATGATAGTGATGATGAAGAATTGAATGAGGAGATACAGCATCCAGAAGATGTTGCAAAGAAAGAACAAAGGTCTGTGAATGAAACAGCCAACTCTACTAAAAAACAGCCAACAGTATGGGGGCTCACAGATGATATGGAAATTGATTCAAATGATATTATTCAACAAAATACACCCTTGAATATACGAAAGGACCAAGCAAATCAGGTTGATCATCCTCAAGATATGATCATTTATGAAAATAGTAATATTCAGGATCATGAAATGACAGGTGTAAATGACAGTAACATTATAAATGATGAGGATATTGAAAAACTAGAAAACTCTCTTTTGGAATTAGATCTGACAGATTTCTATCAAGCAGATACACCTTCTTCATCAGATAATGATGATAATGCTGCTTTAGTACGTGAGAAGGTTTATGAACCTGAAAAATTGACAGACAATGATTTTCAAACGTTAGAAAAACAGCCAAATCCTACGATTTTAGAAAGCGTCATAGATTTGGAGAAAAATCAATCTTGGGATGATATATTTGATGAAGTTTCAAATACTAAAAATTCATACTCTGTTTTCAATCCTGAATTGCAAAAATGCTTGGCTCTTTCTAAGTCCTTCAAAAAACAAGATATAAAGAATCTTATGTCCAAGAAATCTATGAAAGAAGAAAAATTAAGTTTTAGTCAACTCGATAATATATTATTTGGCGATGTTAATAGAATGATTCAGAATAATAACGATGCATTAAGAGAGTTGAGAGTTCCTGGCAAAAAGATGATTTTCAGTAAATTTTGCATATTCAACGAGAACGGAGCTTTGTACACAAATGTTAAAAGCTCTAGCTTCAGATATATTAGGTTAGATCAAAAATTTGAATCATTCGAAGATAAATTTAATTTACAAAAAATTTTTGATGAGCATTATAGATTATCGAATTTCGAAAGCAGAGCTGATAATAACTTGCCGATAATTAATGCTTCACCGTCTCAAGAATTCTCATTTTTAGCCAAGTTATTTAAAGAAAATAAAAACGATTCTTTTGCTTCATTTTGGGAATTGAGCTCTATTTTGTTTGATGATTACAGGATTTTGGATAATAGGGAGTATATGGAAATAAATGGTGATGTTTATGATGATTTGCAAAAATTTAGAATGATAGATACTGCAAGAAATGAACTTCTCAGCAAGTGGCTATTGTTATCATCGGATGATCAAGCAAATCTAGCATACTCTGAAGATTCTGATAATGAAGATGAAGATCAAAAGATTTTAAAAAAAGTGTTTTATCACTTATGTAGAGCTGAAATCAATGAAGCTGCCGATGTTTGTATGAGTACAAAATTCAATCATTTGGCTATTGTGATATCATTGTTAGGCTCCAATGATCCAAATGTAAAAAGTGGTGTATTGCATCAATTAAAATACTGGAGAGATAAGTTTTCGTACCAGGGTATGATTTCGCCATATATCTTCAAGATTTACAAATTGTTGTCGGGTGCTTTTCTTAGTCCTACAACTGATGGCATTAATGTGATTGAAGGATTATCATGGAAAACTGTATACTTATTAGTTTTGCAATATGGTGATTTAAACAAATCTCTTGTTGATCTTACATGTGTTTTCTTTGCTGGATTTATCAATGTTAATTCTGCTTTTGCAAATTTAGATGCAGAATTGAGCATTTTGAAATTGTATTGTTTGATTTATGGAGAAAATGATAGTGATGGATTTGATTTTAATACTGCCAGGCAATCGTTCATGACATGCAGAGCTAATAGCCATCCTTTAGATGTTTTGAACCAATGGTATGTATACCACATTTTATTAAGTAGATTACCTATTATGGATAAGGAACCATCAACAGAAGGACAGAAATTGGTTGATTTTGCAGATAAATTAACATTGCAATTTGCAGAGCAGTTAATAATTTTGAATAAATGGGAGTTCGCATTATTTATTTTGATCCATTTGAAAAATGATAAGTTGGCTAAGAAGTACATTGAAGACTTGATATATCATAAGGTTGATGATATTGTTGATAATAATAATGGTAATGTCTTTTGTGAAAAGTTTAATATTCCGAGAAGTTTTGTTGCATCAGGAATTGCTTTGAAATATCATTATGAGGGTGATTATCTTAGTGAGGCATATGCATTAATCGAAGCTGAAAAATACAAAGAAGCTCATATAATTATTATTCAAAAGGTTGCGCCGCAATGCGTTATTGGTGATGGAATACTTATGGATGAGCTAATGAACTTAGTTGAATTGTTCCCTAAAAGTTTTAAAGAAGAAAATGGCTCCAATTTCTTGTTGAAAGATTGGTCTAAAAGTATTGGTATTTACAAAACCTATGCTCTTTTGAAAACATTGGCTGAACTGAAGAAATTGAACGAAACATTTTCAGATTCTGAATTTGAAGTTATTGAAAGTTTAATCAACAATTTATTTGTTCACCTACCGTTGGTGAATATTGAAGATAGTAAGGATGTGAAAATTGCCGTTAATATAATGAGTAAGTTTATTGTTGAGTTCATATTCAGTGGAGTAATTTTATGTGATAAATTTACAAAAAAAAGTGAAGTTGAAAAGTTGCTAAGATTACCATTAGATGAAAGTGAAAAAAGATATGTTCAACAGTATTATAATATTTAAAGTTATGTATAAATATAGAAAATGTACTAATTTTAATTTCATTCATTTTTTTTTGTGAAAAAAAAAAAATAAAGCCTACAAACGTGTTAAAGATTAAGAAAGTATCGTATTTAAGTAATAAACATATTTGTGGAGAAGCATAACCATGAAAACAAAAAAGCAAGAACAGAAGCTGATGAATAAAAATCTAAAACAATATAATAATTAAGTTAAAATACGATAAAAAAATGAACAAATGAAAACTATAATATACAAAACAAGTTTGAACCAACACTATATCATCTTTTTTTTTGCTCCCACCATTGATTAGTTTATACTGTCTTCTCGCTAACTAATTCAATGATATACAATACCAAAATCAAAAACATATTTAACCAGTTCCAAAATTGAATTTGGTTGACTTTAAAAGGCATATCAGTCCACCAACCCCAAATAGTTACATTTGGATCTATTTCGTTTCTATGAAGAAGGATCAAGTTTGTGTAAAGCATAATTATCACACATGGAGAGTAAGAATATATTAATGATGATAACTTGATGCTGGAAGCCTGCGATGAGGATGTTGTACTAGGTGGTAACAGGGAAGTTGCAGATGCAGAAATAACTTCTGCTTCTGCTTCTGCTTCATCTTCATCAATATCTAGAATATATTCATCATCTAGCTCTTTATCTTGATGATGTGAGCCATAATCATTTTCAATCTCCTGAATAGTTCCTGGAGTATCCGATTTGCTGATCACGGATGAAGAGGAATTTGCAGAAGATATGGTGGTGTTAGCGGATGTAGAATTAGAATTTATCATTTGGGTCACACTTGTAGTAGATGAAGATTTTTTCAAAGCAGGAATGATTCTTGTAGCGCAGTAAAATACCAATATTCTGTATGCTAAATTGAAGATAATCAGAACTCTCAAATTGATTATAGCGTCAATCATAAATAAAGATAATGAGATGAAGCCGTTAGTTAAATTTAATGTGATTAATTTGATGCAAACTTTGAGACTTCTATAAAAAGATATCCAAAATTTTTGTGACTTATTGTTGGAGACAAGTTTTGTCAAAATTGAAAAGAATATAGATGTGTTTGAAGCCAACAAAAAATTCAAATTCCCATTTTGATCAGCGTCATTATTGTTGCTAATACCAGTAATAGTAGCTTCAGCAGCAGTAGTTGCAGTTTCAGCCACATTATCTATAATTTGTTTATGTAAGAAGAAGTGCTTGAAATTCATATTATAAAAATTCATTAAGAAGTTTTTGTTGGCATCATAATGGCGAAGTACGGAAGAATAATAGTAGTTGTTATTATTGATTTGGAATAAAGTTTGTTCTTTGAAATTTTCTGTAATTTGTTTCAAGATATCATTGAATTGATTGTTTGCGTTGGTGGTAAGTTCAGGGAAAGTTTGATAAATGCATTTGACAATGTAAGCAAATATGAGGACAGATTCGATCAAAGAGGATTTCAAGGAGATAATGCCGAATAGGGAAACACCAAAGCAAAATGTTATTACTGCACCTAACAAGGTAGAGGATAATAAGCTTATTTTCAATTCAGGGATCAAGTAAATATTATAGAGAAAAAAAATAGCAACAGTCAAAATAGTACCACAAATCAACAAATTTAAAATGGTAGGGATATAATTATTAGTGGTGCAACTATTACTGCTATCCTTATTTAGTTTCTTTTTATCCAATAGGTAGTTGAAAGATTTACCGATTGCCTGGATTAATAATAATGAGCAGATGCCCTCAAGCAAGACGAAAAATGAAGTTGAGTTCTTCAAAAAAAAGTTCCAGATGTTAATGTAGTAGTTATTTAAAAATGTAATAAATCTGGGCAGAACAGATTGGGAGTTAGGAAGAAAATGAAAAACCGAATTGCTGGTATTAGAGAGGGACTTATTGTTATTAATATTGTTGTTTATGGATAGGAAAAAGATGAACAACGATGGTATGCATAGATGCTGTAGATAGAACACATATCGCAACTTGCTCTTCTTGCGACTGCCATTAATGAGGAAGCATATTCGTATGGTGTTTAACAAGCCATATAGTAGAAATAGCGTGAACGAAAAGGCTAGGCCGCCTTTATTTCCGCCTATTTCAAAAGATAGTGGAACAGTTAGGATGATCTGGATCATGTATATTATGGAAGATATTGACCGCACCGTACTTCTTATGGCCATTATCGGATCTGACATGCTTTATTGGGTATCTTCTTGTTGAATGGCGCAGCTTATGCTGATTTATGGCTACTATAGGTATTTGGTGAGTGTTGTGTGGTTTGATTTGCCCTGATGTGGATCACCAATTGTGGTAAAAGTTCAGCAAGACAAAAAGTTCAGGACAGAACCGCTGTGGAAATTAGTATGAAATATAGCAAACCTGAATACGATATCCAATAATTGGCTACTGAGGAACGAATATCTATTAATGTATATGTGGTTCTGCTAATGGGTTATCAGCTTATTTGTTTGTCTGTTAAGCTTTCCTCACAGGTTAGGTTATCAATAACCATCATCACTAATCTAGCCTATTATTCATTATCAACTTTTTTTTTTGTTATTTTGATTTTATTTTCTTTCTTTTACTTCCCCTAAACAAACAAGCTTCAGAAAAATCACAAAAAATAAGTACGAACAAAATGCCATCAAAATCAGAACAAGAAAAAAAAAAAAAAAAAGAGAACATTACATGGAACTGCACAAGATAATAATATCCCAAAAAGGAACTTTGTGGGGTGCGTACCAACAAAAAACACCCCTATAATATTGGCGGGTAACCAGGGTAAATGTGGTGTTCAGAGTCACTCATGTGAGGTTGTATATAGAAAATGGTGTGAACATGTAGTAATGTAAAAAATTACTAGATTCGTTGGTGCATTGAGTCAAAGGTGCCTAAATAATGCGGTGTTATGGTTGGACACTGTGCAGATTGCTGTGTGTACTATTATTAAGGTTTTATAATGTATAAAGTACCAGGTTGTGTAATGTACTAGGTAAAAGATGTTAAGGTGCAATATGTATTTTTTTCCGTCTATTTTGCAAAATAATCCAAGCTCAACAGGGTACCCCCAAATAGAAAACTGAATATTCGTTGAATAATGCTAATTTTTGATATTTTGATGAGAACAGCACTTGTATAAAGATGCTGGGAAATTCTCTTAGACCACCAGTGTTCACTGTTTATCAAATGCACTTCATCTTAAGTTAAACTCAAGTTTGCTGTAGCGTGTCTTTTAAACCCGAAAAAGAACCGAGGTTATAGAACCATGCTAGATTTGTAGCAAAGATTAGCGCGATTAGCGCGATCAGCGCGTTTTGTGGCACGTGAAAAAGTAAGTTTTCGTTTTCGTTTTTTTTTTTTTTTTTTTTTTGCTAGTTTCGCTATTTTCTTTATGAACAGATCGTGGTCTTTCTTGATCTATCAAAACCCGATCAATCAGCGAATTGCTATGCTGGCCGCAAACGATACACCAAATATAATATTTCACGAAGACAAAAAGAATGGTGAAAATTAACGGTGATGCCTTGTTAAACGGCGTCTTGATGGCTGCTTTCTTATTTCTATGCTTGGTTTCGGCCTCTGCTACCAATGTGGATACTGATTTGAAAGAAAGGCCCCCAAAAGGCGTATCATGGGAGCAATGGCACATGAAAAACGAGCACGGCTTCGATGATTATGATTCAGACTCTGTGTTCCATTTACACGTCTCTGATGACAAGGATGCTTTGACTCCAAAAGATATATTGAATATGTACGGGTTGTTAAGAACTGAGGTCGTGGGAAAAGGTGACGGGATGGGTTCTCATGATGAAAGCGAGGGTATAAGCGAACAGACAAAGTCAGAAATTGCCAACAAAGTATTGAGTCTCTGTGATTATAATAGAGACGGAAAAATCACTTTGGACGAGTGGAGTCAGTTTTCGAAAAATGGCGGAAAGTTGCCTGATATGGGTGTGGGTGTAGGTCACCATGGTGATTTTGAATATGAGTATGAGATACACCATTGGCTTGAACACCACGCAGAGAGTGATCCTGATATTAAGGTCCAGCACAAAGAAGACTTGGAGCACGAGTTGCTTCATCATGAACATGAAATTGAACATGAAGATGGAACAGAAGAAGGTGGCCTGGCTAAACAATACGTCAATACGAGCCCTCAAGAATTGAATGCTCGTATTAAATTGAATACAATTCCTCAAAAGTATCTCGCATAGTTTTATAAATATGTAATTTGAAATACGTAATTAATAGACGTTTATAATTTATGTACACATACAAAATGTTATAATCAAAACAAGCAAATACCACAAACAGTAGATAATAAGTCTTCAGCTTTTATAATGTAGCTGAAAACTGTCTTTTAGAAATCAATATATTGAGCGCTGCCAGTTGAATTTTTATAATCAGCAAATTGACTATACAATAATATATTTGAAATAATAAAGAACAACCATTTTTCCTGTCCTGGACTATTAACATTCTTGTTGCTTAGTATAGTGAAATAAGTAAAATATGTGTTACTGTGGTAGTTGGAAATGACAACGAAAGAAAAAACGTAGTACTACATTTATTCAGGAAATATTTTGAAAATATTTGGCAAGAATCTTTGCTATATAATAGTTGAGTTCGTTAATGGAATTCCACACCTCTATTTGCAAGAGCATCAGCTTGATCATTACCATAATCACCACTGTGTCCAGGAACATAAGAGACTTTAAGATCGTCATATCCATATTTTTTATATTCTTGATTAACACATCCAAGCACTTGTAAAATATCTTTGATCAAATCCAGATTCCGCACAGGTTGACCTTTCGAATTGGTCCACGAATTTTTAATCCATTGCCTATTCCAACTGAAAATACAGCTAATGGAATATTTAGAATCTGTTTTGATATGATAGTACATTGGCTTTGTATGATTTTCAATACCCAATAATTCCTTATAAATAACTCTTAAGGCATGTAAAATAGCAGAAAGCTCGGCTCTTTGATTGGTTTGTAGTTTGCCCTTCAAAGGTTCAGCTATATTTCTAGAGTCACCACTTCCAAAGAATACACCATATCCCGCCAATGCATGTGGCTTTCCGTTGCTCTTTGATGCACCGTCACAATAAACATAATGAATACCTTTTGAATTATTATCGCTTGGCAGCGATTCTGTTTTCATACTCTTTTTTACATCATCTTCATTAACACATCTAAGTTTGACTTCTCCGTCTTCTATATATGATTGATATCTGCACTTAAGTTCTTTCGGGTTACGGTCGCCTAATTTTTGTATACCAAATATCGAGGAATCAAAATTTTCTGAATGTTTTCCAGGTGCTTTACCAGCAGAACTTGAAAGAAGTCCGCTGATATTAGATGCTGTTGTCGCTGGCTTTTCGATCTTTCCTTTGCTAGATGTTTTATTGGTTGCTCTTCTTGGATCATTGCTATTTCTTATATTAACACCACTACTGCGTAAAAAGTTCTGCGCCTCATTATATGAATTGAATCTTTTAAATTTTGCCTGGGAAAATCCAGATACTTGTTGTTTGCATTCTTCCCAATTCAGAAACACACCAGTTTGTTTACCATTTGCTACTGCATAAAAGAAGTTTCCTTTGATCATCATGGGTCTCAATCTCATAAATTTTAAGCAATAAAAATGACTAACAATTGAAAAAAAAATCTTTTATTTGAAATGATGGTTAGATATAACATTTCAGTTGAATATGTGGGTTTTCGATCTTGTTTTTATCGAGATTTCAAATTAGGAAAGTTGTGTTGAATACTCCAGTTTTTATATGCGTGAAAGCAAAAGTGCAAAAAAAAAAAAAAGGCTCATCATACATTAACTATTACATCAATAGTGAGTTAACGAAAAATACACTAGGAACCAGATTTAGGAGTAATTAGTCGAGTATATAATAGAATCTGATTAATATTACAAAACTTTAGAAATGAATTTGAATGATAAACGAGGTACTGAGGATGACGACTTAGTTGCTGACTTGGAGAACGATCTTGACTTTGAGGATCTCTCAGACAGTAATTCTGAGAATGAGCAGGAAGAAGATCTAAAAGCACAAGATGGAGAGAATAATGACATTAGCTTGACATCAGATGCTGCAAACGATAATGGTAATCAATTAATTGAACAGATTAGTAAGTTGGTATCTGACGACCAGAATCTTTCGACCAAGGACTTGTTACTGAGATTAAATATGAAATCAGTCAGAAATATTTCTTCAGTGTCCAAGTTATTGTCACTTCTAAAACCTGTTCTTAACAGAATCAATGATATGAAGAATAATTTAAATAACATGTCGCATAATGAGGAATATGATTTTTTGATTACTGCCAATGAATTTACACAAGAGATTTGGAATGAGATTCTATTGATTCATCAATTTATTAAAAAAAAATACCATCCAAGATTTCCTGAGCTTGAAACTATAATTCCAGATCCTCTTGAATATTCAAAAACGATATTGATATTAGGTTATGAAGATTTATCTAGAGTGTCTACAGCAAATGGTAAAGAACAATTACAGCGAATTTTATCTGGTGATAAAATATTGGTGATAAATATGTCAATTTTGGAATTACCTGCCGATTTTAAGTTTGACAATGATTACGAATTTGAATCTATTAGGCAAGCATGTAATGTTATAGTTCAATTAAATGATGCCAGATTTAAAATCATGAATTTTGTATCTGAAAGATTATCCAAATTTGCTCCAAATTTGAGTAAGATAATAGGCTCGTTTTGCGCTGTTCAATTAATGAGTTACGCTGGTGGATTAGAAGGATTATCGATGACCCCAGCTTGTAACATTGCTTCTATTGGAAATAAAAAACCTGTAAAAATTGGATTTGGACAAGTAGGTATTCAGCAAAAAGGATATCTTTATCAAGTTCCACTTATAGAAAGTACTCCTGAATCTGTTAAAAAGCAAGCCATGAGAATAGTGGCCGCTAAAGTAGTTTTGGCAGCAAGAATGGATTTATCGGAATCATACATTGATGGAAGCTTCGGAGAAAAAACTTTAATGGAGATTAATAAGAAACTTGAGAAATTGCTTGAGCCTCCTGAGAATTCGGGTGTTAAAGCTTTAGCTGTTCCTTTGGATAAAGTATCCAAGAAAAGGGCAGGCAGAAGATTCCGCAAGATGAAGGAAAGGTATAGTTTAACCGAATTACAGAAAGCGCAGAATAGGATGGAATTTGGTAAGCAAGAAGACACTGTTATGGATTCTTACGGTGAAGAGATTGGGTTGGGTATGGCAGGTACGAACTCGTTGACATCTTCAGGACAAATCAGACTGGTAAGATCCACTGATACTAATAGAAAAACTAAGTTAAGTAAAGCGATGCAGAAAAGGCTATAGTGATTGATTTCACTAAAATAAATTATTATACTATAGTTAACGAAGTTTTTATTTCTTGTTAATTTTTTAAATACATGCTTTCAAATCTATAAATACAATAAGCGTTATTATTAAATCATTATAGAATTAAAAGATATATGGAGACAGTAACGAGAACTAGAGAATCATGAATAAAAAGTAGTAATTATAATAAAGCATAAAAATAGTATTAAAAAAAATGAGATAAGATTATCGTTTCAAAATGAAAAAAAAAAGTAAATAAATTAAATGATGAGAATATGAATGGAAACAATCAATCTTTCATATTTTTCCAATCTAACAACTTACTCAAACCAGATACAGGGCAAGCAGTTTTAACGAAATCATGCTCTAATAATTCATCAGTATTAGCTCTATATCTAACGTCCACGCATAAACAAATGCTCAAGAATTTCTTGATGTTATCACTCAAAACACCAGGGTTCTTCAATTTTGGAGTACCATAAGTTGCAATCAAATACAATGCTTTCAAAGGCTCTTCATCTAAGTATGGAGGTTGACCTTCTATCATTTCAATTGTCATTATACCAAGAGACCAAACATCAACTTTCTCATCATATTCTTTTTGCTTGACAACTTCAGGAGCCATCCAGTATGGAGTACCAACCATGGTAGCTCTTTTAGATCTTTGATCAGTCAATTTAGCACAGAAACCAAAATCGGTAATCTTAACATTTCCATTAGAATCAAGCAAAACATTATCTGATTTAATATCACGATGAATAATATGTTTACGATGCAAGTTTTGCAAACCTAAAATAGTTTGTAAACAGATTGATGCAATTTGAGGCTCTGCAATTTTACCTGAATTGTTATCAATAACATCAGTTAAAGAACCACCCTCCATGTATTCCATAACAACCCATAATTCATTAGATCCTCTAAGATATGCTTCTAAGAAATTGACGATATTTTTGTGTTGAGAGTCCTTCATTACCAATATTTCATTGACAATCAATTCTTTTCTTGGTTGTGCACTCAAATCCATTTGCTTAATAGCGACCTTATTACCGTTTCTCTTCAAAGATTTGGCCAAATAAACAGAACCCGAAGCACCTTGACCGACTCTTTCAATCATTTGGAAGTATGGTTTTGGATCAATGTTGATCACTACAGATCTCAATTTGGCCATGATTTGAGATTCTGTCATGGTGGAGATTCTTTTCTCTACTTCTTTTTTATTGTTAGCAGATACCTTAGATTGTTGTTGTTGCTGTTGTTGTTGTTGCAACTTCTGCTGAGTCTTCTGAATATATTCTTCCTTAGACATTGGTTCTTGCTTATGTTGCTGCTGCTGCTGTTGTTGCTGCTGTTTTGCTCTTTGCTGTTGCAATTGTTGTTGTTGTTGTAATTGCTGTTGCTGCTGTTGTTGAGCTCTTTGCTGTTGCAACTGTTGCTGTTGCTGCTGAGCTCTTTGCTGTTGCATTTGCTGTTGCTGCTGCTGAGCTCTTTGCTGCTGAAGAGCATTTTGTTTCTCCATCATATCATTGTTATTGTTATTATTAAACTTGTTAGGAGGATATTGAAGACCAACTTTACTTGGAGGAGCAGGAGCTCTTCTCAACGGAACCAATTCCGATTGTGCTTGTTGACCTTGTTGCGACTTTATTGGAGGCACATTAGGTGCCTTTCTTGCAGGGGTGAACCCTGGATTACTATTATTTGAGTGTAACGATAAAGGTTTCAACAGCAAATCATCTGCTTGCGCGGCTGCGTTAGAATTTTTTCTCAAATGGAATTGTTTTAAACCTGCATTCGGATCAATGTTAGAAGCTTGCTGTTGTTGTTGAGACAATGATGACGGCGGGTGACTAGAAGCTAATGGTGGAGAAGTAGTAGCTATTGGAATAGAGCCACCAGCGATTGGCATATTGTTTGATGGATGAATAGCAGGAGAGATATTCTTGATGTTATTATTATTGGTGTTACTAGCAAGTGATGTAGTAGATGAAGAATTGAGTAAACTGCTGTGGCCATTATTGTTATTGTTATTATTATTATGAGAAGAAACCATTGAGTTAGAACCTGGGGTCGATACCTGCGATGAAGAAGGCTTCTCGCTGATGTGGTCCAATTTTTGAGATGCGATATAATATGGATTGGAATCACCAGTCAACATTGCCTCAGGCACCTTTGTAGATTCGCCATTATTGCCGCCGCCATTAACAGCAGCGTAGAATTCCAATGCTTCAATGACAGCGTTTGGATCTTTGGACCAATCTTCATCGGTAATCTTAGATGTGTTCAATAATTTCTTCCAAGTATCTGGTAAGCCTGTTAAACCACCACTATTTGGATCAAATCCTACGTGAACTTTGTGCGTAAAGTTTGATGGACCTGATACAGAACCACTGATGCCACCTATTCCAGGCATAGCGGCATTTGATTTATAGGATTTCAAGCCCAAAGTATTAGCAGGACAGATTGACCAAATATCGTTAATCCATGATTTGGCCTCAATGTCGTTTTTCACTGAGAAATTAACTAATGTATTATTTTCTTTGTTGTAAGATATTTGAAAACAAAAAGGCTTATTGTTGAATTGAATTTTCTGTGTTTTGTTAACAGTGGCAATTACAACTGTTTGAGTAATCAAGGCGTCATTATTGTAGTAATCCACACCGTCACCTTTACCATCATTGAAATGATTAAGCTGAGGGTTCGACAAGTTTTTTATCACTAGAGACGAATTATTGCTATTTTCATTGTTTTTCACTGCTTTATAAATAGTCAATTCCTTAGAAGTTAAAATTAAGAATTTCTTACTCCATTTGCTAAAAAGCATACCTTCTTCTTTCATTAGCGCAAAACCCTGCTTCACTATTTGCGACTGAACCTGTGGAATCTTGTACGTGTTAGAGTTAGGAGACAAGGGTCCAAGTGTCACTTTTGAGTTAAATTGGTTTCCAGGGTTCATGTTTGCATTAACAGACGAAGCAGCAGCAGCTGCAGCGGCAGCCGCTGCAGCGTGATAACTGTTATTATTATTGTTGTTGTTGTTGCCTTTGTTGTTTGGGTAACCCGATGGGGTTGCACCTGGAGGCAATCTTGCATTGTTTTTAGCAGGTGGTTGCGGAGGTCTTCCTGGACTAGAAAAGGAATCAGGGCCGTAATTGTTACTACCAGCCATTGACATTTTGGGTTGATTATTGTGCTGAGTGGATATACAAACAATTTGGCATGAAAAGTCTTTCTACGGCGTGGACTGTGTTGGAACGATGATTTTGCTATCTGCGAAAGAAAGCGAGAGAAATGAAGTACGGCTAAGTGAACCAACTGTAGACGCAAATATGGAAAATCTGATGGTGGGATGAAAGCCAGCAGCAGCAGCGTGTTGTTTGTTTGTTTACGATACTGTTTGGCTTTGCAATGCTGGGGCTTGGCCTCTATGTGGAATGTGTTGTTGCTCGTGTTTTTGCAGTGGCGCGGGAGATGTTTTCATCAACGGAAACAAAGGACACCGAAGCAGAATAGATAGAATGTAGCTGGTGGACTAAGTGCAACAGTTAATAGTATTAGCAAATATACACTGTGGTTGGCTGCAGTCGGAGTACAAGAAGAGTAAGCAAGGGACGTATATTGATGCTGTCGTTATCCTGTGTTGGTGGGGCGACCTTCTCGTGGCTTAGTTTGATCGTTTCTTGTCTTGATGATCGTCGCGGGTACTGGTTTAATTGTACCTAGTGTTGATTGGGGTCTTAAATCGTGTATTGAAGTTGATAATCTGAACAAAAAGCTGGGTATAGGAATTATCTAAGTACGAATAAATGGATATTCGTTCATTCTATCCACCAAATGAATCTGGTATTCTGCCCTTTTTTTTGTATGTGTTGTTTTTTCCTTTTTTTTTTTAAAACGCTGGCTTCTTTCTGTTAGATTCTTTACAAAAAGGAAAAAATTTTATGTGTGTGTGCTTTTCCCGCCTTCAAAATCGGAGGTTTCTTCATTTTCGTGCAGCTAAAAATTTAAAAGGGGTTTTGAAGGGCCAAAAGCAGGCCTAAAAAGAAAGAGAAAAAAAAAAAAAAAAAAAGAGAAAAAAAAGCATGTGAGAATATGCGTTATTATGCGCATATGCATATCGCTGCATGTACCATATGAAATATGCAAATGTCACATGAGCATTTCAATTGGCACGTGATGTGCACGTGATATTTTTTCTTTTTTTAATTTTATACATTTACCTACTACATCAAAACCTTGGTTTGCATCTGCTGAATCACCACCATCAATGTGTTCATCTTGCCGTATATAAGACCCTCTACAATAAAGACAATGCAATCAGGGGACGCTATTGGCGGCGCTACTGCACATCCTTGATGTCCAGAAACGGGTTGGCTTTTGTCCCGGCGGTGCTTCCTGTCGTCATCGATGGCTATCAGCGAAACACACACACGGTTCTTCGTCTTTTGTCTGCATCAGTGTAAATGGTATGATTGTATTATTATTAGAAATGCCCTTATATATGTATATATTTACGTACGGTGGTGTGTTTTAACAATTGCAGTTTTGTCTTTCTGAAGAACTTGAGTTTTCTGGAGAACTTGAGAACATCCGTCTGGAGCACATGAGAGATATATGTTTATCAATTGTCCATGTGGGGCCGCATTGTTCGTTCAGTGGTTCATATGGACTCTCAAAGTGCTATGTGACTTTCTAACGTCATTTTTGTGTGGTTCAACAGCCAAAAAAAAGGAGCACCTATTTCTTCTCCTCCTTCAAGAAATCGCTATAAAACGTGTGTTAGTAAGTGACCATGCAAAACTATAAAGCCCATGATTACCGCTCAAAATTACTTACTTCAAAAGCTTTTCGACGTCAAAGTCCTTGCTGGAAGCGGCCGGAGCCTCGGCGACTGGCGCAGCAGCGTCGCCGCTGCCGCGTGGGAAGACTGCAATAGCAACGGCACCGCCAATGGTACCCATGGATAACTAGAGATGGAGATGTTAGTAAAAACCCTGTGCCACAACGACGCCATAGAAAAAGCCACTTACCGCCCAGGCTGGAACCTTGGCACCTAAAATTCTGTAGTATGAACCCATATTCTGTCTTGTTCGTTGTTAGTTGTGTCTAGTTGCGAGATGGATGTTGATGATAGCCTGTATCGTTTGTGGTGATGGCCTGAAATGAATCTGCGAGTGGGATCCAGCTAGCATGTTTCTCCAAATTTATTATGACTTGCAAGTTTCACCGCTATTTCGCACACCCGCAGCAAATCATCCGCGTTTTCTTTAGAAGCACCTATTATTTGGCTGAATTCGCCAATAGAAGAAAAAGTAAAAAGAGAAAAAGAGAAAAAGAAAAAGAAAAATTTTTGTTACTGGCAAAACTCGCGGAAATTCTGCGCTCTGATTGGCCAATAATATTCGTCTTCCATTCAGGGCTCACAATATAATATTGTAAAGTGTTACGAGCATTGCTGTTATAGTCAATATTGAGCACGTGTATGTGTAGGAATGCGATGTTATTATTATTGTTATTATTATTGTTATTATTATTGTTCTTATTATTGTTATTACTATTATTATTTCTATTATTATTATTATTATTATTTCTATTATTATTATTATTATTATTATTATTATTATTATTATTATTATTATTATTATTGAGTATATATTCAATATAATATGTAAAATCCGAATTAAAAAATTTTCGTTCCAATTTTACAAATTTAAAATTGTTTCTTGCCTTCAGAGTTGAGACAAAACCGGCTGTATCTCAGAAAGAACTCTCGTTGTGCAGTTTTGCAAGTTATTTGCTAAATTGACTTCCAGCAAGATGGGCGGATCATCCTCGTCGATGAGGATCACACAGCGTTAAAATACGTTATCTGTGGAACAAGTATAGCTGTGAAAACAGCGGTAAATATGAGTTTTTAAACAGAAATAATACAAAAACAATCGGAATTACTATATTAGTAATTCGAGACTAATTAGGATAAAAGTAAATCACTTGAAGGATCAGAAGTGATTTTTAGTTTACTTTTATGTTAGAGAGAAAATATGATAAATAAAATAATAGATAAATATAGATATCAATAATTAATGGGTAAGATCCTTGATTAAAAGGATATAAAATAATAAAGATAAAATTGTATATACGTAGAAAAGGAATTTTGTCCTTTAAATAAAGATATTGTTCCCTTAATTGGAACTAGTTGACCTAATGGTCAAACGGCATTTGTATTATAAGTAATACGGCAAATTCTTACTAATCATAAGGCACATTCTTACTAATCTTCTTGGCTCTTAGTTAATAATGCCTCAAAGTATTACTCGTAATACGACAAAAACCTTGGGTCGGCCAAATTACTATACGATCAGTTAATATATATATATATTTTTTTTGATTTTGCTTACTTTCTTTTTCTTTCAAGCTTCTTGTATTCTATATTTTGTCTAAAATAAACTTCGTATGTAAATTACATATTTACTAGTAATAACCGATAATTGCTTCGAACTGCTGAGTAAACCCAAACTCGTCAAGCCAAAAATCTTCGATCATTCTCTTCATATTTAGCTATGCGGTGGTCTTGCAGGTGATCCAGTAGTTTGCCGAATTATAGGATTGCAAAAAATTCAAAATCTCGTCCTCTGACCCAAACTTGTGCAACGACCACTTCTGGAAACCCATGTTCAATAGCTGGCCTTCCCAGATCAACTCGCACCTATTTCTAGTATTGCTTGTGACATGGTACTCTTTTGCCGGCGGATCTGCATCTTGTCTCTCGATCACCTCCGTCTCCTCCTGCCATTTGATTCGACTCATCAATAAATGCTTGTATTTGTTCACCGAATTCAAAGATCCTTCAACGACAACCATGCTGAACAACGGTTTACCATCTTTGCTGCTGTCAGTCACGCTGTCATTATTGTCATTCACAGGAATAATGCATACACCATTCAACTTCAATTGCTGCGCATTTGTACCCAACTTGTAGATGTGCTGGTTGTTCAAATTGTTACTCAAATTGTTGCTGATCTTGAAAACACTACAGAAAATTCCATTCTGCTGAATGTCACGCTCAACCTTCTCCTGCAGCTTCTCACTTTTATTTTGCAACGCGTTCAATCTTCGAATATCGTTGTCTTCCAAGTGTTTCACCTTTCTTCGCTCAATATCCTGACGGACCTTCATCTCGATTGCAGTAGGATCCTTAATGGCCTCGTTCGTCAATACGTTCATCAAGTTACTCAACTTCACCTTTGGTGGCGGTGGCGCCTCAAGCCCAAGTTTTATCTTATCCTGTTTTTCCTTGTGTGATTCGGTTCTTTTATTCTTTCTCATTCTTTTCATCTCATTCTTGGTCAAATACATTCCTTTTTGTTCAATAAAATGTTTCTCCCAAGGGGCCTGCAAAACAACTGGATGCTGAACATATCTGTGGATCACTTCCTCGTTATTTAAAACTCTGTTTCTTTTCTCTTCGCTATTCAAAAAATCCTCATACTGCAACCCATTAGGAAATATCTGTTTATCCCACCATTCCATCTTGGGCACGTACACATTATCTTTGTAGTTTGATTCATTAATGCTGTCATCTGGAATCAAGCCAAGTTCTTCTTTTCTTTGAAACTCCTCGCGTTGTAATCTTTCTGTTCTCTGTGTTTCTCTGAACTTATTGGCAATCTCAATAAATCTCCCCTTCTCATTGAAAACCAAGCCACGCCTCTTTCTTCTACTTTTGTCTATGAAAATGTTGGTAGGATCAAAATATGGGTTCAACGTGTTGCCACCACTCTTCTTCGCAGTTAGTCTATCAGTATCAATCTGTTCATTGCTATCAATATTATCTTTAGTGCTGCTCTTGTCCTGCATTTCTGCAAACAATGGGTGCAATTTGATATCACTCAATCCCAAAATCGGTTCTCCATAAGCATTATTACTACTGCTGCTCTCAGCACCAGCAACACTGCGTCTTTGATTCAACACATCTCCATTTGGACTTGCGTTTTCCCTATATCTTGGTTGCTGCTGCTGTCTATTTTGATATTTATTCTGCTTTTCTTTCTCCCTTTGTTTCCCTCTTTGCTGCTGCACATTTTCTGATTGTAATTTCATTCTCTTCTTGGCCATCTCGATCTTTTCTTTTAATGTTCTTTTCTTTGGCTTATCGATATCATCATTCCTCTGATTGCTGATTGCTGATTTATTGTCGGAATATTTTGCCATTTTTCTTAGTTTACTGCCACTTTTTAATTCTAGTCCTTCAAAGTGTTTTTTCGAGCTTTTTCTTGGGGAGTCTTTATAAAATATAACTATCGTTTTCAAGTCTTTAAAGTTTATAAACAGCCTTGCTTTCAATGAATAACGATTTGCTTAAGGTACAGAAAAAAAACAGAGAAGAATTGTGTATTTTGCGCCAAAGAAAAAAATGTTCTCATCGGAACAGAAAGAAAAGCGAAATTTGAACATTATTGTATTGGAAAACCAGAAGCAAAAATCATGAATTATATAATTCTCAAAATAGTTTTTAAACTAAGCATTAATCTAAGAAAACAGTACATATAGACCACCGTTAAAATTAATAACGTAAATAATGATTTATATAATCGAACATATGGAAGCTGGGTTCACCGAGTGGGTTATTTTAGAGTACAGTCAAATTATCAGAGATGTTGGAGCTGAAAACTTATTGTTGACATCATTACCGGAGGATACATTAATCCCAAAAAAATTACAAGAATTGAAACTCCAATGGACAAATAAGGAAGTTACAGAATTGACCTCTCAGGATTTCTCGTTTATTCCGGCTGCAGGCATCGAGAAATCGAAAACCTGTTTATTGGATCCTGCTGCAACAACCGATTTGGTTCCTGAAGACAGTCACAGATTCGACTATTTTGTGTTTGGAGGGATATTGGGCGACCATCCACCAAGAGACAGAACTGGTGAATTAAGGGACAAATATGGTTTCGAAGGCAGACGCTTGGGTAATAAACAAATGACAACAGATACCGCAATCAGAACCACCCAGTTGATCGTGGCTAACCAAAAAAGATTCGAGGATGTTAAGTTTATTGATTACCCAGAGATCAGATTCAGCAAATATGAAGCCACAGAAATGCCCTTCAGATACGTTCTTGATAAAAATGATAAACCTATTTTTCCTGCAGGAATGCTTGATTTGATCAAAAAAGATTCGGAACAAAGTATATATGATCTTCTTTGAACAACTAAAAATATCTATATTCAACTATATTATAATCCGTCTTGCTTGGTATTCTTGAACATTAAATATGTTTCATGCTGGCGAACGAGATGTCATCAACATAGAAGTCTAGCATATATATGTATCCTGTCTTACTTGGCTCAATGTTGCTATAACCCTACTTAGTCGATATTCTATCTTCTAGGTATATAATAGAGACTTTTGCTCATTACAAAAACGTTTATAATTATCTTCTTGTAATATATTCTGTAGAATATTATAATATCACTTATTATTATTCTAATTGTAGTAATACTTTGCTAAGTGTGTCTGAGAATCGATCATGAGTAAATAAATTAGACTTAGTAGTCTTTTATTATCCTAAGCTTCAACCTTAATAATTATAATGGCGAAATGAATTAACATCATATGAAAAAAAACTTACGAATATGATTTGTGCATTACAAGTGTATTGATATAGTCATTAAATGGTGGATAATATATTATCACGTGCCGGTCACTTGACTTGATAATTCTTTTCTTTTCAATACTGTAGCAATAAAAAATCACAAAAATGAAATTTGAAGGCAAAATTACAAGTCATTCTACCATTCTAATAACACAAACAAGCACTAATAACTTGAAAGCAAAAGATGAGTACTCATAACGAGAATACTAATAACAGCAAGATAAAGCAGCTAGTGAACCAGGAATTTGATTTGGAGATTTTATTGAAGAATAGGGATTTAAACTTGGTGGAGCAAGAGATAGGAAAGACTGAAGCACAACTTACAGCTCTACGAGCCCATTTAGAAAAGGATAAAGACAAATACTCTAATATAAACGACGGCGAAAATGCCGATGATCAGAGTACAGTTGAACCCAATGAGTTTTCCAAGAAATACATAGGGTTGCTATCAGCTTACAGAAAAGACAATCACACACAGAGTAATAATGATCCCAACAGTACATGTCTGACCAATAATAGTAACAACACCAGCAGGAGTGGTAGTGCCAATGGATCACAATTTGATCAAACATTGTTGGGTGGTTCTCAGTTATATAAGGGTACAAATGTCAATAATAATGGAAGTAACATGGATAGCAAAAAAAATGGAAACAACGGTGATTCGTATAATAGTAGAAAAGTCAACACAAATACGTTGAATGATAGTAATCCGACTTCTGGAAAAGTCTACGGATCAGTCACCAATGGTTATATGACTACAAGATCGCAATCTGCAGCACTAAGACCCGTAGTGGCACGCATGAGGCCTTCCACTAAATCCGTTCAATACAGATATCAAGAAAGAAACATGTGTATCTGTAGAAGATCAGACAAAGTGTTAGTATCCTTGAGATGCCACAAATGTGGTAAGGTTGATTTTCTTTCACCTCAAAGTTTCATTAACCATTGCAGAATAGCTCACGAAATTGAAATAAAAGATGCTGACCAGGCAGCCATGAAATATGGTACTTTATTGCCTAAAGAGGAACAAGATGATGAAGGATTGAAGGCATTAGAGAATTTAGAGAAGCTGGGCCTTGATCCCGCTTTGAATTTGAACAAGGGTGAGGATTATTCAGATGATAGAAGATTCAGTTCACTTTCGGGAATAACATTATTCCCCGCTATTGAAGGTTTAGACAACGTGTTGCTGAGAAAGAGAAGAAAAGTTAGTAATCCGTCATTCGATATCTCTAAAGGTATCATGAAATACAATCACTTGAAGGCGATGATAGGAGATAAAGTAGACGGTTTTGAGGAACTTATTGTGAACACCACGGAAAGTATACCTGACGTTGTTCAGTTTGATGAAGAATGATTTCCTGTACTTTTTATATAAATTAAATATTTTCAAATAAATGTACGTTCACGAATTTATGAAGCATGAATTAGAACCATTTAAGTCAGTCAATATTGACAAATGTACATTTTAAAGACTAGAGTTTGTTTAATTCCAAGATTCATGGCATCTTTACAGAAGTAACACTATTTATAAATTAAAATTTTCTACTAATTTTTTGTTTTGATCAAATTAGCCATTATTAATTGATATATTTCAGACAAAAAAAATTAAGGTAGCTAGGTTTTTTCCACATCGATAAAAAATCTCGAGCCAAATGCACTCATGTCATCATTTAAAAGATATAAATTGAAAAGGAATCAAAATATTAAGACTTTTTCAATTTATAACTCAATATCAATTAATAGCCTAATAAAAAAAAATCAATATAAATTAGTAATTTCTAGTTTTCAAGCCCTTTCAAAACCAATTCAACCTAAATCAATCATTTGATTTAGAATTAATTAATTTCTTAAAGCAGAACCTATTATTTTTTAGTAGTTATTTTCTATTATTAATTAAAAAAAGTAAGAATGAAAAGAAGAAGACAAGAAGTTTCAGTAAATCCAATATTTATAGTGTGGATTTTTTTTCACTTGATAAAAAATATCTAAATCTCCATCTCAAAAAGAATCGAAATAGAGGAGGAAAAAAAAAATATGTATAAAAAAAAATGCGCAGCTTGGAGACCGGGTAAATAATTGTACGTATTGATTTATTCTAACATGATGAAGAATCGTATGAGGCAGTTTATTGTTTGTGACAAACCAAATTAAATAAGAGCAAAATTATTAGCCAATTTATAGAAAGTATAAGTAAAATTAAAAGTGGGAAGTTGCTTTTACGTAGTTAGTGATATTTGTTTGCAATTGGTATTTGAGCTTGTGAATGAAATATAATTCATCACTTTGTTTTCTTTGCATGAATCTTGATTAGCAATTCTTGGAAGATTTCCAGAAAATTTTCATTATTAGATAGTATAGAAATACAGATTTCTTTTTCTATAGGACTCGGTCTACTAGAAAGCAAAAAGTTGTTTAACGCAGCTATTTTGTTTAGGTAACTGTTACTGTATTTGAACTCTATAGGTTTTTGAAAACCACTTAACACCACATCTTTTTCTTTGTCGATAGCTACATCTTTAAAAGGATTTATCTCGTTGATCTCCCGCAATTCTTCATCGCTGAATATTGTATTGCTAATATTATTAGTAGTTGTACTTGTGGCGTTGTTTTCTTTTTTCTTTTTCCCGGTTTGAAATTCATCTTCAAATACCAAAATATTCTCAGGCATATTGAATTGACTAGAGTTGAGTTTCTTGATCTTTATACCATCTAGGCCTTTTTTTTTGTAAAAATTATTATGACTCATTTCATTGTGTAACTGATTTTTTTCGCTACTTGACATATATTTTTCATTTAATGCTCGATTGTTTGGGCCATCAGCTACAACGTTTGAAACGTAGAAATTTTCGGAATAGTCATGCTTTTTCATTACTGTATTGATTAATATTATTAGTTTTCTTAATTTATTAATAAACACTAGCTACATATAGTAATTACAACTGTTTAATCTTAGTTAGTCTACTTACTTTTATTATCTTGATGAATAATTAATTTTTTCTTGGGTACGGGGTTTTTAGAAATAAATGAATTTGAACGTTTTCGTGCCATCTTAAGCTGACCTATTGTTTAACTTTTCAATGTTGCCTATATCTATAATTGAGAATGTTAAATATATTGATTATATATTCAAATACAATGGCTAATTGAGAGGCAAAAGCAAAGTATCAATATCTCTTTAAAATTATGTTTTTCAATGTTGAGTATTTTTTGTAACGGCGGTTAATTTTTTTTCTCTCATAAAACCCACTTTTTTTTAAATGATTCTCCTGTACATCAAACTTGGCTACAAGTTGTACATTGAGACCAATCCCAGAAAAAGAATTTTTTATGCTTTTCTTTATTCATACATTAACATATATGAAGTCGAAGTGGTAATAGCAGTGAACTTCGAGAGTCCTTTATCATTTTTTCCTGTTTGGTGTGTATTATTTTTTTAAATATACTATCAGTAGTTCTATTATACAACACATAATTTATATCTTTAGTTTATTTATTAAAAAGTTGGGGTCTCGGAGCCAAGCAAAGGAACAATAATTATAATAATTTTGAGTTTTGGAAAAAAAATGAAACATAAACATAAATGAAATAATCAAGAAAAGTACATAAACAATTGACAAGAGTCCGATGGTTTTTTTTTAAATAATGCAAATGCTTTATTATTGTTCTTAGTTTCTACCAAATCCGCCTCTGCTTCCTCCTCTGGAAAAGCCACCTCTTCCACCGCCTCTAGAGAAACCACCGCTGCTTCCTCCTCTGGAAAAGCCACCTCTTCCACCGCCTCTTCCACCGCCTCTAGAGAAACCACCACTGCTTCCTCCTCTGGAAAAGCCACCTCTTCCACCGCCTCTAGAAAAGCCACCTCTGCTGCCACCTCTGGAAAAGCCACCTCTACTACCACCTCTTGATGATCCGCCGGTTTTCTTGGACTTCTTTGGTTTTGGTCCCGGTACTGGTGGCTTTGGAATGAATCTTTCTTTTGGCAAAAGCTTGTCACCACCAATATAAAATCTATCACCTTCTTTAAAGGAGGTGGCTTGAACACCTTCAGATGGCTTGATTGTGAAATAAACATCATTCATTGGACCTAATATTTCATCAACCTTACCTATTTGAGTCTTGTTTTCTAAATAGATTGGAGCATTAAAGTATGGAATCTTGGTATTGATAGAACGACACACAATATCACCTTCACATGGATGCAAGAAAGCCCCCATTTCAAAAACTTGATCAGGTGGTCCTTGAGGAGCAGAACTTCTAAATCCACCTCTGGAACCTCCACGGCCACCTCTGCTTCCACCTCTGAATCCGCCTCTTCCTGACATTTTAAATTTATATTGTTTTTATGTAAGGATAGTTTGCCAATTTATCACAAATGATTAAAATATTTGTTAAGACCTATTATTCTTCGTTAAAATTGGGTGTTTATAATGAAAATTTATATATATTTATTTCCATAAAATGTTTCACACACACAAAGAGTAGTTTGGCTAAAAAAATAAATTATTCTATAATTGGTAAAACAATAAGGATTGATATGAATAATATAGGAATATATTTAATTTATGATTGGATTCAAGCTTCTTAGTTAACTGAATATTGTAATATCTTTTTTTTTCTTTAGTTTTTCACATCATCATCGGGCATCGCCAACAATTGAAATAGGAAAAAATTTTCTTTTTTTTTGTGCGTGAGAGTAAAAAACAAATTATTATACAAAATGATGCTATTCGCACTTTATTATATATAATATTATACTGAGACTGTCAATAATAGAGAAGGTAAATTACCTATATGGGATATGGGCCATAAGGGTATATAGGTAACCAAGCTCAATATCTCAATTAATTTGTAGATACTATCTCGTCAGGATTGATAGATATAGATCTGTGTCATATTTACGATTAATCAAGTCGTAGAATGCAAGCCAAAAGTTAAAGCCTATTGAAATAAAATAATAAGATCACCAGGACGCGAGTTTTCTGCTGTGAACACGTCGACAGTGTTTTTTTATATTACTTTTAATAATGATTAGTAGCCGATTCTACACATTTTAATAATTATCATTCTCAATAATACTACAACGTCAAATATATTATCGGGCCTTCTAAATTAGCTAATATGAAAATTCAATATGCTGCACTATTTTCTTATATAAATATGAGTAGTAGCTCTAGTCAGGTGATACTTTGGCTCAGGGTTATATTATTTTAGCGCGAACCGACAAATATATGTCGAGCCAGTATTATCTGGTGAAATACTAATCACGAGTGTTGCGTAAAATGCAAATATGCATGTTGGAGTATTTTGTCCTGCCGGAATGAATATCAGTGGAACATTGATAACCTACCAGGATCCTCTTACTGGGATTAGAATATAGAGGAATATATAATCCAGTCTAATTTTCCATTTGGGATGGAAAATGAACAGGTGGAGAAGAAGGAGAAGGGGCATCGAAGAAGACGACAATTATATAGGATAAAATATAATACATAAATTATCACTCTCGAATCAAACAATGAGTAACGAGAATTTAAATAATGAAATTATAGACCTGGAGATTAACCGAGATTACCTGACTCGACAATATACATATACTACCAAGTCTACTAACTACGTTCGGTTTTATAAAAGTATTACTGTATTTATGTAGAAACAATAAGAATGAATGAGAAAGGAAAAAGGAAAAAGGAAAAGCTAAACTTAAATACATTTTTGCAAATAATACAGCATTTAAGAAGAATCAAGAAGAGGGTTTGAGCTTCATTTTAAAGAAATTAAAAAAGAAACCAACAAAATCTGGGAAGATTTGAAGAAAGAACAAGAAAAATCATATTTAAACAATGAAAGGGAATATTAAAAAATGGAGAAGACGAATAATAAGGAAATAATAGAAACTAAATTGAATGATAACAATCTGTTACCAGAACTAGAGTAGTCAACATTAATATCTGGCGTGGAGCTAGAAGAGCCAGAAGATTCAATTAAAGAGGATTCTGTAGAACCACCTGAAGATCCAGATCCAGAAGATCCGTTAGATGGAGTTGAAGAAGATCCAGATCCAGAAGATCCATTAGATGGAGTTGAAGAAGATCCAGATCCAGAAGATCCGTTAGATGGAGTTGAAGAAGATCCAGATCCAGAAGATCCATTAGATGGAGTTGAAGAAGATCCAGATCCAGAAGATCCGTTAGATGGAGTTGAAGAACCAGAACCGGATTCTGGACTAGCTGTAGCACTTGGAACTAAGACAACGGGAGTAGAAGCAGCACCACTGTATGGACAGTAGAAACTAGTAGAAGTAATAACACCTGACCATGTTTCAGTAATAACTTGTTGAGGAATGCCAACCAATATGGAAGTAGTTCCATTACTAAAACCTGGATTCACAGTGGAGTAAGAAGTGAAACCACCAGTCCAGTAAGTAGTAATATAAACAAAACCGATAGACGCAACAGATTGTGGAACGTATTCATGAACAATAACTCCGCTAGTTAAATCCGATAGGTATTCAGTGCTGTAGGAAGTAGTGGATTCAGACCAGAAGTCAGTAACAGTTTCAGTACTTCTTGGAATCTCAACACCGACAGCGACAATACTATCAGAATCTTCTATAGCAAAGGTGGTGTAAGTAGAAGTAAAGCTACCAGTCCAAATGGTAGTATAAGCAGTGACATCTCTTGGAGTCAAGATCTCAACAGTGATAGTACCATTTTCACCAGAAGATGGGTAAACTGTGCTACTGGAAACCTCAGCACCAGTCCATGGAATAGTAGTGGTAGTAATGGCATCTGGGACTTCAATAACAACGGTAACTGGGGAGTCTAGGTCTTCCGGAACAATGGTTGTACCAGATACAATTTCAGTACCGGTCCAAGGAACATAACTAGTAAAAGTTTCTCTTGGAGTCAAGATCTCAACAGTGATAGTACCATTTTCACCAGAAGATGGGTAAACTGTGCTACTGGAAACTTCAGCACCGGTCCATGGAATAGTAGTGGTAGTAATGGCATCTGGGACTTCAATAATAACAGTAGCTGAAATTGATATGTCTTCTGGAATAATAATTGTGCTGGTCTCAGCTGTAGCACCAGTCCATGGAACATAGCTAGTAACAGTTCCTTCAGGATAGAAAATAGATTCAGTCCAAGTGCCAGCACCGGTTGGAGTAACAAAAGTAGAAGAAATAGTTGGACCATTGTAGTTAGCACTAACAGTTGTTGTTGGGTCTGGGATAAGTGTAACAACAGTGACACCCTCCGTACCAGTTGGGAAGTAAGTAGAGACGCTAGTAGAACTTCCTGTCCAGCTGCTAGAGGTAGTAACCTCTGTAGTACTAACAATATTACCAACGTTACATGAACCAGCATCATTATCAACACCGGAAGGTGCAAAAAAGAAACCTGGTTCACCATCCAAGTTAAAACCCGAAGGATTAGTAATGGTAAATCCAAGATGGAAAACACCAACAACATTAGTAAACACAATTCTTAATGGATAGTAGCTGCCTTCTTCCAAGTACTGGTAGTAGAATTGATCTATATCTTCAGCTCCTTGCCATGTTTTGTCGGTTAAAACATTGTACTGCAAATTACCGCTTGGAAGTTCATCTTCAGTGCAACATAAGAAGGCATCTTCAGAAGCAAAAAATAAAGCTGCAGAATCATCGACCGCATGCATAAGAAGTTCATAGAAACCAGACTCGGACGCATAGATGTAGGTAGTATATTCAACAGTGAAGTTGGAAATCAGCATGTTTTTAACACCATAAAAATTGGATTGGTACACTAGACCCGCGTCATCGAGCCCACCGTTAATATTTCCCAATGCCAAGTTCGCGGTCTCTCCGCCAAGATAATTCTGATTTCTGTATCCTCCGCTAAGATATGCCTCAGACTGGAAATCTGCTTGATCACCGTAATCATACTCGTAGACTTTAATGTCGTAACCTTGGACAGAAGGTTGTTGAGCAAAGCCACAAGCTTGAGCTGATGGTGTAGCGCCAAAATTTAATGCTGTGGCGGTGGAGATAAAGAAAGTAGCAGCTAATGCAATGTAATTTAGAGAAATCATATTGTTTGCTGGTTGTTGTTTTAATTTGCTTATTGAAATAATCTAATATCCAACATGTTTCGTTAAATTTAAGGAATGTGGGTTTACTTATATAGTTGAAAAAATCTCACAAGAAAGAGAAGAAGGATAAAGAAGCTATATAATATATGAGAAAACTCCTTTGAACAAGAAAGGTATTGTGCACACTTTTCTCTGTGTACATAGGACAGCACATTCATATGCTTTAAATAAAAGTTTTAGAACAGGGAGACGAGACAGAACGCGGGTGTATTCGCTGGTTTTGAAATAGGATTATCTATTATTGTCTACAGATTTGATGCATACATTAATTTTAAATCCGCTTTAATGCAAATATTATTATAAAACAGGAATAAGGCAATAGAATATCAATGATGAGCATTTGTATCTGCGATGTATTTAACGTAGCATGCGAGAGAATTTTTTCTTGGCCTTATACAGGATGAATCGCAATTCCATAAGGAGCATTGGAAAGCCATTACGAGACACTTGAATTATCACGGCTAGCGATCAACGAGAGAAAAAACCATCCATTGATTCTCGAAGCAATGTTTCACAATCCAGCACCATAGCGCAGCGCCAATATCCTTGCAGATTAGCCTTTAACTTCTGAATACATTTTTTTTTTGGAAAATATACCATTTCTTTTGCAGACTATTGCATGTAAGATATGCCTTGTCTGCAAGATGAACGGAAATGAAAATTTAATGAAAAAATAAAGTCTCAAAACAGACCAATGTTAGTGGTACATTATATTAAAGTTTGATTATATTATTATTTTTAGCTATTTTGGTTTTTCTACGGATCGATGGGGAATCTTCAGTATTGATATCACTAATCTGGCAAATGCATAACCAATGATGCTTTGCACATGCAGTTGGTGCACAAATAAGCTACCAATTTCCTTTTATTTTGTTTTATTTTGTTTTGTTTTGTTTTGTTTTGTTTTGTGCATATTAATAGCTGAGGAAACTGTTTTTTAACGGTTCGCATACTGAGCAGTCCCGAACAATCTAAGCATAATACTTGCATTCTACAATTCATATATATCGAATCACATTGGTTTTACTCACTCTGAATCTATATTTCTTTTTGATAAGGATTGCAATAATTCACATGGTTTTGATCGGCGATCTATATGCCAATATTCTATCGCGGAGTTCATCGTATAAAATTTTGAAATGCATAAATATCTTGCTAGTTCTCTATCTTCGGGGAAAAAGTCACGGCCACGGTACGAGTTATTATCTAGCGCACAAGATTAGGATGAACATAGTTGTTCCGATCTAAAATCTGCACATGCTATTGTTCTGGCCAGTTTTAATGCAAATGCGGTTTCTTCGGATTTTGGCTTCTCCGATTTTGCAATTAACGGCCTATGCAATTGTTCTCAGAGTAGGCTCAGGCTTCACATGTGCATTTACCATACTCAAGAAATTCGTTAAGCACACTTTCGGATACTACATAGAATTTCTCTTTTTTGCCATACAAAGTGAGCACTTCGCGTACAATTTTCTTTTTGTACACAAAAATAAGCATTGTGAGATTGTGAGCGGTGAGCTTTCTCATTTTTTATGCAAAAAAGAAGAACCAAAAATTACTCACTTGACAAAAATTGGAAACCAATAAGAATTATCAGTAATAATAACTCAGAGTTAAACCGGATAACCTGATTCAACATATTTGTTTCCATCGCTCACAATCTTTTTTTTGCTAATATGAACGATACATTTAAGAAGTTGAATCTATTTATCTCTTCAGGCCACTGAGAAGACGCAATGGCTTCTCCCATCGCGCCAGCGCTTGTGGAACTAAATTAAATCTGGATGCATCAAGATATTTTAGAACGATGTCTGGAAAAACAAACATAGGCTTGAAATAGGATCCGAAACACGCTATGCACACAAAAATGATGTCAAGCAGTATCAGACATGGATTTTCATGGTGCTAACAACAAAATAAAGAACCACAGCATTGCTGGATGCCCGTAAGAGAAAGCAAAATTGGGTCTCGCTAGTAACGGCAAACGCATCTGTTCAAACATAGATGTACACAGTAACACGCATTTGATAAAGGTACACGGAATGTCCATTTCCGGATGTACACTGAGTACGCATTCGTCAGCATTGAGCAACCCAAAAAGTCTAATTTAGCAGATGCTATTGGATCGCTTCCTGTATGGGCACCCACGAGACCCACTAGGCCTGATGAAGCCACCTTGAGCTGTAGGATGTACAAAGAACCCGACCGGATATCACAAGTTAAGCTGTTCCAATGCTAACTGTTATTGTTGGCACACATATATTTATAAAACGAATAACAACAATTATCCTACGGAGACATTAGGTCCTTCTATTTCAAAACCGGTTTTTTTCTTTTTTTTTTTTCGAGAAAAATAAGAAAACTGCAGGGATACGCGCTTAGCTGCTAGAAGAATAAGGTTGTAACCTAAAAACTCACATTGTATTCTTTTTCTTTTTGGGAACAGCACCCGATATGGTCTATTAAGCGACCGATAAATTGTTTTCAAAGAGACCAGATACGGATCTCTTTGTTTGTGCAGGTTTAATCTTTAATCGAAAGCCGATGCCCGCTGATGCACCATCGCAAATCGGTGGCTAGCAGTGTTTCCAGCTGGCCAACAATAAAGACGCACGCTAATCGAATCTCTCCAAGATCTAAGAACTCAATGCGTAGGTATAACCGTAGGTTACCCGGTTTTATGTTACGTTCTCCGGAACTGCCGGAATAATGGTATTATGCCGTGTCGGCCGTTAGCACGTGCTTGTCTGTTTTAATCTACTCGCACGCGGTATGACCATTGCAGGAAAACCCGAGAACAAATTCATGGAAAGTCGGTCTGCATAGAAAAAAAAATCCACGGCGAACTAATATACAAAGAGACCACATTTTGGGGGAGACGGAAAAAAATAACCACTCATGAACAGCCTGTATAAATATCCATCTTTTTCCTATTAAAGTGCCAAGACAGATTCAAAGTTGGATCGTACCTCATCTCTTCCATTAGCTATATCGTCCCCATTTTGCAAATGTTGCTCTCAACAGCGTACCACTACACGATGCTCGGTCTTTTGGCCTCCTCTGCCTCTGCCGGGCAAGACTACTTGCAATTGGGCTTCGATGTCTACGAAGGCTTCGGCAATAGCCAGAAGCTTGTCAGACGTAAAGACAGCGCGGGAAACTACCAGAGATTTCTTCTGAAAAGAGACTCCAACGAGACGGAGATTTCTATCGCGAACAATGGCACTGTCGCATACATGGTCAACTTTACCTTGGGCTCCAATAAGAGCCCCATGGTTGCCCAGCTTGACACTGGATCTTCTGACTTGTGGGTGTATAGCAGTGCTGGAGACGTGTGCACCGGATTCTGCGCTACAGACTACGGTACGTATGACCCCGACAGCTCGAACAGCGTCAACATCACCGGAAGCAGCTTCTCCATCAGTTATGTGGATGGAACCAGTGCAACTGGTGATATTGTCGAGGATGAATTAGTGTTGGGCGAGTATGCCATCAGCAATTACACTTTTGGAGTGGTTACCGCGGATTATGTCACAAACCCGGTTTTCGGTATTGGTTTGGCCACCACGGAATCTTTTCCGGATGTTTACCGGAATTTCCCTCAGAGATTGTACGCTGATGGCTATATCAAATCAGAAGTTTACTCTCTCTACTTGAACGACATAGACGCTTCCTCAGGCAACTTTCTTGCAGGTGCTGTGGACAAAAACCAATTTGATGGTGAATTAAATCTTTGTCCTTTGGTCAGTTTGGGCGAACGTTACTTCACTTATTTTTACATTACCACCAGTGGTATCAATATCACCAAAATTGGAAATGACTCTTTTGGTATTGCCACTGCCAAGCACCCTATCATTATGGATTCAGGAACTTCTACACTTTACGTTCCAGATCTTGTTTATGATAATCTTGGCCAGTCATTTCCCGGCATAAGTCTTTTCAAGGATATTGGCTATGTTGCTAAGTGTTCGGTATTGGAAAAATACACATTTGATATTGATTTATGTGGAACCACTTATAACATCCCCTTGAGAAACTTAAGTTACTCTATACCCGATGCTGTTAAATACAGTTTGTTGGATGTTACAAGCGATCTTGACAAAGATGAGTATTGTTCTATCCAGATAGACCTGCTGGGTGACAACAGCATTCTTGCCGGTGACTTATTCATGAGATACTTTTACATTTATTATGATTTGGAAAACTACCAGTTGGGTGTTGCTGCAGCAAACTATGATGATAATGGTAACGATATTGTCACAGTGACAAACAGCACTAATATTGGTTCTTTTGCTGTGAAAGGTCCTAAATATCTGGAAACATATGCCGGAAGTATAGACACTGCGTCTTCTAGCGATGAGCAGGATGTTTCTACTACCACCGGACCTACAGCCACAGGCTTTAGCGGCTTGAAAAACATGGGTAACGGCCAGCAATCCAACATGAATGCCGTGTTCTTGGGCGCTTCTGTCTTTTGCGTGCTCGTCATCAACGGACTCATGATTCCATTCATGTAATATCGTCTTTCTTTGCCCACTTCTATACTTTCTTTTTTCTAATCACAAGCCGAGAATTTTTCTATACTTTTTTTCTTTTTTCAATCATAAGCCGAGGATGCCATATTGTCGGATTTCGCAAAAATAAATGAGTTCTGAATAAGTTAGAATGTAGAGCCCCCCAGAATCCTTTGCAACATACGTTTACGTGTTCAGATTCATACAGACTGAAATCTTTGCTACTGTTTTGTTAATGTTTTGTTACTGGAGAGCACTTTTCTCAGCAAAGCATATTTGATCGGAAAATAACACCAGAAGAGAAGTTGCCATTTGCCTGAAACAAGCTGCTTTGCTAGCGTAAAATCAACAGTCGCTTATCGCGAAGTATACTATTCTATTCATAGATCGTTAAAAGTATACCTGAGCAAGAATCTATTCATCCTAAGCAGAACATATAAAATTGGTTGTATTATATAGATTGATTGTTATATCATCAGCGCGCCGAATTAAAACAAGGTTCCACGCGAAAATCTGGTTTTAAAGCTTATATGGGTAAGTTTGTCAAATAAAGCGCATGTGGCTAATTTGCTTGTTTCCACCAAAATGTTTTTTTTATCTTTTTTTTCATGTATTTTCTCTTTGGATATTGATTATTATCAATGTTTGGTTAAGTTATATTAAGTATACAAACATTTAAACAAGAAATTTCGTACAAATTGTATCTCTTCCAACTGATAACACAATCATATCCTGCCAGCTTTTTTCATCTCCCTGCAGTGCTATAATATATTGTATTGAATAAATATTCGTCGAACCAAAACATATACAGTTCGATTACCCACATACAATTGTTACTGATCTCTACTGCTCCAATATTTTAACCCAGATCAACAAGAGCCGGATTGCAAAAACTAAACAAAAACAAAATGATTATCAAAAACTTGCTTGTAGCAATGCTACTCTATACTGCTGCTACATCTTCGTCGTATGTTCAAGTAGATATAGAACAAGGTAATATGGATGATGATTTCAACTTCTATAGACGCGGTGAAGAACCAGCCAATTTCAAGTACAAGCCGAATCTCAGAAAGAGATTCAGAGGGCTTTCACCGGGCAATAAGCTTGTCGCAAGAAGCGAAGCAAAAAATAACACCGAGGAAGTCGTTTTAAGTAATCTAAAGAACTTCAGATACCATGCAAATATTTCTTTGGGTACACCTCCCCAATACTTTACTGTGCTTGTCGATACAGCTTCGTCTGATTTGTTCGTTTATGCTCCGAAAAATCCATTTTGCAAAACTGAAAAGGCTAAGAGAAGCTTAGAAGCTCCTACCGAAACCTCGTTTTCAAAAAAAAGGACCGGCAAGAAGAAAATGGAGAAGAGTATTCGCAAAAGGTTGGTCAAGTTAAAAGATAATTGGGAAAATGATATTGAATCTAATAATGCTTTGGCTCAAAAGTTAAAGTATGGAGGCAGCACAACTACAACAGTTGCCGCAAAGAAACATGCCAAGTTTAAGAAACAAGGTAAAGAAGCAAGTACTGTACAAACTTCAAAGGTAAGTGCATTTGAAGAAACTAGTCCTGATGATGATTCAATCTATGCCACTGCTAAAACATCGTATAGTGTTATCCGTCCCGTAATTACTGCCTCTGGTACAGCCGACAGTCCATCGACTGCTGATAGTGGAGCTGAAAGTACAGACAACGGGACTGAAAGTACGGATAGTGAAAATGAAAGTACCGATAATGGAGATGAAAGTACTGATAGTGGAGAGGAAAGTACCGATAGTGGAGATGAAAGTACCGATAGTGGAGATGAAAGTACTGATAGTGGAGATGAAAGTACCGATAGTGAAAATGAAAGTACCGATAGTGGAAATGAAAGTACAGGCGGTGATGAAGTAAGTGCTACAGCAAGTTCAAGTATATCTAAAAGCAGAGAAACAGCTATTCTTAAAGAAGCGAAGAAATCATCAGAGAAACAGCTTGACGCAAGTGATGAGGTTAGTGATGACGATTCTGAAGATATTAGCACTTCTACAGAAGACACCGAAAGTGATGATGAAACGACTGTCACTCTGACTACCACTAATGATCAAACAACGCCACCACCATCAGCTATATACAACAGTAATGATGAATTTTTGTCCACTTTCCGTATTCCTGCATCTGTTTCTGCTTATAATTATACAAGTATTCCTTCGCCTTCAGCAACATTACTGTGTGATTCCTTTGAATTTTATGATAGTGCGTCATCTAACAGTTCTGCTAATTTAAATGCCAAATTCCTGAATTGGTATTATGCAGATGAATTTGCCTATGGTGATGTTATGAATGATACGTTAACTATTGGTGACTATTCTATCGCGAATTATACTTTTGGTGTAGCCACTTTGGGAAACTCTACAGAATCTATTTTAGGTATCGGATTGGGAGCGAATGAGAACTTCGGATACACATACAATAATTTAGTATACAGGCTAGCTGAGCAAGGGGAGATACAAAGACAAGTTTACTCTGTTTATTTGAATCAGCTAAATGCAACCCAAGGGTCTTTGCTTTTGGGGGCTATTGATACAGAAAAGTTTGAGGGCAATTTAACTATGCTTCCATTGGTTGACTTGTACAATTTCTATATTACAACAACAGGTGCTAGTTTGATCTCTACTGGCAATAACTTAGCTAACAACTCAACGGTGGCGATTGTATCTGATGTGAAACATGCTGCTATCTTTGATAGCGGCTCACCTGGAGTAGGATTACCAAACGTAATGTTCCGTAATATGATAAGCTCTATTCCAGGGGCTACGTACATCGAATCTGCAGGAACTATTATTGGAAAGTGTAGCAGCTTTGAAAATATTTCTATGAATATCAGTTTTGCTGGACAGCCATTTTCCATAGACTTGGATTCCATGACCTGGACCTTGTCGTCGTACCAAGGGTATTATTTGACATGGTTGCCACCTGTTCTCAACAGTACGGAGTATTGCATGCTACCGTTTACAAACTCTGGCGATGATCTGATCATTTTGGGTGACCCAATTATGAGACAGATGTATGTTTTCTACGATTTAGAGTACTACCGTGTCGGTATTGCCAAGGCCAAATATGGAAAAAACCCTGCTAATATTGTTCCTGTTGTGGACGTGGATCCACCTAACTCTGTCAAGGCCCCGTTGTTCGAAGATATGTATGACAGTGTATCTGCGGACCGAAGTTTGAATCTTACTGTTAACTCAGGATACTCCAAATTGGGATTGAATGTCTCGAAGGACTACGACACCATTATTGCTTTGCTAGGCGAAGATACCAGCTACCCAGGGTACTGGAAAGTTGGTGCAGTGTTTCTAGCAGTTGCGGTGGGCGATTTGATCATTGTGTTAGTCATGATGATGTGAAGAATATGTCATTGGCGCGAGCGCTTCTTCCTGAACGACGCCTTCTATTTAGTTATATCAAATATCTTTTTTCTTCTTGTGAGCATCATACCAAATTTATTGTTTTACTGTTTAGTATTTCTTCTGTAAAGCCTTCGCAATTTTGTTTTCGTTCCATCAATAGCGAATATGCTACTAATGATGTCTTTGTAAAAAGAGTGTCCGTAAACGGAAGTCCATGTTGAAAACGCATAATTTCTAGCATCGTTTCGGTTTTGTCACCATAACCCGTAAACCACACAAAACATCCTTACATCATGCGCACGCATGCAGCCAAATTAGGAATCCCTGCGCTCGTAACACAATAAAAGCGGGTAACCATGTTCTGCCCGGCTATATGTTTTTTGTTCTTTTTCTTTTTTTCACATCTCTTTTTTTTCTTTTTCTTTTCTTCTTTTCCAAACTGAATTTTCGATGAGCGCAGAGAAAAGAAAAAAAAAAAGAAAAAAATTTTTTTTTGGGTGGTTAAAATTTTTCTTCCTAACAAAAAATTTTTTTTTCTTGATTTTTTTTTTGTTTCTTCACTATAATAGTGCCCCTGTAATTTTTTTTCTAAGTTTTTTTATAATCTTGATTTTCAATTGTTTCTTCTTTATTCTTTTCTTATTTGTTTTGTATTTATTTACGTCTCAACCAGAATTCATCAGAATTAGCATTGAATTAAACCAATTAATCAAAATGGCTAACGAATCTAAACAATCTGAACAAATTCTTTCTGAATTATTCAGCAAATTAACTGTTGCCTCTGCAGATGAAAGAGACGCTGCTGCTGCTAATGTTTCTTCTTTCTTGAACGGTTCTATCATTGAACACGATATTCCGTTAGAATTCTTCGAGAAGTTGGAAAAGACTATTGCCGACAAGAAGAACATCAACGGTAGCATCAACGCCTTGGAAGCTGTTTCTCACATCTCCACCCCAGGCTTGTCTGCCTCCGTTGAACCATACTTGGTTGAAATTGTTGAAACCATTTCCACAAAGGCTGGTGAAAAGAACGCTGACTTGCAGGCTGCTGCTGCCAAGGCCTTGTTAGCCATTGCCCAAAGCATCACCCCAACCTCTATCAAGGTTATCTTGCCAAAGTTGACCGCCCAGTTGGAAGCCACCAACAAGTGGACCGAAAAGGTCGCCATTTTGGCTGCCATTTCAGCTTTAGTCGACACCGCTAAGGACCAAGTCGCTTTGAGAATGACTGAATTAGTTCCAATTTTGTCCGAAACCATGTGGGATACCAAGAACGAAGTCAAGAAAGCTGCTACTGCCACCATCACCAAGGCTACCGAAACCGTTGAAAACAAGGATATTGAAAAATTCATTCCAAAATTGATTGAATGTATTGCCAAGCCAACTGAAGTCCCAGAAACTGTTCACATTTTGGGTGCCACTACCTTTGTTTCTGAAGTTACCAGAGCTACTTTATCCATCATGGTTCCATTATTATCTAGAGGTTTAGCTGAAAGAGAAACCTCTATTAAGAGAAAGGCTGCCGTTATTGTTGACAACATGTGTAAATTGGTCGATGATCCACAAGTTGTTGCTCCTTTCATTCCAAAGTTATTCCCAGCTTTGAAAACTAACTTGTCTACTATTGCTGATCCGGAAGCTAGAGAAATTACCAACAGAGCCGTGAACACCTTGAAGAGAGTCGGTAACATTGGAGAAGATGACCTTGTCCCTGAAGTCTCTACCGCTGGTGATGTTACTGTTACTAGAGGTATCTTGGACAACTTGGTCAAGGACAAAAAGGTTAACAAGAGATTCAATACCACTATGGACTATGCTTCTGCTATTGCTGGTGACTTGATTGATGAAAGAGAAATTCAACCAGAAGAATGGTTATCTAACTTGTTGCCATTTATGACCATTTTCTTACACGAAAAAGAATCTAAGGATATCATTGAAGAATGGAGAAAATTGGCTATTGAAAACATTCCTCAACCACCAAAATTCGATGATGAAGAAGATGATGGTGAAGATTTATGTAATTGTGAGTTCTCTTTAGCTTATGGTGCTAAGATCTTATTGAACAAAACTCAATTGAGATTGAAGAAAAACAGAAGATATGGTTTGTGTGGTCCAAATGGTGCTGGTAAGTCTACTTTGATGAGAGCTATCGCTAACGGTCAAGTTGAAGGTTTCCCATCTCAAGATGAATTAAAGACCGTTTACGTCGAACACGATATTGATGGTTCCGAAGCTGACACATCTATTGTTGACTTTGTCTTAGCTTCCGGTGAAGTTGGTACCAAGGAACACGTCACCAACAAATTAAGAGAATTCGGTTTCACCCAAGAACATCTTGAAATGTCTATTCACTCCTTATCTGGTGGTTGGAAGATGAAATTAGCTTTGGCTAGAGCTGTCTTGAGAAACGCTGATATTTTATTATTGGATGAACCAACTAACCATTTGGATACCGTTAACGTTGCCTGGTTGGTTAACTACTTGGCCACTTGTGGTATTACCTCCATCATTGTTTCCCACGATTCTGGTTTCTTAGACAAGGTTTGCCAATACATTATCCATTATGAAGGTTACAAGTTAAGAAAGTACAAGGGTAACTTATCTGAGTTTGTTAAGAGAGTCCCATCTGCTAAATCTTACTACGAATTGGGTGCTTCTGAAGTCGAGTTCAGTTTCCCAGAACCAGGTTATTTGGAAGGTGTCAAAACTAAACAAAAGGCTATTGTCAAGGTCTCAAACATGACTTTCCAATACCCAGGTACTACCAAGCCACAAGTGCGTGACATTAACTTCCAAGTTTCCTTAGCTTCCAGAATTGCTGTTATTGGTCCAAATGGTGCTGGTAAATCTACCTTGGTTAACGTTTTGACTGGTGAATTATTACCAACTGAAGGTGAAGTTTACGTCCATGAAAATTGTCGTATTGCTTACGTTAAGCAACATGCTTTTGCCCACATTGATTCTCATTTAGACAAGACCCCATCTGAATATATTCAATGGAGATTCCAAACTGGTGAAGATAGAGAAACCATGGACAGAGCTTCTAGACAAATCAACGAATCTGATGAAGAAGGTATGAAGAAGGTCTTCAAGGTCGAAGGTACCACCAGAAGAATTAGTGAAATCTTAGCTAGAAGAAAGTTCAAGAACTCCTATGAGTATGAAATTTCCTGGCTCTTAGTTGAAAACTTGGGTATGAAGAGTGAAAGACAAGTTCCAATGATGTCTGTTGACAACACTTGGTTACCAAGAGGTGAATTGGTCGAAACTCATGCCAAGATGGTTGCTGAAGTTGATATGAAAGAAGCTTTGGCTTCCGGTCAATTCAGACCATTAACCAGAAAGGAAATTGAAGAACATTGTAACTTATTAGGTTTGGAAACTGAATTAGTTTCCCACTCTAGAATTAGAGGTTTGTCTGGTGGTCAAAAGGTTAAGTTAGTCTTAGCTGCTTGTACCTGGCAAAGACCCCACATCATTGTTCTTGATGAACCAACTAACTATTTGGATAGAGATTCTCTTGGTGCCTTATCTAAGGCCATTAAGGCTTTCGAAGGTGGTGTGGTTATTATTACTCATTCTGCTGAATTCACCAAGGATTTGACTGAAGAAGTTTGGGCCGTTACTAATGGTACTATGGCTCCATCTGGTCACAATTGGGTTCAAGGCCAAGGTTCTGGTCCAAGACTTGAAAAGAAGACAGATGAAGAAGATAAATTCGATGCAATGGGTAACAAGATTGCTGCTGTTAAGAAGAAGAAGAAGTTAAGCAGTGCTGAATTAAGAAAGAAGAAAAAGGAAAGAATGAAGAAGAAGAAGGAATTAGGTGACGCTTATGTCTCATCTGATGACGAATTATAAGAACATTACTGTGTTTTTTCTTGATTTCACTTCCTTTTGTCCTTTTATATATATAACTTTTGTCGTCTCATACAACTTATAATTTTTTTTTTTATAGTTGAAAATAATAATACTTGATATTTATTTAAAAAGAAACGATACTGCTAAGGTTGTATCCAGTAGAGCTGAAACCATAGGATTTATTGATAATAATTTTATACTCATTCTCATGTATGCAGGAAATGCAGAACCATGAAATTTATCAGCTTAAAATATTCATCACCATTTCGTATATTGTAAAGCTCAACGCAGCGGCAGGTCCACTTTTAAGAATTGAAATCCCGAAACCCTTATATAGACTTAGAAAATTTTCATTTTTGACAACATTTGATATAATCTTGATAATTTTTTTAGACTCATATACTTTTTTGCTACGATCCAAGTAAAGATATGTCTTCTGATCTAATAAATGTTTACTATTAGATATCTGTAGCCTTCTTTTCACTGAATCTAATGGAAATGTTACAAATTTTGCGAAAATACCTGCCATGAAGCCACTAATAGGGATGATTATGCTGTTACCCAATAATGGCTGAGATGTGGAATGTTCCTTCAATTCCAATTGAAATTTCTTTAGATAATTATACAGCCAAAACGAAAGTCCGGTCTGACAGAATATTTGTATAACGGTTGGCTTCAATCCTCTGTAGAAAGACCAAGCAGATTCATTAACCATTATATCGTTAACAGAAGACCAGAATTTCTGGAATCCTTTGTTGTTATCTGCGGCAAACCTTGTACGAAGCGTATCAAATGGATAACTTGCTACTGTTGCAGCACACCCGCTAAAACCGCCACTCAATAAATTGTTGAATTCATCATTTAGCTGGTTAAACACATGTTTTTGAAAAAACAGGAATGAAGAAAACTGGGTAGCACCGTATATTAGATACATGACCTCCGCAGGAATGTTACCTTTCCAAAATGCTAGAATGCCTTCGTTTTTATATATCTTGGATAGCACTTGGAATGCAGATGATGCTCGCACTGCACTGCTATCCTTGGTAATAGTCCTTTCTAACTGAAGTCTGATTTTTAGAACATCTAGTGGTGAAATTATAAATCTAACTATCAATCCTGCTGCTGAACCGGCAATCGCTGAATTGAGTACTTGGTTCTTGGAAGTTTCATTCATTGCAGTTTTTCTGAACCGTTTAGAACAATTTGTAAATACACCAGGTTATTGAAATCTTATCCACCAATCAGATCTTGAAAGAAACAAACAGTAAAGTATATTCAGAAAGTGCCTGGGAAGAAGATATTTCAGATAAAGTTAAAGACAAAAGTTTACCGAAAAAACAATATTATTGTGCATCAGTAAAAAAAAAAAAAAGAGAAGCAATTTATTGTGCATCCAAAAATAGAAGAATTACTAAAAATCAATAACCTACCATTATTTCAATGAAATAATGAAAAGTTAATGTATATAAAGCCAATTAGAATTAATATAAAAGAGAGTTATTTATAAATGAATGCGATTAAGAGATTGCCAAAACTGCGACAATCAATGCAAAACTGAGTGCAAGACATAATAGAATTAAGCATTTTCTAGTACGCCATGATTTCCTCTGGTATTTATCTGCTTTAGTTAATTCCCTACTAGCACCTTGAACATTTTGGTTGTAACTACTCAAATTGTTTTCAATATTGTCCACCATAAAACCTTGCTCGCCAACCAATTGGTCTAAGTCTTGGAATATCGTGTTAAGCTCATTGATAGATGATTGAATATTTTGGATCTCTTCTTCTCTCTCATTCACCATCTGAGTATGATACACAAGTTCTTCGTTGTTTATAGGATCAAGTTCTTTAACAATATGATGCTTTTGAACTTGCGCTTGTACACCGTTTACATCATTTGCACCATCATCCACATTTTGCTCATCTTCATCTAGAAGCGCTTGCTGATTCGATGTATTTTTCAACAGCTGAGATTCCTGCAGAATAAAATCCCTGAATCTACCTTGTATACTTTGGAATATTTTTAAGGAGGTTGTAATTTCTCTTAGTATTTTTTCTTTCTGTAATGACTGGTTTTTGCCAATCGTTATAATATTTTCATTATCACTATACGGCTTTGCAAGATTGACATCATCATCAGCAAAGTCATGAAATCTAGATTCTTGCAAGCCATCTTTATATGCATGGCCTGATTGATACGCAAACTTTTTGCTTAATGTTTCCTTGTACTTATTTAGCTCTTTGAAATGATCCGTTGTCATGTTTGTTAATTCAAGTATTCGACCTTCTAATTTGCTACCTTTCACAGAAGATTCTCTTTGAGATTCTAATGATGATTCAAACTTCTCAAGATTGTAAAGGTTCCCATTGATTTTGAAAAGAATATTTGATATCTGCTCAACAGTCACGTTAAAAGAAGTCAGTGGGTCTGCCTCTTCTAGATCTAGCTCAAACTGGTTGAATGACATTGTTCTTTAAATTTATCTGTTGTTTCAGTAATGTTTCCCACCGATATTGTTAGTATTGTCGTTGAGTATTTTGATTAGGACTATCATTTTTGATGGCAATTCTGTGCTTTAATGATTTTTGCTTGTGAGTATTCCCGTCTGATTATTCTGCCTGAGCGTTATGAGCTCACACACAGTTTCTGAAGATGACTCTCGGCCTTTTACCGAAAACGGATTTAAGGACAGTACTGCCAGCGTCAAAGATAAGAAGTAACAACAATCTTTATTTATAATAATAATTCTAATTGTAGATATAATATATAAGAAAATAATAATAACAATAAACTATAATGAAGACAGTAAAAGGAACATAGGAAAATAAAAAAAAAGTAGCAATAGTCATAAAAAAAACCAAAATATAGATAAATTACAATGATAATAAGTAAATCAACTAATTGTAAAAAGAGCTTTTATGATTCAATGATTGCAGAGGACCTCTTAAGTTTTCTATAGCTGCATGTGAATAGCGTTTGATGTCTTTATTCAGATTTAATGGCGCCAACAATTCCTCAACCCCAGATTCCATCAAATATGCACAATGCTCCTCGTCCAATAAAGCACTGAGATGATACAATGTCATAGTAGTTAGCTTTTTGAGAATGTCATCACCAAATATTAGCAACGGAACTAAAATGTCTATGTATCCCATATCTATAAGGTATTGCTTTTGTTGATCTGTACCCAAACTCAAGTTCAATATAAGTTTCATAATTTCTCTTTTGATGATGCTATCTGTAAAGATCACCAACAACAGCTTGACCACAGATACAATATTCATATCTATAATTCTTTGTTTGATGAACTCACTATTACTGGACTCAGAAAGGTTCGTGAAAACAGCAATGGCACGGAGCCTCAAAGCAGTAGCGTTTTTTGCAATCGTTTCATCATCTTCTTGTTCCAATTCTAGCTGTTGTTGTTTCTGCCGAGATGCTGGTTGCTGTTGCTTTCCATGTGCTATCCCCAGAGTTACAGCAAACGTAGAAAAAGAATCCACTGACTTTGAAGTACTGTCGGGTAGGGTATTGTGCGGAACATTGCTGTTTGCAGCAAAGATATTTTTGGCAACACTAAGCTTTTTGACAATAGTATCTCTGCGACTATTAGCTTTTTCAGCTGGTTGTAAAGGAGCATTCACTTCAATTATAGGAATTAAGTTCAATAAAATTTTAGACTCTAAGATTAGGATCTTTTGCTTCTCCGTGGATTTGTCTGTCAAATTCTTTAGCGCCCACACAGTGTCATTAATTATTCTCTCATTATCGCATTGAAATAACGGTTCAAATACTTCCGATAAATTTAAATTAATTAATGCTTGTTTCTTGGATGCATCACCTGCACTTATATTGATTAAGATCTTAACAACTTCATGTTTGATTGCATCATTCTGAGAAGACACCAAATATTTCACCAATTGCAATAACCCATATTGAATAACTTCAGTTTGACCTTCAGCGCTGAAAGTCATATTAGAAACAGCACTTAAGCAATGAATTGTGATATCGTCTTCCAATACTTGAAATCCAGTAAAAACAATAGGAAGTGAAATCCTAACAAAATTTTTCACATAACAAAATTGAAAAATAACATTTTCGACGCAGCAAACTAACAACTTAATGAGCCTATTATCTTTAAGCTTTACCAATGGATATAATAATTTGAAAATACCTGAATATACCAAACTTCTGACCTGATCATCTGTCCCTTCACTTAAATTTAAAATCAAATTCAAGATGATAATTTTGGTTTCAAGATCACTTTCATCTTTGATGAGTAATGGTTTCACAAGTTCTATGGAGCCAATATCAATAATGTCTTGCTTATTGGTCTCGTTTCCTTTTGCTATCCACTGTAACACCTCAATGGTAACTCGCTTTATGACTTCATTCAAAGAAAACATTAATGGCGGCAATGATGATAAAATTCCAGTACGCGTAATATGCTGCTTTTGTTCATCAGTACCTTGAGCCACATTAGCGATCACTCTCAAAGAAAGAGTTGTGATAGTCTCATTGACATTGTTCAACAAAGGTAAAAATACATTTATGAATCCGAGATCTATAATGGCTTGCTTTTGACCAACATCGCCGTCACTTATACCAATGAGAATCTGGAATATTGCATTGATAATTTCTTGATTAAAATATTCTGAAGAACTCACTAAGTATTTCTTCAAATATGAAAGAATACCAGAGTCTAGAACAATTTGCTTGCAGTACATATCATATTTGCTAATATTACTCAATATGAACAAACAATGTTTTTTGATGGAACTTCCTGAAATTTTCATGATTGTGGGAATATCATTAATTAAACCTAGTCTTACCAAATATTGAATGTGTACTTTATTTTTTGATTGTGACATATTTTCGTAAATTTTGATTACCCTTTTCTTCACTGTTTCTGATGGTTTCACAGGCGTGGAATCATCAATTTTGATAACATGTGGTGCAGTACCAACTTTGATTACTGCACCTGGAACTTTTCCAGTTGTAGGTGAAGATAAAGGAGATGAAGATAGTTTCTTAGAAGCCAGCGATTGATGTGAATCTTTCAGAGTGTTAGGAGCAGTATCAACCATAAGCAAAGGCATCATGGTTTGTAAAATATTTGAATTTATCAAACTCAGCTTTAAGAAATCATTGCCTTCCGAGAAATTTTGAACTATTTGCAATACTTGCTTTTGTAGAATTTTATCTGAAGACAATACCACGGTATTTATCACAGGTAGAATTGAATTTTCAACCAATTTTTTCTTTTGAGAATTTTTACCTTTGGACAAATTAGATATACATTCCAAGGCATACAACCTAATAATGCTACTATTATAATTGATGAAAGTTAATATGTGTGGAGCAAAATCATAATCTAATAAGGCTTGCTTTAGTTTTAATGAACCGCTTGCCAAATTCTGAATAAGTTGAATAGTTTTACGAAGTACTACTTCGTTAGAAGATTCAAAAAGGACCAATATTGGATCTAAGAATCCTAAATCTATAATGGTTTGTTTTTGTTCATCTGTTCCCTTTGCTACATTTACCAATAATTTCAAGGATTCAATCAATATTGTATCATCATTATCATTATTATTAGTAATAAACGGAGCTATGGATTGTAATGCACCAGAATCTATCAAACATTGTTTTTGGAACACATTTCCGTAACCCAAACACGCTAAAGACTGGATAGCAAATTTGACAATAAGTTCATTATGTTTGGATAAGAGGAGTACTATTGAAGAAATAGCACCAATTTGGATCAATAGCTGCTGATGCTGCTCATTACCATTCTTCAGAATATTAGAAATAACAAATATAGACTGTAACACGATTTCATGGGATTCATCTTGAAGTAGTTCGACTAATGGCCTCACTAATTGATTGGTGTAAATGAAATTTATATTTTCTTGTTCTTTTGATATAAGAGATATTATTTGACAACTGAATATTCTGACATAATCTATAGGAGAAACAATCAAATGCGAAAGGTGAAATAGGAGATCATTTTCAATGAACATATTCAAATAGGCTTTCTTTTCTATTAATACTGATACTATAGCTTCTAGGACAAGTACTAAAGGATCTGCTTGTTCTTTATATATGGAAAGAAGTTGCACCAATCTGCGAATGTTTTGAGGTACAGTGGCTTTCGATATTTGGTCTTCAGAAATATCAACTTTTGGTTCTAATTTGTTCTGATTATGTTTCTTGTTGGTATATAGTGATAGTTTTGCAAAAGATGTTTTTTTTTTCAGGAGCTGCTTGTTGGTATCCCCAATGAGTGCTTGCTTCAACTTCAGAGTTTCCTCCTCGATAGGTATGCCATCAGACATGTTCATGGAGCCTGGTTATTGTCTATCGTGTAAAAGGATGCTAAGAAGAAATATATACACTTGTGAGCATATATGTTGGGGCTTATTGATATTTCAGAGATGCAAAAACGATTACTAAGTGTTGTAGGTAACAAAGATACTGCTGCTTGCACTGTGTATTTATTGATTGTGAAACTGGGATAATACTACGTATGAGTCCGTAACAGCCAATATTCAGAGATTCACAAATAGGCGGTATCTGTCTTTCCTGATTCTTTTCTTGTTATGCAATGTCCTAATGTCTTTTGTTTCTGCGATATGATGCTTTATATCCCCTATTATATATATATAACGATATGTACATATAGATACATATATATATATATATATATAATTATATATGATCCCAGAAACTCGCGGAAAAATAAAATCTGTTTTAATAAAGTAATGACTTAGTTGACTTCAAACGATGATTTATTTATAGCATCAATAGGGTTTCTTCTATGCAACTGTTACCAAACTATATATTGCTGTTTGATTTGATGAAACTGTGTTCTTGAAAGATGTGGTTCCGAAGTATATCGCTTTTGACTTTGAGGATGGTGCAACTTTGCATTGTTTCTACAATCAAGTTTGTTTTAAATAGTGAAACCCAACAGCTGTTGGCTAAAATTTCCAGCCTTTTGCTTTTTTTTTTGTTTAACAAGAAAAAAAAATTTTGACTCTTGCATGACTTTACCTTTACATCGATAAAACAATACACTTATGAAGCCGCTTATGTTTTAAACATAACATGCATACATCTGTACAGACTATTAACACAACATAAGGAAAACCGAAAACCACAAACAACAGTACACAATAGTTTCCGTAATAACCGCTAACGATTACGCCATAGAGTCTTTACGAACAAAATACTCATATTATAACAAACAAAAAAAAAAACTCTAATGAATTGCTACATATACAACTCGACGAAGAAAAGTGATAATCCAAGTGTTACCGAGACTGACAGCTCTTGACTGTTGCCAAGAATTGCGCGGATAGCCCGTAGGCTGGTGTAGAATGTCGTTCTTTCGCCTTTGAATTAAGATACAAAGAAACACATAAAATATTCAATGAAGTACAATATATCTAGTACATCTTCACAGAGTAGTAGCAATCCGGTTGTAGATGTTTTCGTGTCCTTTTTTGATGAAAGTTTGACTGCTTTCTTCGAGAAGCCTTGAGATCAGATCTGAAGCTGCAATCCTTCACCCCACCACCAAAAGCTGTTAAGTTTTCAAAAGATACACAGGAAAAGAAGAAGAAGAAAAAAAAAAAAAAAGAAAAATTTTTTTTTGTTACAGACTCACTGCGAAGAAAGACAACTATTATTATTATCTTCTTTTACTACTATTTTCTGCAGATATTAGTTTTTTTTTTAGTTTTCCTTTTTTTCAATTTTGACTTTGATAATACTTATGATCTCATTTGTCAATAATAGATTATTTCATTTTTACCACTAAAAAGTTATTTTACTTTATTTATCAATATTTTAACCCAATAATAGAACCACGCTCCTATTATTGACACAGACATTAAAATAATTTGATGTTGTTGATAATTTACATTACCAATACTATTCTATCGTTTGCTTCTGCTAAAAAAAACCATAACAACCCATCCATTAAAAATAAAAGTTCACGCTATAACACCCCCACTGAGGACACAAGCTTGATTTCGCAATACATTTTCAGCAGAGAACAACTTTATACGCTAGTAGTTTTCGCAGTCACATTATATTCCTTATACTTCCCGCTCAGTTACTTATACATTGGTCTTTTTGGAAAACCAAAAAGAAGAAAAAACAAAAGCTTTGACTTATATCGTTTCCTACCGGCTGTTTTGAATAGTTTAATCAATCATACAATGAATGCGTTTGAGGGTATCAATAAATCCTTCGGCAAAAAGAGGTTTCGTAAACACCATAAAACTAGGAAGTTGGAAAAATACATAAAGAAGAATGGTGGTTGGGTTGGGGGTTTGACCAACTATGGTAACACTTGTTTCATGAATAGTGTTTTGCAGAGCATTGCCTCCTCTGAAGACTTCACAAATTTTCTAGATAATGAAGTGGAAACCAATAAAGAAAGCCTCGACGAAAGACCTTTCACTGTGAATTTGACAAAATTACTCACCAAACTAAATTCGTCCCATGATAAGAAAACTAGGGAATATGGCACAAGCGCAGTGTCCAAAAGCATGGAAGATGGCTTTTCTAAGGGTTTCTTAGGCTACAATCAAGAAGATGCTAATGAGTTTTTCCAAAAAGTTTTGAATAGTATCGAAAAAGAGATGAAGAAAACTTCGATACTGTCATCTTCAGCATCTTTATCCTCATCCACATCTTCCAGTTCAGAAAACAAGCCAATCATTGTGGATCTTGAAGGCTCCAGTATCGATGAAGCCAACAATTCTAACAATTATTCAACAGGTTACTATTACATTCCTGCCAGTCAAATCGACCCTTTAGTTTTTGAAGAAAATAAAGCCTACAGATTCAATTTTGTTACGCCTGCTGATGGTTTATCTGTGGAACGTATTGGTTGTTTAACATGTGGTGAAACTGGTGGATTACGTTACTCTGTAGCCAGTGGTCTTTCGTTATCATTGCCATCGGACAGTACTGGAAGATACAATTCCATTTTGCTTGAAGAACTTTTAAATCAGTACATTGAGAAAGAAATCATTGACGGTGTTACATGTAACCGCTGTTCTTTAATAGCCGCTTTATCAAAGGTGAAAAGTCTATTGTCTGTCAGTAAAGACAAAAATTCTCCTGTTATCCAACAAAGAATTTTGGAAATTGACCAAGAACTTTCAAAACCGATTATCACAGATGAAGCAGTAGAAAAGTTGAAACCTAAAGATCTCAATGAAAAATCACAAAAATCTAAACAAGCATTTATTTCCAAACCGTCTTGTTTATTATCCATTCACTTAAACAGATCAGTTTTTGATTCTCAGACAGGTTACATCAGAAAGAACAATTGTGGTATCAAATTTGGTACAGTTTTAGATTTGAACCCATTTGTAGCCAACTATAAAAGTGTTAATATTGATGCTAGAAAGAGTATGCGTAAGCAGGATGATTTACAAACGGCAATTGATGAAGAGCTTGCTAATAAATCCGATGAAGATGACCAAGATGAAAATATGGAATTAGAAGAAGATCATAAAGAGGAAAGCGACCAAGAAAAGCCAGTTGAGACCGAAAAGATAGCGGATCAACTGCTTTCTGAAGAGAGCAAACAAAAAATTGATGATCTCAATAATGAAATCAAAGAATTCTATGATCCATCATTGAAATATCATCTTAAAGCTGTCATTGTGCATTATGGATCACATAATTACGGACACTATATCGCGTATCGTAAGTATCGTAATGTCTGGTGGAGGATATCCGATGAAGAAGTTCGTATCACCACTGAGGACGAAGTTTTAGCTATATCTGGTGTCTTTATGTTGTTTTATGAACGTCCACACACAGATGATGATTTCCCAATGAATTTCGGAGATGATGATGAAGATGGTGATGAAGATGACGACGATGACGACGATGAAGATGACGACGATGACGACGACGATGACGAAGAAGAAGATGAAGTACCTGCTGCATCCGTTGCTGGTTCGGATACTAGTTCGCATCAAACTCCTGCTCTCGACAGCGCCAATCCCCTGGATTTATGTGATGACGATGATGACAGTGGTGACGAAGCAAACCTTGCGTCTGAAGTTTTCGATGGTGTTGATCCAAGCGGTCCCGGAGATACGGACGCAAGACTCGATAGTCTTGGAAATACTATCAGCGTTGCTAACAATGCTCAAAAAGAAATATAAAGGTAGAGAAAGCGATATGTATAGAGCTATTCATAAATAAATAGATTTCTTGTTATTATAAGTTAGAAACAAATAATAAAAACTGAGCATCAAGTGTTTCTGGTTCAGAAATACCAAAATCAAAACAAATGGAACCAAGGCAGGATTCGAATTCATAACCCAGCCTATTTCAGTATTGAGTTGGTGGTTAATAGCATGAATGATGGTCGCGTGCTCATCACGTGATGTTATTCCAATAAAACAAGGCTAAAATGACGGATAAATTAGAAAGATTTTTTTTGTTTTTGTGGAGCAGCAGCATTATATTTCGTATACTTAAAAGAAAATCAAGGTTGCTGTAAAATGTAACTTTTCGTTTATTATATCATTTTGCTCGGAAATCATGATCAAAAGAAGTTAATAAATTGAATGGAAAAGCAATTTTAACCATCAGAAGACTATATAACAATAAGGTTTTGTTAACTTTTTGATGATAAACAACTATAAGATTATAATTTGCTGTCACTGAAAATACCAAAAAAAAAAGGAAATGTTAGAATACACACCAATTGAAAAAATTCATGAAAAATATGAGCTTCTTCATAAGAGCTTCCATGAACAGCATTTGCTTGAAGATGTGAATTTCCGGATCACTGTCCTTAAACAAATTTACAAATGTGTGGAAGAGAATCAAGACTTGATTGCGCAGGCAGTTATGAAAGATTTCAATAGACCAAAATATGAGACAATTATGAGTGAGATCAATCCGTGTTTAGTAGAAATCGGACACATCATTTCGAACTTACAAAAATGGACTAGCGATGACAGAAAATCTATTTTTGAAAAAGTCCCCATGTTACCGTTTTTATTTACTGATGTTAGAACTGAGCATATTCCATTAGGAAAAATTTTGGTAATTGCTCCGTTCAATTATCCGTTGATGCTTCTGGTCTCGCCTATCGTGGGGGCAATTGCTGCCGGGAATTGTGTAATGTTGAAACCTAGTGAACTCATTGAGAATTTCAATTGCTTACTTAACAGGCTTCTTTGCGATTACGTGGATCCTAGAGTGTTGCAGGTAGTCAATGGGGCGGTACCAGAGACTACAGAATTGTTAAACTTACAATTTGATAAGATTTTTTACACTGGTAGCGGCGCAGTTGGAAAAATTGTCAGCGTTGCTGCTGCAAAACATTTAACGCCAGTAGTTTTAGAGTTAGGAGGCAAATCGCCATGTATTTTGTGTAAATCATTGAACGACGACGAGATTAAGATTGCCGTCAAACGAATTTTATGGTCTAAGTTTAGCAATGGCGGACAAGTGTGCATCACGGTTGATTATTTATTAGTTGATGATAATGTTTACTTGAAGGTTATTAGATTTTTGAGGGAGGCATTCAAAGAGTTTTTAGAAGATTGCAATTCTGAGAACTTCACACATGTTGTAAATGAACGAAACTTCAAAAGATTGATTTCCATGATCGAGAACAGCAAAGCACGATCCATTATTGAAGATGACGAAGAAAAGTTGTCACCACCAGATTTGCCAGCTGTGAATTACATGAAACCAAGAATATTTAGCAATGTTGATTGGGAAGATTCGTTGATGGAGCAGGAAATCTTTGGTCCTATTTTGCCGGTTTTGAAATACAAGAGTTTAACCAAGGATGCCATTGAAAACATTTGCAACTATCATGATACTCCGTTGGCGTGCTATGTGTTCAGCAAAGACGAATCTGTGATTTCGCTTGTAAAGAGAAGAGTTAGATCTGGTTCTTTATTTATCAACGATTCCTTGCTACAATGTGCTATGATGAGTGTACCGTTTGGAGGTGTTGGAACCAGCGGAACTGGGAAATACCACGGAAAAACCAGTTTTGAAACTTTTAGCCATGAAAGAACCGTTATGAAGCAGCATTTCGTCACTGAAAAATTACTAGAGATGAGATATTTGAAAACCTTGAATGTGAGGTTAGCCACATTTTTATTCTTACCACTTGGAACGGGCAATTTTAACTGCGACTTGTATATTCAGGGAATCGCGTGGCTGGCTTGTCTTGTGGCATTGTTTGCATTTTGCTATAGGGGTTACCAGATGTATTTTGGATGAGCGTGTGAGAGATGGCCAGGTAGGTCAGACCTTTAGTCGCAGTAGGAGAATATCTTGTTTTGGTTTTTCTTTAAAAGTTTGGAGCGTGGCTCAATCGATTAATCCGGGATGTTTCCACAAGACGTCGAAAGAAAGGATAAGAAACAGTCAGCGTACCATATAGAGAGATGATACACGTTTGTTGTTCAATGAATAAAGCAAAAAACGACTTACTGTTTCTCACTCAGAAAATTGTTTATCACCGAGTAGATTCATGGCACCACCTGGTTGGTCGGTTTCCGGGGTTGCTTCAGCGGATATACTGCTAAACAAAATACACAATAAGAATATATATATATATATATATGTACACGGCGCCTGATGTGAAGCTCTGGAAGAAGATGACTAAAACGGCAGGAGAACGAGAGTCAGTGTGGGCACGAGACACCAGCGAGTATCGTGTTTCTCAATTGGGTATAGATATTCTTTGTATAAACAATATGATGAGTCACGAATCAAGCTTTTTGTAGTTAATCAATTAAGGGGACTGGCTCGTCTGCCATGGCTTGCAAAATTATCACCCCACGAGTGAGTATGTTTTCGCTTTGTAAAACGGTACGTTTTGCATAGAACAATACACTTATGTTTGCAATGCTGTCCATCCATGGGCGGATTCGGCTGTCTAGTGACATGTGCTTTACTGAAAAAAGAACACCACATGAATAAGTAAGGTTTGCGGCATCGCTGTTTCTTTTTCCGTTTAATTTTTTCATTTTTTTCATTTTTTTCATTTTTTCACTTTTTTTCCTTCTTCAAACGATTAAACACATGGCCCCTTTTATTCTCAATTCATGAGGGCTGATTGCGATCAACTGGCGCCTCGTTGAGGTGTGTTGTACACAAAATAATTAGAGTTAGCAAATAATATACTATTACAGCTACACATGTAATTACATTTCTTAAAATCCAGGTTTCTCTGTTATTAAAAAAAAAAAGTGGTAATAATAATAAAAGTGTTTCTTTTTTTTTTTTTTTTTTTTTTGATTTCAATGCCAAAAAGGGAAAGAACAAAAATAAAACACAATCTCAGGTGTCTGGGTGAATAGATGTAAAAATGCTGAATACTGGTGCGCATAGAGTATTGTCCCGCCGGCACGGCTGCATGGAAAAAGACTGGCAACTCGTGAAATGTGGAAATTTTTCAACATATCCCATATAGTGAACTGGAGGGACATCGACGACGGGTGTCTCAGCAAAGCGGTTGGAGACCATTTAGACCGAATCGCAAACAATAGCAAAGCAAATACACATTCTTCTACACACAAGACAAACATGGCCGGTGCTTCGCAGAAAAAGATTGCTGCAAGAAACAAACAGATCTTGAACTCAGTGCATTTTGTCAGCTTGGCTGTCAATGCAGTCAGCTTGTTGGCGATTTTCGTGTTTGAGCGTCCAGCCAATTACTATCCGTACATTGTCTTCAATGCTGTTCTGGTGTTTTTCGAATACACGCTTGAGAGAAGCGGACGAAAGGACAAGGGCAAGAAAGTGGACGATTTGAACGCGCCAGGATTGGTGGAGTACATGTTTGACATCTTCTACTTGACGTGTTTTTTGGACTTGTTGATGATCGCTTTTGGCAGCAACAAGGTGTGGGTGTTGATGTTGGCAATCCCGGTGTTTGGTGCCTACAAGTCGTTCTGGATTGTCCAGATGTTGTTTGGGTTCCTTAAGAGCAGAAGAGGCAGCGCCGCCGCAAGCAGCGGCGGCGAGGCCGCAGACGCAGCCAACGCGCCGCCGGCTTCGAGAAAGACGGCCAGCAGTGCTAAGGCCAGTTCCAGAAAAAGAAAGAACTGAACGCCCAGCCGGCACTGCTGTTGGCAAGCTCCGCTGTCCTGCTAGCAGAACTCCGCGCCTTAGTCGTTGGGAACGCATTCTCGGCTCTCAGCTATATTTTCGTTATCCTTGTTTTGTTATCTTTGTTTTCATTATATTAGCTTTCATTATACCAGCTTTCATCACACTTGTTTGCATTGTTCACAGCTGCGGTACCTGGAGCAGTCTTTGCTCACTTTGTGCCCAGTGATAGCGACAACAGAAGGTGCGAGACGTATTGTAGGCCAAGAAGGGTGCCGAGTGATTGTAGATCAAGGCTTAACCTAAAGAGACTGATATCTGGTGTCCGGGTGCTCCGGTGTGCAAATTCGGATGTACGGATGTGGTGGTGTAACCATGCACATGCGCCCACTACTACCGGTTACGCCGCACCGGAACTGCGTGCTTGCTCGGAATGAACTGCCAAAGATAAGGCCAGCCGTTCTAAAGCAAGAAAAAAAGGATACAAAAAAAACAAATACAAAAAAAAACAGTGCAGCTGCAAAACCGTCACTAATTGATAATTTAGGAAGGGCCATGTTTCTTGCCGCATTAGGAAGCCCACGTTGGCTTCCATTTCAGTTTCCGTGCTGCGGTTCATGCAGCATGCAGGCGGCTATTATCCACCTCCGTAAAAGTTTAAAAGTTTAACATGCGCACACATGCTCCGATCCTTTACTTCTCTTTTGACTTGGACACATGTTTGGATACATGTCTGGATATCACACACACACAGATGGATGGATAGATCAGGATATTGCTCCAACAACACCAGCCATACAGCTGCAAACGCTCTATAGGCGACCCTGGACAACATTGGGTGGCCTACAGAGTGCGACTGCTCTCTAGGATGCTGGACATATAAAGATATCCGCGAATCTCGTCTTTTGTCAGTCTGTGTAGTTTCTTCTCTTTCTGTTTCTCTTTTCTGCTCTTCTCTCTCCACTATCGACTAACAACAACAACACGAATGTCCGCAGCTAACAACATGACCGTCGGCGGTAACGCTGCCTTCCACAACTACTTGAACGATTTCGCGCATGTCACGGATCCAATGGAAAGAAGAAGATTGGCCTTGGAAAAGATCGACAACGCCCCATTCTCCATGTTGCACGTCAGAACCATCATGGTTGCCGGTGTCGGTTTCATGACCGATGCCTACGATATCTTCGCCATCAACATGGGTATGACTGCTCTTACATACGTGTACTGGAAGAACAACATCCCATCCTCCACCTCCACCTTGATCAAGGTCTCCACCTCCGTTGGTACAGTTATTGGTCAATTTGGTTTCGGCATTTTGGCCGATGTCTTTGGTCGTAAAGCTATTTATGGTACCGAATTGATTGTCATGATTACCTGTTGTTTGATGCAAGTCATTATCGGTGACTCTTACGCTGTCAGCTTCTGTCCTCTTTTTGTTTTTTTCAGAATTATCATGGGCATTGGTATCGGTGGTGATTACCCATTGTCCTCCGTTATCACTTCCGAGTTTGCTACCACCAAGTGGAGAGGTGCCATCATGGGTGCTGTCTTTGCTAACCAAGGTTGGGGTCAATTACTTGCTGGTATTGTTTCCATCATCGCTATTGCTGGGTACAAGCATGCCTTAATCGGTGCTACCAACTACGCAGAATGTGACAAACACTGTTTGAGAGCATTGGACATCATTTGGAGAATCATCATTGGTTTCGGTTGTGTTCCAGCTTGTATTGCTCTTTACTTCAGATTAACCATTCCTGAATCTCCACGTTATACTATCATCAAGGATGACATCGCCGGTGGTGTTGCCGATGTCAACCACTTCTTAGAAGGTAAATACGGTTCTGCAAAGCCAGATGAAGTTGAGGAATTCAGAAACACTGAACAACAAGTCACTGATGTTCCACCAGCTATTTCACAAAAGGCTTCTTTCAAGGATTTCTGTAAGCATTTCTCTCAATGGAAGCACATGAAGATTTTAATCGGTACTGCTGGTTCTTGGTTTATGTTGGATGTTGCTTACTATGGTTTAGGTTTGAACACTGCTATCATTTTAAAAGCTATCGGTTATGCTTCTTCTGAAAACATTTACAAGTCCTTGTACGACACTGCTGCTGGTAATTTGATTTTAATTTGTGCTGGTTCCATTCCAGGTTATTGGGTCTCCGTTGCTACCGTCGACACAATTGGAAGAAAACCAATTCAAATAGGTGGTTTTATTATTTTAACTGCCTTTTTCTGTGCTATTGGTTTTGCCCATACCAGATTAACCTCCGGTGGTTTGTTAGGTTTATACATTATTGTTCAATTCTTCCAAAATTTTGGCCCTAATACCACTACTTTCATTATTCCAGGTGAGTGTTTCCCAACCAAATACAGATCCACTGCCCATGGTATGTCTGCTGCCGCTGGTAAAGTTGGTGCCATTATCGCTCAAACCTGTATTGGTACTTTAGCTAACCATAATTGTGCTAAGGATAACAAGAATTGTTACTTACCACATGTTATGGAGATCTTTGCTCTTTTCATGTTGTTGGGTATCTTCACATCTTTGTTAGTCCCAGAAACCAAGAGAAAGTCTTTAGAACAATTATCCGACGAGTTACATGGCGAAGTTGACCCATCCAAGGCTTTGGACAACAGCTATAACAGTGATAATTCTGAAAAGGCTGTCTAATCCCTTTCAATTTGATTTCAGATAATACTAAAGGTTTGACTTTTTCATGCCTGCTTTTTTTTATTTTTATTTATTTCCGATCTTTCTATCCTTATTCAATTAATTCGTTCTTAAATGTTATACACACTATAATATAAAGTATTCTATTTTTAGTTATTTTTGTAGATCCCGCAAATATCTGCTACGGAAAATGTGTCAAAATGTGTTCTTTTGCAACTTCATGTATTCTATTTGAATCATGATATCACTAGCTTTCTCATGTTGTAAATTTTTTGAACCATCTATTTTCAGAATGTGTCATGCAGCTCGGATGCAGCCAAGCATAATTGGATAAAAAATAATGGAAAAAGAAAAACTAAAAACGAAAAAAAGCAAAAAAAAAAAAAAGCAAAAAAAAAAAAAATCATTTTTAGTTTTAATTTCAATACTCAATATGCATAATAATCGCGCGACACAACAATAGAAAAAAAAATTAGTTATTCAGGCTCTCGAACAAGACATTGTTGTATAAAAGAATCAGTAATTCATCTCAATTCATCTCAATTATTCTCAAGTTTTTTAATTATTTCTAAGAGTTTCCTCGATTCAATTTTATTCTCGAGTTCAATTCCCAATTCAAGTTCAAATCATTTGAATATTAGCAATTTTCTTGTTACTCAATTGTCTTTTTCACTTTATATACTCCTGCCTCATCGCTTTTCTCACTCCTCATAATAATGTCGGATAATACAAATAATAATATGACCTCCGGTGGTAACGCAGCCTTTCATAACTATTTGAATGATTTTGCTCATATCAGTGATCCATTGGAACGAAGAAGATTGACCTTGGAAAAGATCGACAATGCTGCATTTTCATGGGCTCATGTCAGAACCATCATGGTTGCTGGTGTCGGCTTCATGACAGATGCTTATGACATTTTTGCTATTAACATGGGTATGACTGCTCTTACATACGTGTTCTGGAAGAACAATATTCCATCCTCTACTGCTACCTTGATCAAGGTTTCCACCTCGGTTGGTACTGTCATCGGCCAGTTTGGTTTCGGTATAATGGCTGATACTTTTGGCCGTAAAGCTATCTATGGTTCCGAATTAATCATCATGATTACCACCTGTCTAATGCAAGTCGTTATCAGTGACTCTTATGCTGTCAGCTTCTGTCCTCTTTTTGTTTTTTTGAGAATCATCATGGGCATTGGTATCGGTGGTGATTACCCATTGTCCTCTGTTATCACTTCCGAATTCGCTACCACCAAGTGGAGAGGTGCCATCATGGGTGCTGTCTTCGCTAACCAAGGTTGGGGTCAATTACTTGCTGGTATTGTTTCCATCATCGCTATTTCTGGTTACAAGAATGCGTTAATCGGTGCTAACAGTTTTGAAGAATGTGATAGACATTGTTTGAGAGCATTGGACATCATTTGGAGAATCATCATTGGTTTCGGTTGTGTTCCAGCTTGTCTTGCCCTTTACTACAGATTAACCATTCCTGAATCTCCACGTTATACTCTTATGAATGAAGACATCTCTGCTGGTGTTGCCGATGCCAATCATTTCTTGGAAGGTAAATATGGTTCCGCCAATCCTGAAGAAGTTGATGAGCTAAGAGATACCGAAAAACAAAATAAGGGTGACGCATCTGAACTTAGTGAAGATAAATCTCCTCAAAAGGCCTCTGCGAAAGATTTTTGCAAGCATTTTGCTCAGTGGAAGCACATGAAGATTATAATTGGTACTGCTGGCTCTTGGTTTATGTTAGATGTTGCTTACTATGGTTTAGGTTTGAACACTGCTATCATTTTACAAGCTATTGGCTTTGCCTCTTCTAATAACATATACAAGTCCTTGTACAACACTGCCGCTGGTAATTTGATTTTAATTTGTGCTGGTTCCATTCCAGGCTATTGGTTCACTGTTGCTACCGTCGACACAATTGGAAGAAAACCAATTCAAGTAGGTGGTTTTATTATTTTGACCATTCTTTTCTGCGCTATTGGTTTCGGTTATCATAGATTGACCTCCCATGGTTTGTTAGGTTTGTACATTATTGCTCAATTCTTCCAAAATTTCGGCCCTAATGCCACTACTTTTATTGTTCCAGGTGAGTGTTTCCCAACCAAATATAGATCTACTGCCCATGGTATATCTGCTGCTTCTGGTAAAGTTGGTGCCATTATTGCTCAAACCTGCCTTGGTACCTTAGTTAACCATGGTTGTGCTAAGGATAACAAGAATTGTTACTTACCACATGTTATGGAGATCTTTGCTCTTTTCATGCTATTGGGTATCTTCACATCATTATTACTTCCAGAGACAAAGAGAAAGACTTTGGAACAATTAGCTGAACAATTACACGGTGAAGTTGATCCATCTAGCTTAGCTGCTAGAAACAAGAGTCCTGAGGAATCTGTCTAATCGGTTTCATTTAAAATTGACATTTCTTTCTATTCATTCATGTATTATTATTTCATTCATCATTTTCGGTATTAATAATCTATATTAATATTTTTTTCTGGTTCACTTATTATTTTGTTATAGATATAAATCATACATAATCTTGTCTTTTTCGCACCCTAATGTTAACAGTGTTCATAATAAGCACATATACGAACATTTTAAATATATATCTATAACTACTGTTTTTTTTTTTTCCAAACCAAATAGATCAATTACATATATTGTCTTTGAAAGTCATTAGCTCATGATAGCTGAGAAAAGTGGCTTTTCAGTAAATTTAGGACCTGGTATTTCCATTGCTTACAAATATTTGATTTAGAAAAAAAAAAGCGGGAGGCCGTGTTCTATAGACGACAAAAAAAACAATTAGAAGAAACTTTTTATGAAAAGATATACTAAAATGTTAAGATTCAATTCATTTAACACTTAATCAAAGTAATAGAAGCTGACTAAAAGAAATAGTATCAAACAGTAAAAGATCACTTCAAGATGGACTCTGAACAATTAATTCAATACCTTATACAATTTACGATTTCTTTGGTCAATCAAATTCTCTTTATTACGCAGTATGTTTACAATGAACATCCTACCATCTTTTCTTTGATAAGCTCAGTTATAATACTTTATGTTGCCATCAAGTTGATCATAATAATAGTTAAATCTCTCTACAATGCTATTGTAAACATTATAACATTGCTATTACTTGTGTGCTGTGTGGTGGCAATTATGGCACTCTGGAGCAATATGACAGACTATTTCACAAATGGAAATATAAATAAATTTGTCTATGATAGACATAACTTCCAACCGACGGCTATTTGGTCTTATTTGTTGAATTCCCTAAGTGTGGGAAACTTGGTTAATTGGGTGTACTCCGCTAGATTGATGTTTGATAATATAATTCACGAATTAAATTAACATTTCTATCTGAAGCTAACGTGATCCAGCTCCAACTTCATTATCCTTTCATATTTAATGCTTACAATGTTTCTACATGTATATTTTACACAGTTTAATTGAATATTTTTCATTTTTATTGATCCGCTTGTTTTTTTTATTTTTTCTTATATTTGTTTATTAATAAAATGTCATGTATCTCATAGTTTTGATTTTTCTTGTAATTTTTCGGTACCTTGCCATTTAAAACTAATTTTAGCATCTGTGTCTCCAGGATCAATAATTATGTTAATCACAGAACTGTTTTTAGTATCTTGAAAACTAGAAGATAATGCACTTTGTAGTTTTTTCAAAGTATCAACATAATAGCCTTTCGCGCCCAACGATTCGGCCATCAAATCATATCGTGTATCTTTAGAAAGTTCAATCGGTCTACGATCAACCAAAGAGCTTCCAATACTATTAACACCATGATAAATACCGCTGTTGTTCATAATGACAAAAATGATTTGCAATTTGTAACGAACTGCTGTTTCCAAGTCCATGGCGGAAAAACCAAACGCCGAATCACCTTCTATGGCAAGAACATATTTGTCTGGAGCAGCAAGTTTCGCAGCTATAGCATATCCTACCCCCACTCCCATAGTAGAATTAGTGCCACAATCTAATCTTTGTTTACTAAAAACCATAGGAATACATTGTCTAGATATGTCCATGGTGTTAGCGCCTTCACTAACAACATAAGTTTGATCTATTAGTCTTTGATTTTTGACTTTCTTTCCTTCATCAAACAAAAATTCTCTGATCTGCTTATAAACATTATAGTAGTTCAATTTATAATTTACCGGATCTCGTAATATAAAATTTTCCAATTCATATAGTTTTTCAGCATTCTTAGAAATTTTCAATTTGACAACTTCTGGAATCTTTTCAACTCCAAATTTGTAATTTTTTAGGCGGTTACAATTCAAAAATTGATCCACAATTAATTGAATGTCACCTATTAGCCCGAGATCTAGCATACAGCGGCCACCAATATCTCTTGAAAGCTGTTCAAGTGTGAAATTATACCCTTGTTCTTCTGAATCATGGCCAACAGAAATTATCACACATTTTGCGTTGAATTTTTTTCCAAACAGGAACATCCAATTTAATCTAGCACCAAGGATGATAACTAAATCAGTTTCCTGTAAAACTAAGGTTCTAGCTGCGGACATATTTAATTCATGTGTGTCATCTACAATTCCTTTACCCATAGGAGATGGAAGGAACGGAATTTGGTACTTGTTAACAAATTCTGGGATATTATTACTATTGGAAGCACCTTTACCGATTACTACCAATGGAAATTTTGATTGCTTGAGTAATGATGCCACTTTGTTCAATCTTGAATCATCAGATGGGAATTTTGGAAGGTTTATTTTTAGCGGTTTTAAAATATCCAACTGAGTTTTAAAAGAATCATGGGAACCTAAATTTGCTGTTATAATATCACCCGGTAAATCAATATATGATACCCCTTGTTTACCAAAATAACAAGTTCTAAAGGCTTGATAGATCAAATCTGGTGTCATGTCCAAATTATCTGGTCTCGCTTTGAATTTCACATATTGTTGAACGGCTTGCAATTGATCTAGTTCTTGGAACCCACCTTTGTTCACCAAAGAACGAGGAGTAGAACCTGCTAGAACCAACATTGGCCACTGGTTGACTTGTGAGTTGAAGATACCAGCTAAAGCATGAATAATTCCTGGGCCTCCAACGACTAACAAAACAGAAGGTAAATTCGTCAAATAGCCATACACAGAAGCTGCGTATGATGCTGATTGCTCATTTCTGAATGCTATGAATTTCACTCCTTTGGCTTGCAAAGCGTCAGCTATTTCAATTACCGGGATGCCCACCAATCCAAAGACTATTTTAACATTCAAATTATGAATGGCTGCTGCTATTATTTCAGCACCTGTAATTCTGCTTGATTCTTCCATTGTTTGCCATTGAGCATTTGTGATAGGCTGATAAACTTTAGTTTTCTTGTGGAGTTGTATTTCGATTCCCCCTTTCTTAGTTATATTGTTGGCTTCTTTTTTTTTTTGCGGGGAATTCATATCAAGCCGTAATTATGTTATGACAAAACAATGCATACAGTTGAATATAAATTTTCATCTTATCTATATACATATCATGAGTATTGGAAATAACGCGATATATATGGGAAACCAAATTCAAAAATAGAAAAGGCTGTTTAAATTTTTCAATAATACGGAAAAAAATGTATCTTTATTAATATGAATGTCAGTTATTACATTCTGGCTGACTCTCACATGAAATAATATATAAACATATATATATATCAAAAAAATAAGTAAGAAAATAAGAGGAGAAAGAAAGATTTATATGAATAAAAAGTGAGGAATTAAATATACATATATATATATAAGGATTAATATAAAGGGGAAAATATGCAAATAAACAAATATAATGAGTCAAAAGATCTTTTTTAAAAAAAAAAAGCAAATAACGGAAAAAAGGAATAATGATAATAATAAATAAGAAAAAATAGGGAGATTAATTTTGTATATGTATGTTTATAGAGAAATATAACAGGCTGGAGGCATTATTGGCAATAAATGCGAACAGGTCCTTCTGTACTTGCTTCTAAGGAAAAGAAGGAACGAGATATAAAAAAGCACTAATTGATATCTAATATCTAATTGACTTAGAAATTGAAACCACCTTGAGGAGCTTCAGCGTTGAATCCAAAAGAGTTACCGTTGTTCACAGGAGCGATTTCATCAATGGCTGCCTCATCATCATCTTCTTCGTTGAAATATTTATCAATGATGTCGTAAGATTTTTTGTAAATGTTTTCATTTTCATTCTTTTGACATTCAAAGATCTTATCCAAACCGCCTGCTTCTTCAATAAAGATGGCATACTCATTATGGTTGATACCTTTATACTCTCTTTGTAATTCACCCATCTTCAATATGTTTTCTAATGCGTCAAGAGTGATTTCAATGATCTTGTTATCACCAACAACTAATAAATCACACAATGGCTTGATGCAACCTTGTTGAACTAAGTATTGTATTATTTCTGATTTTGTTAAACCGCCAGAAGATGCATTACTGATAGCCCAACAAGCTTCTTTTTTAGTTTTATACTCACCGGATTCTAAGACTTTGATTAAAGGAGGAATCAAGTTATTGTCGATAACAGCTTGAATTTGGTCTACATTACCAGCAGTAATATTAGAAATAGTCCAACAGGTTTCTTTTCTGATAGATTCTTTACTGTTAGTGAACAATGGAACTAAAGCAGGTAAGACACCACAGTTAATGACTTGTTGAGTTTGTAGATCATTACCAGTGACAAGGTTACCAATAGCTCTTAAAGCAGGGGTTTTAACCAAGTTAGAATCGTGGCCCAATAATTCAACTAATCTTTTTGGGATCCTAGCATCAATAACAGCTTGAATAGCTTCGAAGGCACCATCAGATAAATAAGATACAGCCCAACAAGCATCAACCAATGCTTCGGAATCAGTACAGTATACTAATTTAGCCAAAGCCGGTAAAGCAGGAGCAACTACTTGCCAATCTGGAGATGGGTTTTTACCTCTGCATAAGTTGGACAAAGTCCAAGAAGCAGTTCTGATCAAAGAGATTTTTGGACTATTAAAAAGCTCCAAGATAGAAGGCATGGCATTACAACCCAAGACGTAATCTCTGTAAGTGGAGGAGTCACCGGCTACATTACCCAAGGCCCAGATAGCCTGTTCCTTAAGTTCAAGAGATGGGGACAGTAACAAGTGAACGAATTGTGGAACGGCGCCGGCTTCGATGACAATCTTAGTTTGGTCGGAGGTACCGGAGGCAATGTTGGTCAAGGCCCAGGCAGCTTCCAATTGCAAAAGATCAGGATAGTCATCAGACATAAACTTGACAAGAGTTGGGACAACACCAGACTTGATAACGATGTCGATGGGAGGGTTGTGTTCTCTGGACAAGATTTGTCTGAATCTGACAGTGGCCTGCAATTGGTTGCTGAAGTCAGCCAGGTTGATCTGATCCATGAGACCGGGCAACTCAACCTCAAGCGATTGCATGAAGTTGATTTCGTTGGAATTGTAGTTGTCGTCGTCTTCGTCGTCAGAGTCCTCGTTGTTCAACAAGTTTGTCATGTTCGGATCGTTCAAGAATCTTCTCTTGGACAAGGTCTCGTCTCTCTTTTGTTTTCTGAGCTCAATTTGCTGGGTTTCTCTTCTTCTTCTGAGCTCGTCAGACTCAAATCTGGACTTGTTTTTGAAGTTGGTACGACGGTGTTCTGGGACAAACTTGGAAGTAGTATCGGAACTCATTGTTGAATGGTGGGTCTTGTTACTATTTTGTTACTAATTGCTGTCTTACTATAGTAGTGTATCTAGTCCAATAGATATATTAGTATCAATATACGCTGCTTCGGAATAAATTCAGTATTGCCAGATATCAACTCGAAGCAAACCAGGATGAAATAGGTTAATTATGGTGTCAGCGGTAAACAACCATCACCGCGAAATTAATTTTAATATTCCTATCGCCATTTGAAAATATATATTTTTGTTAAGGCGGCCAAGTTCTTACTCCATGGTCCACTAACTAACGCATCGACGCCTAATCAAAAAAATTTTCTTTTTTCTTTTTTTTTTTTTTTTTTCTTCACGCTTTTTGTCTTCCATTTTATTCTTTGTCTTTCTTTCCAGCAGCAATAGTGGGTTACGACAATTATTACCCGGATGCGGTGCCATGTTTCGTAACCGCAGTGCATTTGAACATTTATCCACCGTTACATCTCTACCTCTGTACATTGGATCAATCTAGACACATTTGACATCCGTTGCTCACTAGATCCACACAGCTATGCATCCTACAGCCAATACATTCTTACATAAAACTTATAACAACCGTCTTGCCGTACTGTTTTAAAAATATTTCTTCTTATACATATATATGTATATTAAAAAAATTTTTTGTTCTTTGTTCTTTCACTTAGAACTAAAAAAATTGGATTTCACTTATATCGTATCTATGTGGATCAATCAAGAAATCAATCAATCTCTCTAGATATTTCAAATGATATTCTGATAGTCCTTCCAAAACATTGATTTCATATTCTTTTTAAAGCGTTAGTTTGATACTCTTTTCAGAACAAGAATCTGGCAAAATTCTTTTGGAACCACCCGTTCAAGAAACCAGCGTACCAATATTATTTCAGAGTTTTTTCCCGTGCCTGCAACAATGTCTCTAATAAGTAGCCTTCTTTTCAGAAATCAGACGCTGCTGCTACTCAGGTGTCCAGCCAATATATCAAGCGGTTTGCGTCTCCGGGTACTCACATCAATAAGATACAATTCCACAAAAGAGGCAAACTCAGAGGCTGTTGCCAAAAAAAACAGCGATAGCAGCCTCGACTCCGATCTTGTAGACCCGACGACGGTGAAACCAGTATCCTCAGCGTATGCCAAAAAGGAACAGTTCGATCCTGTTTACATTCGTCCAATAAATTCGTTGATGTCTGTCAAGTTGCCTGCTAATTACAGAGCTGGATACTTCCCGCTTTATGCAGCACCTTCCACATCCTACATATCCTTGGTTAAGAGAATTCTGCTTGGTGCAGGTTTTATCGGTGGCTATGTGAGCCATTTAATCAATATTTCTGAAAACCTAAGTACGGAATTGGCCATCATGGTTGCAGCATTTTCAATATTGCCTATCCCTATAGTACAATACTTCAGTAAAGATTTTGTTACTCGAATTTTTAGATTGTATGACACCAATAAGACACCACAAACTTATGAGAATCTTGTACAAAAAGAAGAATTGATAATGGAAAAGATGGGGTTTGGAGGCAAGAGATATTACAATGAATTGATTGACATAAAACAATGTAAGGTCGTGAAAAGCTGGTACGGAGCCACCAAATGGGAGTACACCGATAAAGAATCAGGTGTTAAACGATATTATTATGTCACTGATGATTTAGGTGGCATTAAGATGGATAGAATATGGGGTATTATTGAGACCAACAGTGGAATAAATAATGGTAGATATCACAGATAATGATAATGACTAATAACAAAGAAAAAGACACTGACATTTCTTCAATATGTAAATATGTATATATATATAGATGATAAACAATAGGTTATAAATAAATAATAATTCAATAATAATTAACATATACATAATTCAATAATAATTAACATATACATAAATTCACAATCAAACAACTCATTTAACTATCTCTAAATAATAAATCGGCAGTAGTGGCCTCATCCTTATCACATGCTATGTAGACTTGAAGTACGGTATCATAATCAAAACCTAACTCGCACAATCTTTGAACAGCAGCGTTCTCTTCTTCAGACAATCTAATGGTGAACGCAGATCTTTGTTCTTCACCTTCAGCGCCAGCAATATCCTGTCCTTCTGCCAAAGCTTCTTCACCACTCAAACCTCTGGTTAAATACTCAACAAATGCAGCAGGGTTAGTATTTATCACTTGTGCTAATTCTGGGTTGGAAGCAGTGATGTCAGCTAAAACTTCTTCAATCATTGTTGGATCTTCAGCGATCAATTCACGTAAATGCTCAAGTTGTGCTTCAGCATTTTGTGGTGCATTAGCAGCTGAACCAGTACCAGCCTCAGCCTCTTCACTCTCATTTAATGCAGCTGCTTGTTCAAATAAATTACCTGAACTACTTGGTTCCCTTGAATCTGGCTCCCTAGTACTTGGCTCTTCGTTAGAAGCAGAAGCGGATGCAACTTGTGGTCTACTTCTAGCGCTTTCTGGAATACCTGTCAACAAATACTCCACGGCTCTGTCTGGGTTGTTGAATGCAGCGAGCAAAGCTTCTTCAACAGCAGCTCTTTCGTAACCCATTTCCATAATGCTGGTAACCATTGCATTTCTCTGTGATCCAGCGGTAAAGTCTTGACTAGCGCTGTTGGTGTTGGCAGCAGCTGATGTGGAAGGAGCAGCAACATCAGCGGTGATATTGGACCCATTTGTGGCATTGGTGCTCGATTGTGTTGCGATAGTGGTGGATGTAGCAGTGGTGGACGTTGCTGGGCCCGCAGAATCAGAGGCGGTAGCAGCAGCAGCAGCAGCAGTAGCGCTAGCGCTACCGGCTGTGAGGTCGGACTTCTTTGCTGGAGCCTTGCTAACCATGAAGATTATCTGCGAACCTTGTTTGATCGCAGATTCTTCAGCTGTCTTAGCATCTTGCAACACCCTACCGGAGAAGACAAGCTTGATTCTGCTGCCTTCCACTCCTAACACCGCACCAAGCTTCTCTTTCACGGCAGCGATTGAGTCGGTTGGTTCAACGTCAACAGTGTGCTTTTGCTTTTTGAAATCCTTGAATATGACGTTCATTTTAGTTCTATGAGTATGCGACAGAGGCTACTAATAACTATTCGTATATATATATGTTGAAAGGGATATGTTACCTATTGAGACGAGGAGATCAAACTGCTTTGGTCAATCAACTTTTTGCCTCTGAATCTACATGTATATTCTTTTATCACTGTTTACGGCAAATATTTCAACCACAAAAAAAAATTAAGAAAAAAAAAAAAAAAAATCAAGAAAAATCATCACAGAAAGCCCCAGGGCTTCATATTCTATTTTTCTGTAATGGGTATTTCATTGCAAAAGTTGCGACTTTTCAACATGCGCAGATCAAACCAGAGAAGTATAAGTCCCTGTTTGGCTTGGTTTGACCCAGCCTTAGCAATACCGACTCTACAGATTAGAAGAATGCAAACTTGAACAAATACTGCAACCATGAACAATAAGATTTATCTGGTCATTATAAACTTTCTCCCAGCTTCTCTGATGGAGTGCAATTTGACCAGTTGAAGGAGATCCCAACGCGAAATCTCAAATCTATATGAAATATTCTTTTTTCCTTAAGTTTAATCGTCACGTGTATCACGTGATTGCTCATACACCCGTAGCACCTTACATTATTTATTTATGAACCCCAACATCAACAAATCAAATGCCATATTTTTCAGATTGCCAAAAATGATATAAAAATCACGTTATTAACATATTACAATGCAGGGCACATAATTTTTCAATATTCAGAATGCAGATGTATTGGCTTTTCTCTCAGTTTGATTCAGGATTCAGCTGTATATATATATTTCTTCAATAGTGTCATCATTTAGCACTAAGTAGAATAGCAATATCAAAAAAAGCCGAGGAAATTTCTAGTAAAGATTCAGAAAGATTCAAAATGTCTTACAGAAGAAGTAACAGAAACAATAATGATGGTGAACATGTGGCAGGTCCGAACTCTGCGTTGACTGCCTTCTTGAGAGGGAGCGGAATCACTCAAGAGTTTATCGAAAGAAGATTTGCAACGCAGAGGCTGGGGTCTCCAGATGGCTCTGCGAGCGCAGGAGGGGATGAGGCAAACGAAAACGGAGAAGAAGAAGAAGAAGAAGCAGCAGCTGAACAGGAGCAACAGGCAACATGGGAAGAAGACGCAGAAGATTATGAATTACAGATTAGAGTAGCAGCTAGAAGAAAGAGACGCTCGGCAAAGGCGAATGATTCCGATTACACGGATAGCAGCGATGATGATGAATCGGCTAAACTTGGTAAACTGGGAAAACCATCAAGTGATTTAAGGAAGAATACTAAATTTCTTGGACCGGGTCAAGAAGGTCAATGCTATCAGTGCAAATCTACGTTTAGAATAACTGCGTTTTCCAAAAAGATTAAAGATGAACAACTGTTTAAAATTATCGGCTTTCTATGCAAGACTTGTACAAAAGAATACATTGACAAAGATAAATCAAAACGTGAAAAATCATTGCAAGCAAGAAAGAAAAGAAAGAAGATAGCACAAGCATTATTAGAAAAGGAAGAAATTAAGTTTCCAACATTGCAAAGCTTGTGTATTGCTTTGGTTAGTACCTACATTAGATCCGTTGAAAACTTCGGTGACATTGGATCCAATAACTTGAATATAATTTGTAAAATTATTTGCAAAAAGCGTTTATTAAGTGATGAAACTTTACCACTTTTTCTAAATTCCAAAATAGTGTCTTTGACATTGTGGGATTGTTCAAAATTAACTGTCACAGCTTTCAAAAGCATTGCAGCTTTTGCCCCTAATGTCAAGGAACTAGATTTGACATATTGTGCGAGACTAAACGACGAGACCTTCAGGTATTATATTGATAAATTTGAAGGTTTGACAGCGTTGTCTTTAAATGGTGGATTTTTAATAAGGGACGATGTATGGCTACAGTTTTTCAAGAAATTTGGTAAAACTTTAAAGAGTTTCAAAATGAAAAGCAGTTATAGATTTTCTGATCTTTCAGTGACATATTTGTTGGAGAACTGTCATAGTTTGGAGAATTTACAGTTGGCAAAAATGGATGCAATCCTTGATAAATGCACATACGCATCTTTGAAAAACTTACCTCCAAGTTTGAAGCATTTGGAGATTTCATCTCCGGTTCGTGAAGATTTGATAAGTGATGATGTAATAATTGAGATACTAGAGAGCATAGGTGGAAACCTTGATTCTTTGATTTTGGATGATTGCACTGGTCTCACAGATAAATTCTTAATAGAAGGTGTCCAAAAATATTGCGGCGCAGAACTCAAAACACTATCGTTAAAAAACTTAGATCAAATCACCGATGAAGGGGTGTTCAATTTATTTAATTCTTGGTCATCAAATTCAGGATTAATGACATTAAACTTGTCACGTTGTATAATGTTGGCAGATAAATCTTTGATTGAAGTTATGAATCACTCGTCTTCCTCGTTGATTGAACTAAGTATTAATAGTGTGGATAATATAACTGCTGAATTTTTCAATGTGATAAAAGAAAAGGGGCTACCATATTTGACTTTTATGGATGTTTCTTTCGTCAGATCCGTTAACAATAAAGTTATAAGAATATTCGGAGAATCATGCCCTAAGTTGAAATACTTGGAGGTTTATGGGGATAATAAATGCACTGCAAAAGCAAATATCAGAAATGGTTTACAAATTATAGGAAGACAAAGCGATAGCATATAAAATTTCTAAACTTTATCATCATAATAAATAAAAGCCTAATCTATTTTTTTTCGAACACCTAATACAGATGCAGGATAATATAATAATTTATAAAACTAGCTTTTTTTCTCCTCTCAATTCACTTCAAAATTGAGAGCCACTGGTTTGGTATTTGCTTTTTCGACATTTTTAAATGTGGGCAAACTAGGTATTTCTACCAAACATTCGTATACTGGTACTTGGTTAGTAATCAAAGGTCTTTCATCCGATTCAAAACCGATACAACCGTTTGAAGCTAATAAATATTTGTTTGTTGATCCTTCCGCTGTTGGCAATGTCTTATTTTCTACCGTAGAAAGACGAAGCTTGTGAGAATGTTGAAAAATTAGACTACTTTCAATATCCGCTTTTTGGTAAATAATGTCCTTATACACATCTTCAATGGAAATATTTTTCACATTTTGAACTAAACTAGCACTATTGGTTTCCAAAAATTCAATGTAGGCTTTAACCATATCTTTTATAAAATTTGGCGGCAAATAACTATTCACTTTGAAATTCGTATTCATGAAATCCTTCAACGTATTATAATTACCATGGATTCTTTCAAAGTTATAAAAATGTATCCAAAATTGTTGAGAAGATTTAAGATTGATTTCCTTAGAGAGAGAATTAAAAAAGTCTCTTGTTTTGTCCACATTCTTTACTTGATTTTTGATAATTAGCAACTGTAAATAACTATTAATTATGATTGTGGATAACAAATCATTGGCGTTATGATAGATCTTGATTATATGTGCTGGAAGAGTATTCACGTCTTTAACAGAAGTTCCTTTAATCAAATGGCCAATAACTATCTCCATGAAAGACATATAATCTTCTGTTCCATGAAACCTTTGTAAAAATTGTAAATATTTCGAGAAAAGTTGGCATTGTATATCAGAATCAAAATCTTTGTAAACTCGAAGGTATAACATATACACACTATTGACATTCTCAAAGCTTTCAGCCTTCTTCTCCTTTGTTAACAAATCTTTGCTATTCATTTTTTCTATAAAATATAGATAACTAATTCTTAGAAAAATTCTATCTAACGGTAGATATGAGTTTATAGCTCTCAGATAAACTTCATTAATTACGTCATCGTCTTCGTTGATAGATACCAACCATTTAATATATTTTATCCAAAATTTTTCATAGAATGCCGCTGGAATCAAAACTCTTTCATAAAGAGCTTTTACTTGTGTTTTATCACCCAAACATTCCTCAAAATTCAAATATTGTTCGAAATTTACTAAACTATCAATAGGGAGTTCTACTAGGTTAAAATAAGCCGGTTTGAACTTAGATTCATACTTCCAACGAGTAGAAACTGCCTGTGCAGTATCCGTAAAAATTTTACGGAAATATTCATCTACAAACTTCTTATCTTTAAAATCCATTTGCAATGCGTCCTGTAGCTTCTTTAATTCATGGTCAATTTCTATAAGCTGATCAACACTGAAATTTTTCTTCAATTCCAAAAATTCTTTCATGTACTTGGAATATTGGTGAAGCGGAATTTTCATCACCATAGAATAAATATTATAGAGTCTGACATTCTTTTCAAATTGATTTTGTCCAGACAAGTTTTTTTCAAATGATATATATTTATTCCAAAATGGATGTGACAAAAATTGATGCCCAACATTTTTTAGTCCCTTCTCAAAAAGATCACGAATTTTCTGAACATCATCCGCGTTTTGCAAATCATGATTCGTAATCATAATAGATAAATAATCAACCCAAAGATCCAATGAAGAAGGAAAACTTTCAATGCTTCTAGCCAAGGTTGCTATGGATGCAGACAACCCACCCAATTGAAATTCTGCTGAAACAAATTTCTTCCAATAACCAAAAAATAAAGGAAATCTGGTTAATAACTCATCGAACGTTTCCCTGATGACTTTTTTAAGATCATCTGTAAGCGGCTTCACAAGCAAAAGCTTTTCAGTAGATTTTATTAACTGATTCCAATTATTAATATCGTTTGGATTTGAATCAACTAACTTTCTAGAATTTGTCCAGTCCGTATGCTCTTTAAGAAAATCGGGTATCTCAGTTGAACTGGTCAATGGATCCCATATTCTACCCTTTTTGAAGGAAGAATTAAAGTCAAAAACAGTTTTTTTAGTCTCCATGGTCTATCAACTATAGTTTAAGAGCCTTGCAGATGTAAATTATTAAAATAGTAGCATCTGTCAGCCATGACATTCTATTTAGATTGGCATACAATAGCTAATGATCAATTGTATTATTACATCTGAAAATACTAAAAAAAAAAAAAAAAAAAAAAAAAAAAGAAAAGAAAATAGCAGCCCTGCTTGAACCCCGATTTTGCTTGCAATCTCACAAATGTTATCAACGATATATCCTGACCTTTCTTTTCCTTTATTTATTAAATGCAGCCAAATATATGTTATTCTTATCAAATAATTTTATATATTAGATTTTAATTTAGCAAGGGCTTGCGGTCAACTACCTTACTACTTGAAACACTTGAATTGCTGACTGTAGGTTCGTTTGGTGTTTAAAAATTTTGTAATTTTTATCTCTCGTATCTTCCTCTGGAAGTGAATTTGTAAACTCATTGTGACCAATTTCAATAGCATTAGGATTTTTAAGTTCTTAACATCAGAATATAATGAATTGTAGTTTTCTGTGGAAGGTTGAGGCATTAAACTCGGAAGACAATAGGATATCGTCTGTTAAACAACAAACAAAAGATATATGATTACTACATGTTTGTTAAGTTCAAAATTCATTGAACAATATTGAAAATAATTGTAAAAGTTTTTGGCACATAAAAATCATTTTAATAAAATAATAGATAATCGACAGCGCCTAGAGTCTAAGCCAAAAAAAATTGAGGATTTTTTTAATTTTTTTGATCTCTGATAAAATATTAAAAATTAAATGAACTCAAGTTATTTATTGAAGAAATGAAACAGAAACTTTTTTTACAACTTAAGATTAGTTGAATAATAATTGTTAGAGATATAGGTATCTATGGGATTCACAGTATATTGATAACGTTAAAAGATTTTGTACATACAATATATATATAATAATCAACAAATGATCTAACGACTTCTACAGATAGTAATGAAAGAAAATAAGCACATTCCTTCTAACGACTTATAATAGTTTATAAATATATATTACAGCAAAGCTACTGCGCCTGCCAATTCTGAAGCTTGTATGTTAAGTTAACAGGTATAGGAAAGCAAAAAATTAAAGAAATGAAAAAGACTGTTATTTTTGCAGACTTTTTTCATTATTTTCCTAATGTCTAAAAAAAAACTTGTTGGAAAGAAGAAACAAGCACATACACCAATAAAATCCACTGTGCAGTAAAAATACTAAATACTAAATAGAAATAATTCGTCAAGATACCGTAATCTGCAAGAATATCATAAACCCCAAAAGTGAAATAAAATTCGTAACAAACAAGAACAATGTACGCAAGACTCAAAAGCAATAAAACAGCACATGTAAATCTTCTGGTATCAATTGGTAAACACTTGCGAAGTAACCATGATAAAAGTGTTAAAACAATCAACAAATTAAATGCAGTCAAACCCCAATTAAGAATCCAGAAAATTGCAAAAACTTCTTTGCAATATTTCGTATCAAAATTAACTAAGTTTTGTATGTTTTCATCATCAATGAAATCAAATTCAAGATTGGCAAGAATATTAGTAGCAACGGCTCCAAGATATGCAGAAAACCCAGCAATTATTCTCAAATAAATATACATTTTCTCTGTCTTAATTGTGTAACGAGAGGTGACGCCATTGAATCTGCTTGGAGCATTGAAATATGTACCTTGAGTCAAAGAATCCAATTTTTTAAAATAGAAATCAATATATCCATAGATAATGGTTTCTTTTATAGTAAATAACCCAACTAAAACAATAGCAACTAACAGAAGAATGAAACGTGTAACTGGATGATCTATGATGTGAGCATATGAAGCATCATACAGTGAATATTTTCCATCATTGAAAAATAAGTTATAGCTCGCAGCATCACCATAAATAAGAGATCTGAAAGTAGTTTGACCGTAGTTTCTCCAATTCATGATTAAGAAAAGTTCAAAGATATAATTGTTAAGCCAAATGAATAAAATAAAGATCTTAAAAAACAAGAAATATTTGGACTTGTACCCTTTGAATCTTTTGTCTTGCTTCTTAAAGTGATGGCTCCATGTCCAAGCACCCCAAATAGACAAGAAAATTATTGGAACACCACACATAATAGATAACGCCAAATGTAGTCTCATGAAATCAGGCTTTCCCAAATAAAGATAAATTTGCAAACCAATAAGAACTAATGCTATTATCGTAGAGGAAAGTGCATCAAATGTAAGATATGCTGCAACTTTACGCTCAAGAATCTCTGGCGAATAAAGATCAACGTCGACTTCTTTTTCAGCATCGTAGTTGGATGTATTATATTGTGAGTTAAGAATATTTTGTGGTAACACATCGTAATCTCTGTTCATAAAACCCCAGCCCTTCTTTTTTTCCAATGATGTCACCTTTTTAGTATGTTTATTTTCCCATAAGAACACAGAGATAATTTTGACACATAAAACGAAAAGGGCAATCAAAACCAAGTAGTGGAAGAAACTAAACCAGGCTCTTAGACTAAAAATATAATGGGAATAAACATTCATATAGTCTTTGAAAAAATCTTCATCTGGGAAATAACCATAAGTAGTAAACATATAACTATTTAGCAAAGATAACGTATAGACAAATATGATATATGCCATGCCAACAACAATACCGAAAACACTTCTTGAATGTAAAGCAAAACGAAGACAGCAGAAAACTAAAGGTGTCAAGGCAATGACAACTATGGATGTCATACTTGTAGTATCAAAATGTCCATAAAAAGCTTCGTATGGGAAATTAATACTAAGTAACAAATCAAAATGGACAAAAAAAATAGCTAAAACCAAAAGAACCTTGATATTTTCGATTATCAAAACAGATTCTTTTGATCTGAAACTGAATGTTTTGTAAAGATTCCAATTCAAATTCTTTCGTAGCAAAGTGGTGAATACTATAGCTTCCAATAACATTGGTACGAATGGGAAAATGATTATCCAATAAAGACAGATTTTAGATTTAAGGAATTCGGCAGCAGGAAGACGCAAATCTTTATCCATAGATAATATGTTTAAATAAAACGGAACACTTGCTACTTGAACAAACGAAGAAAACACAAATAAATATAGTAGATGGTATGCGTTTTTAGAGAATAGAGATCTGACAGAAATAGCTAATTCAAAAACATGAGCAAGTATTAGACAAGAAAAAGTAACTCGAATCATCAAAATAGAAAGCTTGTTCAAGGAACCATTTATAAGGAAGTCATTAGATTTTGAAGGAACGGTAAGGTCACGAATGATGTACACTTGAAATGGTATAGTCAAAAAAACTGATATTATTGCGAGGACAATATAACAATAAAATGCAGCGGTGTGTTTACGCTTGTGGATCTCTGTACTTGGATCATTGTCAGCAGCAGTGCTGAAAACATATATTGGGCCCTTGTCATTCGAATTCAAAGAGTAGCCGCCATTAGTGGTAGTTTTTGTAGCTTCAATTTGATTGCCGTCTGAGAATGGGTTTCCATGATCATCTGAGAATGGATTGGATTCACGTGTGGTTGTAGGGTCGATATGATTTCTGTCAGTGTTGAAAAAATCATCTTCAGCAATATTTCTCATATCGTCCTGATAGTGCTGATTCGGGTTTGGACTAAAAACATCTGCATTATCAGCAGTAGTATTCGGAGGCTGCATTATAGTTGAAAGTCGTCAATTCTTGAAGAATGGTGATAATCTAAAAAGTCTAGATTACTTCAAACGAGCAAATTGTTCTAATGATTGAAATAGGAACACAATATATATAAATGCAGCTAGACAAAACAAAAGAAAGAAAAAGAAAAAAATTATTAGATTATATATGCTTTCTAGAAGCCAGATATCTTGATTTCAATGAACTAGGTTTAAGAATAAACCCAAAGAAAAATAAACTCTGTTTTCACGTTCGGTGTTTTGCTGGTATGTTACAAATATTTGTGCTACTAAAATCCATCTATTAATTTATCTACCGGTGAGCGTGATCCTTCGATGCTTAAATATGCATATGTATGCATATACGTTGTGATTCCTACATATACAAATCCGGCGCGGTAATCCGTATATTAAATATTTGTCAAAAATTAGCTTGTTTACATTGATTTATTTTCAGTAAACGCGTCGCGTCTGTTGGTGTGTTTTTTATTTTTATTTTTATTTTGTTCTTTTTTTCTTTTTTTTTCGTTTTCGAACATACATAGTGCTATAGAAAAAAAAGTAAAGATGGAATAAACAATGAAAAATCAACTATTTCTTCGTTAGTTTCTAGAACACTTCTTAGTACGACATAATATATCTATGATAAATAGATTCGTAGATAATTCGAAAACAATAAGCTCCAAAGACCATAAACCATGTCCTTTTTATCACTTCCCAAGTTCTCTACAAGCTCCCTATTCAATGGAGACAAAAAACAAACAAAATCTGAAGAGACAAACGACGAAGAAAACGGCAAAAATGCAATTCATGAACAAAGTGGTTCCACAAACGATCAGGAAAGATCTGCTGAAACAAATCAATCAGGCAAGTCGGATAGCTCAAGCGAACTGCAAGCCGGTGGTGACTTGGAATCTAACGCTAGCCAAACAGCACCTTCCAGTTCGGTTTTGGGATTCAGCTTCAAATTTAATTCTGAAACATCTATATTGAAGCCCAATATGCCTAGTGACTCCAATTCTCTAGATATCCAGATGGCTTCTGACGCTTTGGATTCTAGTTCAACGATGCAAACTTCACTTTTTGATTGTGAATCTCAGAACAGCATCAATAGGTCGTTAGATATTTTACTAACGAAAGATTCACTAAATGAACTGATTGACTCATCAAGCACGAAATATTTTGATAATAATGCTTTTGATGATACCGGGAAAGAAAAACACTATGAAAAGATCAATGATCTGGTCCTGGTTCCTTTTTTGCCACCAACAGCCGATTTTGCATCCTTATTGAGTAAGAATAAGCTGAAAATAGTGAGATTGTCTAGCGGGAAAGTACTATCAATGAAACCAAAAAGTAAATCAACTCTTTCCCTGTACAAGGAACTGGAAAATATGATGCCTTCCAATTATGGTGTTAACATAAAAACAATATATCAACAAATGGAACATCGAGCTAGAATGGAGGAGATTCTGTCCACAGGTCGTCCAGCGCCAAAAAAATCCAAAAGAAAAGAACAAACTAATAGTCTATGGGCAGAAAAGTATAGACCGAAAAGTTTTTTTGATTTAGTCGGTAACGAAAAGGCGAATAGATCAGCTTTGAAATGGCTACGTCACTGGACGAAGGCAACATATGGGGAAGACATTAGAGAAGAGTTAGAAAATTTAAAGAAGAAAGAGTTTCATCAAAATAATAATGTAGTGATGGTAGAGGACCCATATCAAAGGCCAAAAAAAAGAGTATTACTTTTGGCGGGTCCTCCTGGTATTGGTAAGACAACCATAGCTCACTTGATGTGTAAACATTTGGGTTACGATACAATAGAAATCAATGCTAGTGATGAAAGAGCTGGCCAAGAAGTCAAGTATAAAATACACGATAGCATGGATACTCATTCGTTCCTGGGTAAACCCAAATGTATTGTTGCCGATGAAATTGATGGGGCAAGTGAAAATGGTTTTGTGAAAGTGCTAGTTGACCTAATTTATTCGGATATTCGTGCTACTAAAAGAGTGAATTTAAGTAAAGATAAAGATAGAACTAACAAGAAAACGGAAAAAAATCTTTATGGTAAATTATTATTGAGACCAATAGTTGCTATTTGTAATGATGTTTATGCCCCCGTTTTAGAAAAATTAAAACCACATTGTGAAATAATTAATTTTAAAAAACCCAGAATAGATCAGATTAGCACGAGATTGGAAGAAGTCATTAAAATGGAAGCTAAACACTCATCTGCGGATACCGCAGTGGCTTCAAACAAAGAACTTTCATCAATCATTGAAGTGTCCAATTTTGACATCAGAAGTTGTTTGAATTTGTTGCAGTTCAATCATTCAGTAGAAAAGAATGCTTCTTCTGGCGTGCAAAGATATAAAGATCTTGAACAGTCATGGTTTATTTTATTAGCACAAATCTTCAAATTGAATGTTCATGAAAATAAATCAATTACTTTTGATAATTTACAAAGAGCATTATCAAATTCATCAGCGTCCATGGATAAAATTATAAATGGCTGCTTTCAGAAATACCCACAATTTTCCAATTATAAAGATGTGAAATTATTGAATAAAGCAGAAAGTATTTCTGATTGGCTCTATTTTTACGATATTATGAACTGTTCTGCGGCAAATAATAATAATATTGGTTATGTACAAAGTTTTGAATTATCTAAATACGGGAATGAAACTCCAATGAAGTTTTTTTTACTTTTTGCCGAAGGCAATTCGAGCTCTGAGAAATATTTTAATGATAATCAGAGTAGAAACAATGTTAGGGATTTTTTTGAAAATAGAAAGCATAATCAATATCTACTTGAAAAAATTGTTACCAATAATGTTAATATGAAACCTTCATTGTTTACTTTGTTAAATAGAAGAAATTATTTAAGTATTGAAATCCTCCCATTGATAAACAATTATATTTTAAATCCCGATTTAACAACAGTGACCCAATCATCTTCAACCAATACCACTGTGAATCAAAGATTGCAAAATAACGTAAATAATGAAGCTGATAATAAAGTCAACTTTGATGGTAATAGACAAAAGGCTATAATCAGGCATATTATAGATATTATCCAAGATTTTGATTTTTCTATTGGTATCAATGATAAGAATACATATAATGGACAAGGGTTTGAAATATACCCGGTTTCAGAAACATTGACTAAATTTGATACAAAATTCTGCAGTCCCAAGTATTTTAAGGAAGACTTCATGCATGATGTTGATCAGTTTGATAGTAATAAAAGCGGATTTAAATTCAATAATTTAGATTCGTCTAGACAGAAGGTGTTGAAATATGCTTTCTTTGAAATAGAAAAAAGAAAAACTGCTGCTGCAATTATCAGTACAAAAAGAAAGAAAGATGACGAAGAAGCAAAAAATCAAGAATCCAATGATTTGGAACATCGTAATAAGCTACCTAAGAATGTTCGAAAAAGTTTATTTTTCACAAAATTAAGAAATAATCAAGATCTGACGGAAGCCACAATGAACGAAAATGATACTCTCAAACCATTTGAATTGAAAGTTTGGATTAAATATCATGAAGGTTTTTCAAATGCTGTGCGAAAAACTGTTACGTGGGATGAGTTGTGGATTTGAATGCACTTATAAGTATTTACTCTTCTAATATATTTCTTTTTATTATTACACTTGGAATAGAAATTTTTTTTATAATAATTAATTGTAGTAATAAATCTAATATACAAAATGAAAAAGTGCTGAGAGAAAAGAATGACATATGTTCAAAAAAATGGAACAATAGCATAAAAAATGAATTAAAATTTACAAGAAGAAACATGTGGTCTATAAAAGAGAGGAAAAATAAAAGAAAATCAATCTATAAGGGAAATATGTATGCTGCTTCAACTGGTTATAAATTATCAACATCCTGATAATGCTTCATTTTAATCAAACTGAATTATAGGTAGTCTTCAATGGCTTTCCTATGACCTTCTCCCAATCCAATTCCGGTGAGTCATCATTTAAGCCGCAGCAGACCACATTATCGCCCCTTATGAAAAATAGACCTAGAGGGATGACCTGTGTTGGATCTTCATTGATATCTGAGCCTACTAAAATCTCATTGCAGTCGCTTAATAGTAAGTTGGTATTCACGTCATAGGATTGAAGAGCCCCTACAAAATAGCGGCCGTCGTTTGTGATCACCGACACTTTGTGATTAATAAATGGAGATAAGAATGACATTGCGTATATGATAAGGTTATCAGTACTACCAACAATTTGAAAGGTTTTCGCAATAAAAAGAGCAAAAATTACTGGCAAGCGAGGATGCTATGTTTTGAAAAATAGTCTTGAGAATCGTCTTTCTCTTGAAAACGGTTTATACTTCTGGCTGCAATTTGAGAAACGAATAATGAACAATAATTATCAGAATTATCACATAAAGGAATCATAAGCCAGAGATCTTATTGACTAATTATCCTCATTACCATCTTTGATATTTATATTATTTTCTCCTTTGTATTTTCCAAAAAAAAAAAAAAATAAAAAAAAAAAAAATCTATTATGATCACGCGCAGCACGTGATATAATTTTTTTTTTTATAAATTAATATTTGTCATTTTTGGTTCCTGTGAATAAAAATTTTTCTTTTTTCCTTTCGCGGCTTCTTGTTGTTAAAAAGACCAAAAACCATACTAAAATTAATCAAAGGTGTTTGAATCTGAATCGTAATTCAAGAAAGGATACACTTAGCTCACAAATCTCTTAAGAATTTTGCGCTGAAGATATCAATTTTGTATTCAGGATATCGAGAAATTCAAATAACATAAAAGAAAGTCATGGTTGAAGTTTCATTAACGGTTGGTAAATTGGATGCGTCTTTGGCGTTATTGTTGACCAAAGATCACCACTTAATTGAATTTCCTACAATTCTTTTACCCGATGGTGTTCAAGCAGGCCTGATAATCAAAATCAAGTGTGATCGTGATTTGGAGTTGGAGAAGGAACAGCAAGAAAAATTCAATGAAGTACAAGATTCCATTTTGGAACTTTACGGTAAAAAGGAACCTGAGCCGCCAATATTGAAAATCAAAAACATCACACAGACCAGCTGTGTGATAGAATGGGAAAAATTACAACTAGCCAATGCATCTATAAAATCGTTGAGCTTATATAAAAACAATGCTCGTTTAGGTCAAATACCTAATGCATTAGTTAACACAACCACTAAGTTATCTGGTTTACCTTTGGACACGTCTTTTAAATTCAGATTGAGATTGGATACAACATCGGGGGTTTATTATTCCAATGAGCTTGAAATCAAGACTCATAAGATGACTGACTTATCGGGTATCACTATCTGCCTTGGCGAAATTAATTATGAAGAAGAAGGTTACACCGAAGAGGATATCAAAGTATTATTGAGCAATATTGACGGAAAGCCTATTCAGAAAGAAGTTCAGGTTGATACAACTCATTTCATTTGTACATTGGCTAAAGGTCCGCAATGGAAGAGAGCAGTTGATAATAATATTCCGGTTGTGAGACCTGAATGGTTGAAGGCTTGTTTGCAAGAAAAAAGATTGGCAGAAGTTCGCTCCTTTTATTTGTATTCTAACGTTAATCTGATTAAAAAGTATAAGATTATTGCAAACGAACCATTGATCAACAAGAGAAAATCTATGCTTATCAAGGAACAAGAACAATACGATGAAATAAGCTTAGATCAAACTCCTAAGGTTGCCGCTGCAGAATCTACTGCTACTATTTCTTCCTCTGCCCCAGAAGCTACCAGGGACACTGTTATAGAGGAATCCTCGACAACTGGAGAAATACAACAACCAGAACAAGAAAAAGTGATACCATCTGAAAAAGTGGAAGAATCCTTAAAGGATTTGAAACCAGAAAAAGATGAAAACTCCAATCTCGTAAAAGAGCCAGTGGTATCCAACGAAGAATTTAAAAAGGAAGCAGTTGAAAACAAAAAAGAAGATTCTGAAATAAATGAAAAATCTAATGAAAAAGTTGATTCTGAAACGAAAGAAAATAAGGAAGAAGTTGAAAAAAGTAAGCCAGAAGAACCCAAAACAGTTGAAGAGGAACCAGAAATAGTTGAAGAGGAACCAGAAATAGTTGAAGAGGAACCCAAAACAGTTGAAGAGGAACCCAAAACAGTTGAACAGGAACCAGAAATAGTTGAAGCGGAACCAGAAGTAGTTGAAGAGGAAACTAGCCCTGCTGAGATCACGGAAGAGACTAAGCCTGCTGAGATCACGGAAGAGACTAAGCCTGCTGAGATCACGGAAGAGGCTAAGCCTGCTGAGATCACGGAAGAGGCTAAGCCTGCTGAGATCACGGAAGAGGCTAAGCCTGCTGAGATCACGGAAGAGGCTAAGCCTGCTGAGATCACGGAAGAGGCTAAGCCTGCTGAGATCACGGAAGAGGCTAAGCCTGCTGAGATCACGGAAGAAGCTGAGCCTACTGAAATCACGGAAAACCCTATTGAGAAAAAGGTAAGTGAAGAAGTAACTAATAGTTCTGAAGAAGATGTTGCAGAAAAGACCAAAAAGAATTAGATTATGATTATGGTAAGATGAATTATTTAAGCTTGAAACCAGTATAGATTGAAGAGAATATCATATATAAGATTACTTGATTTTTTTCTTTTTTTTTTTTTATAAGTTTAACGTTTATAATATTGTAAGAAAGAAGAAAACGAAAAATCAAAAATGAAAGAAAAGTATAAACTCTATAAACTTTTAGTAGTAGGTAAAAAAAATTTATTTACGTACTTCATTGATAATTATAAACTGTATTTTGGTTATCAAATTACATCTCATAATATTCGTCAACAATCGTAACGTCATTATGCTTACACCATCTGACACAATCATCAACTAATGCAGATGGGCCACAGGATATTACAAATTTATCATTATCGTTATTCGTGTTAGTGTTAATCGTTTCCTCATTGTGGCTATCCTCATCAAGACACCTGATATCTTCATCAGCGAAAAGGAAATTGTTCAACAAATTAGATAATTGTGGTCTTCCATGATGTACAAAACTTGATTTGTTAAAAGCTGTCGTTGCTGGTCTAGACAAATCATCCACGTCTTCATTATCGTCGTCATTGCTATCTATTGACTCTAATTCAAACTCATTTACATCATCTCCACTGACTTGATGATATCTTGAATCTTTGAAATGAGTAAAAGTTGAAATCAACTTGGTAAAAATACTTTTTCCTTTAATGATTTTCTGTTGAGGAGATATATCAGACCCACCATTTGTCAAATAAATCTCAATAAGGTCTCTAAATTCATCTTTAACCAACAAATTATTTATATCTTCGTATGCCTCAAGGATACCGACTTTCTCCAAAATGTATAAATCATATTTGTTTCGAATAATCCATACAAGTTTTAATCTATTTTGATTGCCTTTCATCAATGGAACCAAGTAACGAAAAAATGGTAAACCAAAGGATATACCGGAGCCACCCACGACAATAATAATATCTTTACCAGATGGCTCAGCAGAGGCGTCTCTTTGTTCGGATGAAGAATTATTATTAAAAAATTTAAAGAATTCCTTGTTGATAGACGGGTTGACGAATGAGATGCTGTATTCTTTCAAAGGATCAATGGTGAAAGTTTGCTTTTTAATAATCAAATCTAAAGTGTCATCAGTACTTAAAGATGCAATACTGAAAGGATGAGTAGCATTGAACCAAGATTTCAAATAAGTCAAAGGTTGACTAACTCTGACATGAGAACCCGGAGAAAAGATATCCAATGGAGTTTCTGCTTTTTGATTGAAGATAATATTTAAAGGCATTCTTACTAATGTCAAGGAAGAGAAATCTGGTGTTATAATTTCCAAATCAGAAATCCTTACGGTCGATAATATTTTGCTAATGACCATATAGCCCATCAATAACAAACAGATAAGAGTTAAAAAAAACACACTAGGGCGAGCATGTAATGTAATCAATGGAAAACTCAACCAAACGGTAGTAATATGTATCAAATAAAATAAATTATAATTTTTTCTTCTAACATATCTAATGCTAGTGAATATTACTGTTATAAATAATATCAAAGCAACAACTCCGTAAAAATTCACAATCTTGACAACCGCATGTCTCCAAAAAACTCCTTCCAAAATCCATTTATAAAAATAGATACCACCATGAATGGTAAACATGAAAACAATTAATCTGGAAAGCCATTTATGAATCGATAGCATTGACAAGTAACTGTTTGCATGAATCAAGGGAATTGGTCTTAGAGTGATGAAAATATCCAAAGGATATAAAGCATAAGCGTACCTGGCGTATTTGTTACTGATATCTGTGAAAAACCCAACATCTATGTGTTCCACTTTACCTAAAATCAAATTTCGAAAAGTAATCAAATTGACAAACAAAAACCATAATAAGATCAGCCAAAACACGTTCATGCCGTACAATGTCTGCAAGAGTCTGGGAACAAAGCTGGTGTGTTTTTTAAATCTGGATACCAAGAATACATTTAGACCCAAGAGCGTCAAGTACACCACAGATGCAAGAGCAACCAAATCTCCACTTAAAACATTGGAAGCATGATGAGCTCCACCGTGCCTTTTGAATAACTCACTTGGCATTTCTTTGTAGATGAAGGTAGTATGCTGTGATAGGGAGACCGCGAGATGTAGCTGTTGGTGGCAGAACTCTTAGTAATCCAAGCATATCTAACAGGCAGAGAGTGTCGTGGAAAAAGAAAACAAAAAGAGAGAGAAAAAAAAAAAAAAAAAAAAAAGAGTTTTGCAAAAAAAAATTAAAATTAAAACCACGTGCAGCACGGGACCGCCCAGATCTGGGGGTATCGGCCTCGTCATCGCAAGCAAAAAGGCTAGATTTCCTGAATTCAAACAGTTAGCAGGGGGGCGCAGACCAAGATAGACAGGAATGGCGTTTCGTCCGTACAATGTTGGATGCGAATGATCTTTGTGTAATGATGGGCGTGGTACATGCATCGGGCAGGCTGAGTTGTTGGAGATCGCACAAATGCAGAAGACTGGACGACGACAATACAGCGACCCCGACAGGACAATACGCAAAAAGCAAGAAAACACTGGGGTAGTCCTCGGAAAGCGATAAGCATGCTGTTCTAGAAAAAGATAAAAATACATTTCATTTTCAGGAAAGCAGTGAAAATGCCCTTCTGGGACAATTGCGAAGGTGCTTTTTCAGCAGAATAATAGAAGCTGCTTCTGGGAAAACGACGAAGGTGCTTCTTCTTCGGGAAACGACAGAAATGCTTCTTTTGGAAAGAAGGGCACTGCAAAGGCTGCTAAAACATGCAAAGAGTCCCAGATGGGCCCCTTGGCGGTCGCTGTCCGCATCGCGGTGGGGCCTTTGGCGCCTTTAGCTTCCGCGAACGCGGACCTCGAGCAAGGGGCGGTTCCATGTTTGCAGACTGGTGCAGCACAAGGGGACCAGAAAGCAGCCTAAAATACCGGCATGTCGAGGCACGTCACCCGTCAGCGAACGTCAGGCCTGGTGATGGCATGTTGAATAATGGTTTTCGAACAATAGCAGCGGCCTGCAAGAGCCTCAGAAGGGCTCAGGAACCCTATGCACTTTGTTTGGAGCGCTGGCGCGGCCGGATGACGTCATCCCGGTTATGTCATTGGGACGCTGTGCTGCATAACCGTTTTTTGTTTTTTGTTTTTTGTTTTTTTTTGTTTTTTTTTCGCTGTTTCTCTCTTCTCTTTTCTTCTGTTGATGTTTGTGTCTCCTATTTCGCAACACGTCATCGCTGCGGGGTCTAGGCCCTTTCTTTTTCCTGTTTTTTTCCGGCTGACGTGACTTTTCTTCCAGGTGACGTGAGGTGCGCTGGCGGCCGGGGCACATGTCCAGGAGGGGACCGAGCGCTGGCGGCGGCACTCCGGCCGCCAACGGGCCCGCCTGACTCGGCTCGCGCGTCCCCCCAGCCTGCCCCCGCGTGTTGACGTCCTTCCTGGTCTTACCCGCCCTCGGCCATGACAACATGTCAAGAAAAAAAAGCAAATCATGGCGCATGTGCTTGCAGAAGGAGTCCAAAACACTGACAGCGCCTGCCACGCACCAGATTGGCGGCCAAAACGCTGAACGGGGACATTATGTAATACCCCCCAACCAAAAGCACTATTAGGCAGGCTCTTCTTGACACAGTGCATGCAGCTGATTTATCCGTATATAAGTGTATATAAGTGTATTTTGAGTCTGCATTTGTGTATATATATATATAAAAATACAGATATTCACATACATCCTATATAATACGCTGCGAATCCCGTCCGTCTTCTCTTCTCTGTTCTTCTCTTCTTTCCTCTTTCTGGACCAGCCCCAACCATCTCCCACACCGCTGCTACTCTACTGCTACTTTGCTCCAGGAAACACAGATAACAAAACAAAAAGCACGTCGCCGTCGCCGCCATCCCGCACAAACACACACACCCGCCCGCCCGTGCCTGTCCATCCGCCGAACAGCCCCCTGCTCCCCCATGTTTTACAGCTACAAAATGTCCACCAACCACCAACAGTACACCACGTTCCGAGAGCGTTTCGACGCCTTCACCAACTCCGACGCCTTGAGCGAGTACGAGTTCGTCGTGTGCGCCGAAAGAGACCACCAGAAGGTGTTTTGCACCCCTATCTGCCCCAAGGGCGACCGCTCGAAGCCTATATCCCAGACAGACGTTGTGTTCCACAGCTCCTACGCTGCCGCCCTTGCAGACGGCTACGCCGCCTGCACGTACTGCAAGCCAACCTGTCCGAACTTCGAGAAGATCAGGTTGATGAAGCTCTGCTTGAGCCACATGGACTCCATCATCGAGCAGAAGAAGTTGGACGCCGAGTCGCCCTCCTCCTGCAAGACGCTGGCCGACCACGTCCTCACTACGGAAACCACGACCCACGACTCAAACTCCATCTCCAACAACAAGCTTGTTGCCATAACTTCTTGCAGAATATTAACCGAGGCCGCTGCTCTCAAGTACTTGAGTGAAATTGGCCTGCTACAGAACAGTCCTCACACCTCTCCAGAGCCCCAGGCAGTTGACACGGCCGATAAGCAGCAACAGAAGAAGAAGAAGAGAGGCGGGCTTATTGGCTTCAAGGAGTTGGCTGCAAAGGCAAAGTTGTCTCCATGGCACTTTCACCGTGTTTTCAAGTCGATCACCGGCTTAACTCCAAAAGCTTATGGCGACTACTGCTGCGACTATCTTAGCAGCTTGAAGATCCTCAACAACAATAGCGCTGGTGAAGTTAGTACTCCTCCTCCTTCTTCTTCTATTAATGCTAATGCAATTGGTATTAGACACCGCTCTAACTCTGTTAGCCCGCATACGAGCCCGATATCCGAAAGCATGAAGGTTAACAAACCAAAGAGAGGCTATGTTAGAAGAAACTCCAAGTCTCACCAAGCATCCAATTCTATGAGTGGAAGCTCCAGCAGCAACACACATAGAAGAAATAGCAGTATAGCAAAGGGCCTTACAAACTTTGTGTTGCCTCAGGAGCCTGTTTACATTCCTAACTTACACTCGGTTAACATAAACAGTAATTCTCCTCCTCCATCCAGTCTCGATTACGTTGAGCTAAACTCTCCAACGAACAGCGCTTCCTTTTCCACACACCGTCCATCATTGTCATGGAGCGCTGGAAGTGGCAATATTGCTGCTAACAATGCTGGTAATAACTCAAGCATCCAGTTTGATTCTACAGGAAGCATAGAACAGACTTTAAATGACTTCAACACTGGCGACTTTGCTGAGTTGAACTTTGGCTTCACCTTTGGTGGAGACTCCGGAACATCGAACAATAACAACAGCTTTTTAATAAATGACAATTACTTCAAGAATCCCGCAACTGCTAGTATCTTGGCGGGTACAAATGATACGACAAGACAGACTGAAGATTCTACGAGTTCTCCCATTTTTGATGATGGCGACTTGCAAGCCTTCAATGATGACGATAACAGTAGTATTGACATTGTTGAACTTTTGAAATCTCATGATATAAACGATCCAGTTTTGAACGATAATACTGTTGCTGGTCAACCGGGAACACTGATGCAACCTGATGGTAACAAGAATGAGCTTCTTATGAATGACATATATTGCAATGATAAGTTTGACGATTTGAAGTTTAATAACAAGAGCATTTCTTCGTCGCCATCTTTTCAAAATTTTCAAGCATTGAACTTCAATGCCACTACATTTTTGACGCCTGACAACAGCGTTGCCGCAGCTGCTGCAGCTCTGATGGACAATAATTACAATTTCAATACAAAGCTGGTTAGCAACAACAATGGATCCAGTAAAAATGGAACCCCAGTGATGAACCAGCAGCTGTTGTCGAACCAAAGGAACTTTGATAACGCCATGAGCAGCTTGGCAGCTGCCGCTGGCGACGATTTAGTGCTACTTGATAATTACAGCATGGTCAAGAGGGAAAACAGCGATACCAACATGACGAATAGTGCTGCTGGAAAATCAGACTATCTTTTCATCTAATGAGGACGACCAGAAACACATCCATAAAATAACTGCTACTCTTTCATTTTTTTTCATCTATATTGTTTTTATTAGTGTACCTGTAATTTTTTAATATATTAATGTTTATGAGCCGCATACAAAGTGAGTAAAAAATAAAAAAATAAAAAATAAAAAAAACCAACAAAAAAAGGAACCCACCCCCCATTTTTTTGACTCTTTTTGTAAACACAAAAAGATGTAGGATTGTCTATAATTGCACTTAACAATATTCAATCACTGAATATTCATAAATTGGGTTAGCCAAGTTGACTATTTCTGTCTTATTTCTGGCAGAATTAGCTCACTAATTAACGCATGATGATCTTCGCAGTCGCATGCATACATTTCCAGTTTAAACTATGGAACAAAAAGTGAAAAAAAAAAGAAGTTCTGTCTAGACTTTTCTTTCCCCTGATAAGTTTTTCCCCAATTTTGTCTTATGACACATGCATAAACGCACTCTATTGTCTAGAGCCTGTCAGAAAGAGCGACAAAGCGGAACGCCTGCCTAAACGTAAAGCGAGTGCTTGTTATCTTTGAGCATATGGAGCGCTGAAGCATCTTACAGAAAGCAGCTATTCGGTTTTCAGACACTGGCGTGTCCTAAACATGCCCTAAAAGAACTGGAGGCAGGCGAATATTTGTGTACTTTTACCTTCATACAATAGTGGTGATTGTTTTTACGCTTTCTGCGATAACCTGGCTGCTTGTTTCGTTCACCACCTACTGTAGCTGCTTCCGCGTAACGGTATTCATCTATATATATATATATATAGGTGGTTGCATTGAGAGACAAGATTACTATCAAAACAGAAATACTGCTCAAATGTGTACATGCATGCATGCGCAGGCATAATCAATCATCATTTGATTTTTGTTTTTTTGTAGCACTCGTTGGTCAGAATAACAGAGCCCATTTGTGGAAACATTGAGTTCTGTATGGTAGCCAAGTTGAGAAAGTATTGAGCTGGGAAAAAAACTGCACTGCTGGTATATGATATGGCATTTGGGATCATCCATGACAAGTCTTGAGCACAGCGAAAAGCCCTGGCGCATTTTTATCTAGCATCAACAAACGGGTGGGGATGCCATAACAGCATGTTTATGTAATTACCAAGTAAGGCAGGTGCTTGGTATCTGCTGTGTGTACAGTTTGACGCGCTTTCTTAGCAGACTAAAATATTTCTTTTTCTTCTTTCATGCTGAAAATTAGCATCGTGCTGCGGAGATAATAATTAGAGTGGTACAAAACATAGTGGCATGTGCGCTCTTTGCATTGCAAAAAAAAAAAATAAAATAAAATAAAACCAAAAAAAAAAATCATAGGGTATTAAAATTACCTGGCGGGCACTGTAAAGGAGGAGAAGGCGGTGTAGTTAAACAGACAACAAAACAACGAAAAGTTTCGCTGGGCTGTGCCCCTCACTTGTGGCTGTGATGGCACACAATCAGCTGCCAAGTTGTCTTGTAACTTCTTGCTTTTTTTTTCAATTTCAATTTCAATTTTTTAATTTTTTTGTGTTTTTCTTTGTGTATTTTGTTTCTCGTTTTGTTTAGGTCTATTCTTCTGCAAGATTCCCGCGCGAGTTCGGCAGATACATAATATTGACTAGCAGGAAAAAAAGAACCCTTTCCTTGCATCCTTGCATGAGTATATCAGTTTATCAATCACCAAATAATATGACGATCCATTACCTGAAACATGCTCTGGATTTTCGTTTGCCTTTTTCAGAAAGATTATTGTAGTATTTTATGAAAATCGTCTTTCCTTTTTTTTTTTGCAGATCTAATCCAACAATATTCATTATTACTCAATTAATCAAATATTATCGTGTATGAGCGTATAGTATTGCACTATTCTTCTACAGACATTCAAATATGACCAGCCCGACGCTTTCTTCCATTTAGGTTTCGTTTGTCTACTTCAAGGTCCAGGCCTCTTTTGTCCGCTATCTCAGCATATGTTGTTTGCTGTCTAGGCCTTCTACGCTTTTTCTGTTGAGGAGTACTTTGACGCTGTCTTACAATCCTACTGCTAGTGAAAATCTCGTTTTCACTTATTCACTAAGGGGGCACTTATGATAGTCTCGGTTCGGCTTTTCCATTCGTGCCGGCACTTTGAGACAGATGTAGCGATTTTGTGTGTAAGGGTTTTACGATTTCAGGTGTGTTGGTGTACAACTGTTTCTGGAAAATCAGATTTTGTTTTTTTGTTTTTTCTTGTTCTTTTTTTATTTTTCTTGTTTTTTTAGCTTTTTCATTTCTAAAAGACGACGAAAAAAAACCAGAAATTTTTTCTTATTCTCTTTTTCTCTTCATATTACATATAATTCCCTTATGCTTTAAGTTTATTCAGCTTTCACATTTCTAATTCAAATCCATGTTATAAAAACTGGTGTATTGGAAGCGTCGAATACTTTATGTTATTGGAAGAAACTCTTTGGAAACTGTTCTGTTGACTCGGTTACAGAGTTTTTTTCAAGATATTTATTTATTGAATATTAAGGCTAATATTTCGGTTTTTAGAAAAATATATTTATATGTACACTAATGAATGGTTAACACCACATAATTTCTTATCCTATTCTTTTTATTTATTTTCTTCTTTTCTTTTTGATGATGACTATAATTTGCGATTGAGTATGAATGTATCGGGACATGCCTAGTTCCATTTAAAGATACATTTAGAAAATGCGATCAACTATATTACTGATAGTTTTGAAAAGAATGAAAATAAATAAATAGAATTGGCAAAGAATAATAAATAAACTAATAGTAAAGCTTCATGTAGTTGTAGCTACGTAAAAAATAGCTTTGTCCCGAATTCAATCAATTTGTTTCTCCGGTTCATGCACTCAATACGGTTGCATTGAAATAGATATTCTACAAACTAAGATGTCCATTGAGTTCATTTATTAAGCTTCATTCATGGCTTCTGCAGTGCCAGCATGCATTGTCAAGACCACTAAACATCACCACTGTTGTGGCTTTCGTGTTTGTTGACTATATCAGTAGCGACAACAGATCCAGTATTGCCCATATTCATATTGTAAAGGTAGTAATCGTGGTTTCCACTAGTAAAATCATCAGGTACACCGTGTACTAAGGTTGTAAGTTGATCACTAAACATCAGCGCCTCAAACGCATTATTGCTGTCTGCACCAACATAAAGCTCTTCGCTATGTGGCGTATCTGGGTTATAGGGACTGATATTCAAAGGACTATTATTGAACATGTATGCCGCTTTGCTACTAGGGTTGAGCGGTGGTTGAACTCCGTGTGCTTGACGTTCAATACCATGTGCAAATAACTGCTGAGCGTTTTGTATTGGCTGCAGTTGATTAGATGGTACACTACCGCCTCTGCTATTATTGTTTGCTAAGTATACATTCGCATACAGCATGCCAGCAGCATTCCCTCCAATATTATTATCTTTCGTTTCATAAGTGCCGCCATCACCGGCGAATTGCGTATGTTGAGGTGTGCTTTGTTGCTGCTGCATTGGTACCATTCCAAACATTGGCTGAAATTGTCCATTAATGGGATTGATTCCAAACACTTGTTGCTGAGCATTGATTGTATGCTGTTCTTGTCCATTAATTGGAGCGAGTTGGTGTTGTAACTGATGCAATTGTTGTTGCATTTGCATTTGCTGTTGTTGCATCTCTTGTCGAAATCTTTGTTGATGTTGCACTGAATTCATCATTGACTGTGGGCCAAAGTTGGAAGCTTGCCGTGGTACCTGTTTCTGTGCCATGAATTCATACGTACTTTGATACGGAGCAGATGGAATCGATGGTTGGACTTGCTGTGATGCTTCGCTTTGAATTTTTTCTTGTTCTTGAACTTTTATTTCTTGCCACTTTTGTCGATTTAACTTTTCTGTTTCTAAATTGTGCAATTTCTGTTGTTCACTCGAGTTTTTTTGATTCTTTTCAAGAGACTTCGTCTTCTGACTTCCAAGTTTTTTAAGGATATTTGATACGTAATTTTCACAAAATGATTCATTATCACATAAAAATTCATGTAAAATGCTTTTATAATTTTCTTTATTAGTCACATTTTTTAAAACAGCATCTAATTTAATAAAACCCTTATCATTTTCATTATCATCTTCTAATAGTAATAGACAAATAATAATCATTCTGCAGGTCCAATATTTAATATGGTCTTTAAAAGCATCCTCCACATAATCTATGGTCTCAAAATAATTCAGTTCAGTTAAAATTAACTGAACAATGTACTGAATTATCTTCTCTCCATCATCTGGAGATGGATTTTTCTTTCTGGATTCAATATAAATCAAGTTGAAAACATGTGTCACGATAGTAAAAAACGAAGATAAAATGTACAAAGTGAAACAATTCTTTAAAACTAAAAATAAATCATAATACCTTGTGCAAAGTTTCAACACAACCAAAGCTGAATCTATTGCTAATTCTGAAAATTGATAACGACGCTCTTCGATATTCCACATCAACGTTGAACCAAATCTATTCAAATTCATTCTGTTAGAATGATACCAATAATAGAAGGTCATTAATGCACATTTTCTATATTCCAAAGTAATTTTCAGTGAACAAGGATAGTTGTTGGTTATTTTGCAGATATCTTCTTGACCGTTCGTATCCTGAGGACCATAAACCGATAATAAAGACTCAATATCATCCAATTTCTTGTTTAAATAATCAAATTTCTCTTGAATTTTTCTGAATAACTTTACTTTGACTTCTTTTGATAAATCATTATTCATTGTTTTCTTCATCAATTTCTTGATCGTTGAGGTAGGTGACAATAATACATCATACATTTTTTGTTCAATGCCAGCAATTTTCATTCTAGAAAACATTGATAAGTATCTAAAACCATAATCATTGAGTAAACAGTACTTATTGAATTCTTTCATAAATTCATAATCATTTTTGATATAAAACTCTATTGGTTTGTCGACAAAAAATTGCCTGTTGTTGACATCCATAGAGAAATTTTTAATCATTTCAAACTTGAAGTCCCTATCATTCAAAGTAGTAGAATATTTTTCAACAATTGAAGGAGGTTTCAATGTCAACATACATGCATTTTTATCTAGGATGTAAAAGATTAACCAAATCATTTTTCTTTTCAACATCTCATAGTTGTCCAAATGTTTGTAAGTATCCAGTAAATGTAAGTTTAATTCTTCACAAATACGAACCCCAGAAGAGATAATATTATAATTAATGCTCAATGAGCATCCTTCAAAATATAGAGCAATTAAAAGGATACCTCTCACACAATCGATGGATCCTGCGGATATAGATATTTTATGGTACAAAGTCAATGCATATTTGAAAAACTTTTGTTCATATCTTTTCATTTTTTCGGCAGTATCAGTAGTATTACTATTGTTGATACATCCCGGGCCATTGTTTTCAAAACCCTCATCATTTTCACTACCTTTTTTGTATTCATCAGTATATTTTTTTTCTGTTTTGTTGGACTTATTACTGTTGCTAATTTTTGTCGCTTCTTTCACACCTATAAGGTACGCTGAAAAAGTACAAACCATAGACAAGATTAGATATTCAGCCGAAGTTAATTTCTTCTTTGAGTTGGGTAGTCTCGACTGACAAAACTTATCAGCTATAATTTTCAAATCATTAGGATCTAGAAAAGTCTGAAACATTTCAACTTGATTAAATACATCAATAAACTTTTTGAGAAATGATGTATCTGGAAACAAATCAAAAGGATTACTTGTTGTCGATTGGTTCAGCTCTTTAGTCAAAGTTAACTTCTTCTTAAAATGGTTTCTAAATGCAAAAACGGATCTCTGAAAAGAGTACCTCAACATGTAGGAATCAGAGCCGCCTTTGGATAATTTAAAGATCTTCTCGCCGGCCCATTTGAAACATTTCTGCGATAAAACCAACGGCGAAAGCTTTGATGAAAAGATCTCCATGTTTGAAGTGAGCGGATGATTAATCGTAGCTATGGAGTCTAGGTGATTTTCGCCATCGTCATCGATTATGTCATCTTCGTCGGGGAGTACTTCGTCATCCGAGTCATCCATTTCAGATTTGATTTTTACCAGCAGGTAGCCAGCAGCGTAGTTTTCGGAGTCATGGTAATTTATATTATCAAGCTTCCTTATTTTGCTTCTTGGAGCATCATCATCATCATCATCATCATCATCAGAAAGAGTGTGTGAATCCGAGTCACTCAAATCCGAGTCCGAGAGATCGTGGCTAAGCATGCTTGTTGGAATGACAATGGCTTCATCGTTATTGGACTTCAAGTAGCTTTCAAAAATATCATTTTTACGCAGCTTCGAATCACTGCTGGGATAACCGGTGCTGCTTGCTGCGCTAGCCAGCGTGTTGAGAGTGAGGTTCGGGGACCGGCTATTGTTGCCGTTCATGTTGCTGATCACGGACTGCAAAAGAAGCTCCACGCGGTTGATCTTGCTGTCCATCTCCTTTATGATGCCCTTGGTTGTTGTGGCAGACTTCTTGACCGCGGCCAACTTGGGAACAGGTCTCTGTTTGCGCTTCGGCACCGTCATGTCGTAGACGCAGTTCAACCCGCTCTTGATACAATTACTACACGGTGCAAGCCCATTGCACTTGGTCTTCTTCTTTCTGCAAAGGTCGCAGGCCTTGGAGATCCTCAATCTGTGCTTGCCGGCCAGCGGCTCGGCCGCGTGTTGGTGGATGTTGCTGCTGGACTTGTTGCCAGACTCGCTGTCCAACTCGTTGTCCAACTCATCGCTGGAGTCCTCGCAGGAGTCGTCGGCCCGGCTTATTTTGGCCTCTGATATGGGTTTCGCAGCGTCTGCTGCTGGTGTGGGCACATGTCTTGGTGCCTGTGTGTGGCCTGGCCGGTTCTTCTTGGACGCGCTGTCCTTCTTCGGGTTTGAGGACGGTACCATGTTCTATAAAGCTGCTCGATATCGGTACTCGTAGATCAAGTCCTGTATATATATATATATATATATCTGAATATATATATATATATATACACAATAGTTGTGATTCAGGCTCTGGATATATATATACTCACACGAATGTATTATCTCAAGATATATATTCACAGCATAATAATATTCACAACACATGCAAATGCGAAGAAGGATAATGACTGCCCAGAGATCCATAATAAGGCTCAACATTGGCCAACCGTTCAGTTTGGCAGGCAGATTTTGGCCGCGCCTTATAATTAGCAACAAAAGCGGACAGAGAAAAGAGCTTCAAACAAAAAATTCCTTTTTTTTTGTGGTGACTCTTTTCTTTGGTTTGCAGCCCGTCTGATTGATGGAAAAACATTCAAAATAAGCGGGCAATTTCGGCAACGCCAGCCGCCACGGCATAATGACGGAAGGAATATGAGGAAATTGGTCACTCGGCCAGCCGACATGACAAAAAAAAATTTTTCTTTTTTTCTGGCTCAAAATATGCAATTTGAATTGGATTGTCACGTGCGGCACGTGATACTTTTTTTTCGGTTTTCAATTCAAAGGCACGTGAACCACGTGATTGTATCTTTAGTTTTCAAATCCTAAGCACGTGATGCACGTGATGCACGTGATGTTAGATCTTCGTAATCCTGATCACGTTAAGCACGTGATTCGTATTTTAAGTTAGTTTTCAATTTTTTTTTTCTTATTTTTTCTCTTTTTTTTTTTTTTTTCTTTTTCTTTTTGCCACTGTATTCGATAAAATGGAAACCAGACAAAAAACCCACATACGCAAACCCTCATATGATTGATAATTGGCCAATACCCCTACAAAGAAGAAGCTGCTGGCCAAACGATAATACTGAGCAACATGACCACCACTGACAATCCCACCTCCCCGTTCGATGAAAAACTACAATTGATCGCATCCACTTCGGATTCGAAAATAATCTTGAAAGTGTTGCGCGAGCTACCACCCTTGCGAAAACAGCTCACCGGCACAATCTTGATTGGCATCATCGGCAAATACTACAGCAAGAACGATTTCCAATACCAGTATTTGGCTCCATTGCTCGGCTCCGTGGCGGAGGAGGCCGAGGCGACTACCGATGCGGCTTCCAGCCCGCAACTCACTCCAGAGATCGACTTGTTCATTCATTTGTTGACCCAGTTATACCTTCACGACACCAACCAGTTGTCCGAGCTAGAGTCCTTAAACGCCAAGATAATCGCGTTGTTTAAGTCCTACAACAAAAGATCGCTTGACTACTTGCAGTCCAAGATCTGGTTCTACATCCAAAGAACCGCAGAGCTTTTGCACAACAAGGACAAGTTAGTTGGCCTCAGACATGAGTTGTTTGTCAGCTTGCGTACTGCAACCTTGAAACACGACAACGAAACAGCAGCCCTGATCATCACCTTGCTATTGAGAAACTATTTCTTGGCCAATGACGTGTCCTTGGCCGCCAATTTCGTGTCAAAGATTGAAATGCCTGAAAACTGCGGTAACAATCTTATGGCAAGATACTATTATTACATGTCCAAATTGAACGTTATTCAATTGAACTACTCCACCGCTTTAAACTACATTATTCTTTCGATTAGAAAGGCACCACAGTCAGAATATGTCAAAGGTTTCTTGTTGACCGCCACCAAATTGAAGATTATCATTGAATTATTGATGGGCGATATTCCAACCTTGTCGACCTTCATTAATAACCCAGGTTTAACTGTCTACATGGAAATCACTAAAAGCGTCAAATTGGGGGATTTGGCTTTATTTAATTCCGTATTAAAGACATACAAGAATGTGTTTGTCAAAGATGACTTATATGAGTTAATCGTCAGATTGCGCGCCAATGTGATCAAAACAGGTATTAGATTGATATCCTTATGCTATAAAAGAATTACCATTAAAGATATTTGTTTAAAAATGAATATGGATTCGGAGTTGTCAACAGAATATATCTTGAATAAATTGATCAAGGACCATATTATTGATGCCACCTTGGATAATGGTTATTTACAATCAAAAGAATTCTTAAATGTTTATGATTCCCAAGTTCCAGCTTTGGAATTCAACAAGCGTATAAATGCTATCAACAGTTTGAAAAAATCTTTTGTTAAGGAAATGGTTTATTCCGATTCGAAAAAATTGAATCTGCTGGTACCTGCTAATAATAGTAATGATCTTGATCAAGAAGTCGATGAATTTGATGCTGATTTCGACGATTTCTTCTAATATATTTGTATATTCTTTTTCTGATCAATCTGATTTATAATATCTACATAGATGATTAAATATTATTAATTTTGTTGATGTTGCTTTCAATTATTATACATTAGTAGATAGATGTCATTTAGAAGCAGGTTGCAAACTAATCAGCATGTAAAAAAAAAAAACAAGGAAAAAATGCGTGAAAAAGAAATGATTTATTTCAAAATTGAAATTTGACATCTAATATCAATACCATGTGTTCAATCATATTCCTAAATAGAATATTCTACTGCACCTAATCACGATTGGTTTAAACCAACTTTCTTTTTTTAATTTCTTTTCTTTTTTGGATTTTCATAATAATCAAAATATTTAAAAGTTTAAATGGACTTTCTTCCAGGTGAACCAACTTCTGCCCTTCAAGCGTTATGTTTTACCAAATGGAAACATCATTCAATTTTCACATATGCTTCAGGGAATAATCTCATAATCCTTACGGGATTGATGAAGAACTTGCAAACAGTCTACTTTCAAAATGACTTAATTTGCATAGATATAAATTCCATCACTGGTGATATAGCAGTTTGTGATTCACAAAATACTTTGTTCATTTATAGTTCTAACAAAGATAATGATTTTTACTCTGACAGCCAGCAGTACAATTTTCTAGGATCCATTCATTTTGGTGACAAATATTCTATTAAAGGAATTTGTTGGGGTAATGAAAAAGAAATAATAATAGGAACTCAAAATATGATTTTATTATATTACAACAATAGGCCACCATCTTCGACTGCTAAATTCAGTTTGCGATTGATTTGGCAATTTCCCATTGGAATTCCTTGTTACTTAATTAAATTCTCCCAAAATTCAGAACTCATTGCATTAATTGGTAAAAATGATAAACTATTAAAAATCTTTTACAGAAGCAATTTCGATCCTGATAATACAAAGTTTCAATTGATTTTACTCAAACAGAATTCTATTATCACTGATTTTAAGTTTAGGTTTATTGATTTGAATAGGGATTACTCAAAGAAAAATGATGATCATAGTACAATTTCTTCCATGAATACTACAAGCAGTAGTAATTATAATATATTGTACACTGTCAACGAAGACAATTACGTTAAAGTCTTTTTAAGTTTTGAATTTGAGAAACTGAAAAAAATCCAACATTGGGGGTCATTAAAGCTCAATAACTCTATGCTTGTTGATCATCACAAAAATAAAGCAGACGAGAAGATTGATGAAAATAATCAAGATAGTAATTTTAAATATATCAAATTCATAGACAACTACTTTTTAAAATATCTTATTTTGAGATCTTCAGATAGACTCCAACGTTCCGACCCACAAATATCAAAATCTTTATTACACAACTTGGATAAATTACTAAGCTTAGAAAGTGATATGATTTTAGTTTTTGATAAAGATAAAAATATAAGTTTCTACTTGGTTACTAACTTAAACGCAAAGCCACCTAAAGAAATTAACTTCTTGAAGCTTCAGTTTAATGATTCAATCTTAAATACTAATGATAATGCAGATTTTAGTTATAATGATATTTTCTTCAAATTGCCCGACGGAATTTTACCTTCAGATACATCAGATTTCACTTTATTCTCCGATAATTTAAAAATTTATAATAAGAAATTTTTTCAGCAGAAGTTTTTAGAAGATAATCATAACAAAATTACATTTGGAAATGTTAGTCAATTCAACAATAAAAACATGGAAATTTCAAATAAAGGTGATTTGTGCTTTTTGTTACATAACTTGACTGAAAAGATTATCAAGGTTATTTACATAAGATTTGATACTGTTTTCAAATTTATCAATTATGAATCATTATTCAAAAACCAGTTTCCAGATCATACAGATATTATCCTTTCTAGTCGAAGAAAAAGCTCAGTCACTTCTGCGGCGTTAAACAATAATTCTCCTGTTAATTATACATCAATAAGACAAATAGCGCTGCCAACAATCAATCACAACATGTCAAATGATTCGCTAAATTCCTTCAATAAGAGATTTTTACAATTGAGTGCCGTGTTAGACAAAAATATAACAGGACATACCAAATCTGTTCAAAGGCTAGTAAGTAATAGATATGACAATGTTTTGCTCTCATTTCTGAGATTCAATGAGCATAAAATGTGGAGTTATAAAAATGGAATACTTCTGTTGAAATGTATTGTTGATTATGACTTGGAATACGGTATTATAATACAAAAAAGTAATTCAATTCTTGGATATAATAAATCTTTAACTAAGTTAGTGTTGTTAGATTGTGAAAGTCTTCATTCTAAAATAATAAAAGAATTTGATCTTAAATCCTTGAAAAAAATAATATGTTTTTTTAAAGTTTCAGTCGAAGATTTTGATTACGTTACACTCATTTATGAAAATGACAATTATAGTATCCTTACCAAATGTTGGAAGGTAGATTCAAAAAGTGTTTCCATTGATGAATTACAGATGGATGTACCAGCGACTATATTAAATGATTTCAAATCAATATCATGTTTATCAGTAAATGATAACTCAAGTAGAGATATTGAAAATGGTGATATTTTGTCAACTATAACAAGTGATGGTATTATGAGATGTTATGCCGCAAATATTAAGAATAATATTATGAGTTTATCGGTAACAAATACGATTTTTACCAGCATCTCAAATGCAGACTACATAAAAGGTTCATCTATCAAAAAGGTTGCTGTTGTAAATGATGAAAAGAAACAGTTGTTTATTTACAATACAAACTACGGAATGTTGGAGTATACATATCTATTTGATCAGCCAATTAAAGATATTGACTGGGCATGTATTAATTATAAAATTGAAAGAACAAATAGAAATAACCCAAGTTTATTGTCTGTTGGATTTGATAGTAATGTGATACTTTTTTCACAATTAAATTTTGATTATACAAATGATATGCCTGCATTTGCACCTATTAAAAGCTTGGAATTTGCACAAACGTCTCATACTATTAGTGATTCTGTGTGGCTCAATGGTATATTATTCGTGGGTAGTGGTAATCAGATTATATTTTATGATTGTACTGCAAAAAATTCTTTAAGTTGGAAAGATATTAAAAGAGATCAGTACACACAGAAAATTATTGGAGATCGTCTGTTGAGCAGTAATAAAATTACTTCTATTTTACACTTAGTGGAACTTTTGAACAATTCATCACCTTTGTATCATCCACAAGTTTTAATTCAATGTATTTATTGGGGAAAGATCCATGCAGCCAAGATAGTTATTCTAAAATTATACTTGTATTTGAAACAAGTTACTCCAGAAGAAGATGATATAGCTACGGACGATGAGGATGATGAATCAATAAGTAATAAGGAAAACGGATTCAAAAAATTTAAAGCAGTGGATTTGCCTGCTACTCTTGGATTAGACATAACAGAATTTTATAAAGAGAATGCACCATTGGATGAGGCTAGTAGTGAAAATGAAGATTCTTTGTACAGCACCAAAAACTTCTGTACTTGGGCTGTTCACTTAAAAGAGTTATTAACTACGATTTCACTTCCAGTTTTGACAAGACATCAGCAGATCACATTAGTAACGGTTATTGAAAGTTTAGAGTTAATTGATAACAATAGTGAAGTTTTATCAATGAATAATAATAAACCAGATATTTGCAGCGTAAATTTTTTGCTTGGTTTCAAATTATTCCAATCGCATTATAAAATGCAACTTTCACTCAACATGAGAGATAATATATTTGCTTTGCATTCTCAGAAGCAAAAGGTATTATTAGACATATTAGCCAACTCCGTAGGGGATACTGCTGAATTTTATTGGTCCAAAGTGAAAGCTTATGGTATGACTTGTTGGCTAGAAAATGACTTGTTGGTTAGCCAATTTGAGAAGATTGCAAATAATGAATTTCAAAACTCGTCATTTCCATTAAGTAACGCTGAAATCAGTTCAGGCCGACAATATTCATGTCCTTTTTATTACGAGAGATCGCCAGCTAAGAATCCAATAAATTCTATGATTTTTTACTTGGCTTTGCGCAAAAAACAGATTATCATAAGTTTATGGAAAATATCACATGGTCATCCAGACAAAGAAAAAATGGTTAAGTTTTTGAGCAATGATTTCACACAAGAGAAATATAAAGTTGTTGCTTTGAAAAATGCATTCAGTTTATTAAGTAAACATAGATTTTTGTTAAGTGCCTGTTTTTTCTTATTGGCAGGTAAATTGCACGATTGTTGTCGTGTCTTGATAAAGCAATGTAATGATATAGATTTAGCCATGGGTGTGGCAAGAGTTTATCAATTATCTAACAAGATGAGATCATTAGATAAGGTAAATCATTTCCACAATATTTTGATTGATAATTTACTCCCGATAGTTCTTCAGGATGGTAACAGGTGGTTAAACAGTTACATTTACTACAGTATTCAAGAGCCTATGTTGTTGATGCTTTCGTTAATAGAAACACCGTATAACGTATTGAAGATAGCTAGTGAAAATAAAGGATTCCTAAAAAATCAGGATTTTTGGTCCAAACTTGAACCAGTTATGAAAGATTTTGGTGATAATTCAGATGATAAGATAGAGGGAAATAATTTTGTTGAAAACGATCCTATATTGGCTGTTCTTTACAAAGAATTGAGATCTAAGCTATCAACGAGACATAATACTTTGGGAATCAACGAAACAGAATTAGTTGAATTTGTCAACAAATTTGATAAGCAGGAATTTACCTTTGTTTTAAGAGTAGCATTGATTTACAGTCGTATGGGCTGTGATGTATTATCTTTACCAGTGATGAGAAATTGGAAATTCTCGGGAATTTACTTCAAAGATATCATTAAAAGAGCCACGCAAACCAAATTGTCTACAGTTGACAAGAAGAATGGAGCTAACACATCTGACAAAGAAATCGCCAACACAACTAACGATTCAAACCCTTTCAATTTATCTAGCAATCAAGATTTGGCGCCAACGAGTAATACCGTTGAGGAGTTCAATTTCGACAACTTTGGTTTCTAAAGAAATTCCGCTGCCTTTACATAATTGGATTCGTAATGCTAAATAGAAAATGTGTACATATATGATTAAATACAAAAATAAATTAAATTAAAAAGGATGAACTTGTTTGTTTAGAAATTAATAGCGAATAGCTTGCCATCGGCATTGCCAGGGTCATAATTTGAGAAATGATCCTTCACTGTCTCGAGCTCTTTAAATCCCAACTTTAAGTAAAACATAAAATTGTCGGAATGAGTGTGAGTTTGCACTTGATGGAGGAAATACTTGTCTTTACATTCTTTAACAACCCAATCAATGAGTTTCTTACCAATACCAAGATGACGATACTTTGGAAGAACAGCGACTGTATCTATGTACGCATGTGATGGCGCAGATTGTTTAGGCTTTGTAACCAACCTAGCCTTGACACATCCTACTGGGATACCATTAAAGTATGCAATCTGTGTCAAGTTTCCTTTGTTTTCTTTCAAACTATCAGAGTACCATTGGCGACTATGATCATAAGGTAATGTCACCTTGTTGATTTTCTCAAAAGTTCCAAGATTATCCGGGGTTAAAGAATCTAAATTGATGGACATTTTTTCTTTCTCTCTATCTTTCCTTCAGTTAAATGGTTTGAAATCAAAAATTTTCAGAAAACAGCATGTAAATCAAATGCCAAAATAAATCACAAATAAGAATCACAATTTGATGCAGATGATTAGACTTACTTTTAGTTCTTTTTTTTTTTTTTTTTTTTTTTTTTTGGCTGTTCTCGGCAAAAAATGAATGCTTGATCTATTATTTTATAAAACGAATCAAGAAAAAAAATAAAATAAAATAAACAAAAAACAAAAACAAAACAGAAAAAAAAATCATCAAAGAAAATGAACAAAACAAAGGAGATTTGTAATTGTACATCAATCAATATTCTACCAGAATTAAGGCAACTTAATAAACATACAAGAATATTTTGTTTGATATATCTCAGAACAAACACTGTGAATATTGGGAATTTATTAACGTGAAAAACGAAAAGAAATAATAAATGTCTACCCCAGAAGAAGACTACTCCAAATTATCATTAGATGATAGATTGGTTCACAAGGTGCGTATCCAGCGAAACTTTCCGATATATCACGTTGGTATATGTTTACTAACCAGAATTTTTATAGGTTTGGAAAGTACGTCTTAACGCTTATAATGAACTCCTGGAAGCGTTCAGCAAATCAACAAGTGAGGCTGATCCAATATTCCAGCCATATCTTTCTAACCCAAAGATATTTCAGAAAATAATTGGAGACTCAAATGTTGTGGCACAAGAGGCAGGTATGAAAGTATTGGGGAAGTTTTTAGATCTTTCAGGCCCTGATTCTGGAATTAAACTAAGCACTTTGGTGGTTCCGACTTTGGTTGAAAAGGGTCTATCGTCAACGAGACAAGGCACAAAGCTGGCTGCTTTAGAGGACATATTATTGTTGATCGAGTTACTGGAAAATGCAAATTCGGTGGTTGAGCAAATGACACCTTATTTCAAGCACAGGCTCCCTAAGCTAGTCGCAGGTACCGCCAATGCTATTTATGAAATAATAAAGAATTTTGGTGCTGGTGGGGTTGTCGATCCAAAATTAATTATTCCTCATTTACCTAAGTTATTTGCACACGCTGATAAAAAGGTGCGTATTGAGGCAACAAACATTACTGTAGAATTATACAAATGGTTACATGGTGGATTAGAAACAATATTATTTCCTGATTTGAAACCGGTTCAGCAAAACGAATTGAAAAAAGCTTTTGAAAAGGTAGCCAATGAAAAACCTCAACAATTAAGGTTATTTCGGTCTCAAATGCAGCAACAACAAGACAGTCAAGGATTTTCTGGCAGTGATGACCAAAATTTACCGATGCTGGTTTCTAATGAAAACGGCGCTACCTCGGGTGCACTTGAAGAAATCGATCCATTTGACTTGATGCCTGAAGTTGAGGTTTTATTGAAAATTCCTGAAACTTTACAAGCAAATTTGAAGTCATCAAAATGGAAAGAAAGAAAAGAAGCCTTAGAAGCCATACACCCTCTTTTCACCAAAAATCCAACTAAATTTAAACCAAATGACGATTATTCTGAATTTTTGAAATCTATGGCAAAATGTATGAAAGATGTGAACTTACAAGTGGTTCAGTTGGCTGCTGAAATATGTTGCGGGTTAAACGATGGTTTGAGAAATAATTTTAATAAATATATTCCTATATTATTTGCTCCTGTTTTGGAAAGAACAAAGGAGAAAAAACCATCGGTATTAGATCCATTATTAAATTTATTAGATACAATGTTCAAATATTCGTCTTTGGGGGATATACTTGAAGAAACCGTGAGTGTGTTCCTGAAATGTAAAATTCCTAAAACTAAGGAAGAGATTTTTAAATTCTTAACTAGATGCTTATGCAATTTGAAAAGCTTGCCAATTCAGCCAGAAATTGAAATAATAATGACTGCGTCTATTAAAGGTGCATCTGATACGCAAGCTCCAGTACGTAACTTTGCACAAGAAACTATTGGAACTTTGATGAAAGTAGCTGGAGAAAGACCACTAAATGCTTACATGGAAAAGATCGATGATATTAAAATGAAGAAGATTAAAGAATATTGCGAAAAGGCCGAAGTAAAGCCTATTAGTATCAAGAGCACATCTACACCCGCAAAAACAAATTCTGCTCCACAGCCAGCTTTCAGAGCTATGAAGCAGGCTTCGACGCAACAACGTCAAGCTTCTCCAGGTCAATTTATGGCGAACAGCGTGAAGCCAAAGCTAATGAAGAAGCCTGCGCCACGCTTGTCAGTGGATAATGAAATTAATAGAATGATTGTACCACCGCCATCACAATCCACTTTCCCTAGTGTATCCAATATCCCAAGTAAAAGAGAAGCATCATCTCCTCTTAAGAGAGCAGAAGGTACCCATAAGTCATTGAGGGGATTGACAACAATGTCAATCGGTAATAAATCTTCTGTTTTATCTAGTAGGTTGGATAATATTCATGGTTCGAATAACAATAACAGTAATACTTCTAATAATATTGCAAATATAAGCGTTGAGGAATTACAGGAACTACAGCAACTAAGAGCTGATAAGCAATCTTGGTTGAAGCAAAAGCAGGAGGCACAAGCACATGTTTTAGAGCTCCAAGAAAAACTATCAAAACAGCAACAACTTAACGAATCATTACAATCTGAACTTGAAAATTTGACAATGCAGTTTCAGCAAATTGTAGATGAGCTGGCTACCTACAGAATGCAGTTGAAATCAAAGGAAACACAGTTTTCTAGGATGAAGGTCGATTATGACAACACCTCTAACCAGCTTCATGACTTGCAAGAGAGGTATGAAGAATTACACAATAAAGCTGCTAGTAAACCAAGTACACGATTATCTTATGGTGGTGCCCCGAGATTCAATGGTACTAATGCACCAACAAGATATTCTATCAAACATGATTTGGGTATCGCACCGTCAAATGATATCAACTCAGGCGTGGGAAGATTATCTTTGGATGAGAAAGAAATAAAAGGAAATGGCATTGCCAGTGTTATCAATAGTCAATTTACCACTAAAAGTAGTCAAAACTATAGTAAAATACAACCGGAACCACCCTCTTTGAATCTTGATCTGGATGATTGGAAAAGAGCTAGTCAAGTAACATCAGATTTAAAGGCAAGAATTGCCAAAATGAAATCAAGACCAAAGAAACTTTCTTAATTTTTACCGTATTAAATATCACAATAATTTAGTATTGTTTTTTCACATAGACTTATTAAATGTACACCAGTTCATTATTTGTAATATATATGCGATTAACCAGGTCATAAGATGGAAAACTAAACGGTCATGTTGAAATTTATTCGATGCGCTTCTTCAAGAAAAGAAAAAAAAAGAAAAAAATATTTGAATTATTGAAAAATACAGAAGCATCATCACTAACTGAATCGAATTTACTAAAAAGTAAAATGCTATTTTCTATAAACAGCAAAGATGAAAAATAACTATGTATTCATTACGGCTGTAGTAACTGCAGTTTTGACTACTGTAGGTGTGCAATTATTCCAAGATTATCTACCTGAAACTATTAGAAATCTAAATAAAAACAATACCAAGCAAGCTAAACCTAAAAGTAAAAAGAAATTTAACAGCACTAGTAAATATGATGAAGACTTGATCAGAGAACAACTTGCAAGAAATTATGCGTTTCTTGGTGATGAAGGAATGAAAAAAGTACGTAATTTGAAAGTGTGTGTTGTGGGAGCTGGTGGTGTAGGATCTATGGTCACTACTATGCTTGTGAGATCAGGTGTAGGCAAAATAAATATTATAGACTTTGATCAAGTTTCCTTAAGTTCCTTAAATAGACATGCAGTTGCAACATTAAAGGATGTTGGAACTTCGAAGGTTATCAGTTTAAAAAATCATTTATTAGAAATTGCACCTTGGTGTCAAATTGATGTGAAAAATCTGCTATGGACTATGAATAAATGTGACATTGTTAACTTCGACAACGGCGATAAGCCTGACTGGGTTGTCGATTGTATTGATAATATAGATACAAAAGTTGATTTGTTGACATACTGCTATGAAAGAAAGATTCAGGTTCTTTCTTCTGGTGGCGCTGCTACAAAGAGTGACCCAACTAGAATAAATATCGCTGATATAAGCATCACAGAAGAAGATCCTTTAATGAAATCTGTTCGCCGTAGATTGAAGAAACGAGGAATTCACCAAGGTATACTCGTTGCTTTTTCTGCAGAAAAACCAGATCCAAGAAAAGCCGCGCTATTACCATTGGCAAATGAAGAATTTGGAAAGGGGAATGTTGGCGAACTCGCTGTTTTTAAAAACTTTAGAGCAAGAATTTTACCTGTATTGAGTCCTCTTCCAGCTGTTTTCGGGTTATCCATAGCCTCGCAAATATTGTGTATGGCTGCAGGTTATCCGATTGAAGCAATTGAAGGTAAAAATAGATTGAAGGTTTATGATTCTGTGCTTATAGGTTTGGCGGCCCAGCGGCTGAGACTCGGGGAAGATCAACAAGTTCCAATTTCAATGAAAGACGTGGCATATATTGTTGAGGAAATTTTCAGAGGAAAGTCACCAATTCTGGGATATTCTAACAAATTAACATTATCAAAATGGAGGGCCAATGAAGCACTTTCCTTGCAAAACCTTGTTTTAATGACAAAAGACGAACAAAGAAATCACGAAATGGAGGTTTTAAACGGCTGTAAACAACCAGAAGATATATATAGTAAAGAAGTTATCGACTTGGTGAACAAAAGGTTTGAAGAAGAAATTTATTTTTCACAATTTCGTTAATTTTAAATAAATAGAATTTCAACAATTTGAACTTTGATACGATGTAGTCAGGGGTGTTTACACCTCCCCATATAGTTTGTTAAATTTAAACTTTAATACTGTCGAAATTTTTCAAGGCTCATCGGCATTTTCACACAAAAAAAAAAAATTATCAAAAAGAGTAACAGATATAAAACAGAACATTCGGTATTTTCATTAGTATATCATCTTTAGCTAATCAATCTCGAAAATATAATTACATACAGTGAATAATAAGATCTAACAGCTAATAAAATAATTTTGTTAAAAAATGTCCAAAAGAAAGAATGAATCAACACCGGCTGCAAAGCTTAAGAAACAACGCTTGCAAGAAGATAAAATGCTTGAAGGAGTATTTGCAAATACAGAATTCGACAGCGACAAAGATGAATCTGATGATCAAGCCAGCGATTGGGAAAACCAGGAACAAGATTATGAAAATAAACCAAGAACTTTGAAAGCCAAGAAGACAGTCGAGGGTTTACCTATTAAAACCCTGGACGGTAAAATCCAGAGGACAATTATCGAAAAGAATAAGGACAGTGAAGACGAAGAATCCGAAGAAGAATCTGATGATGAAGTTCCAATTCTGGATAAAGAAAATGAAGATCCAAATGTCGGTGACGACGATTATGAATATGAAGAAGTATATCAACAATTAGATAACTTGAGCGAAGAGGAAAAACTTGTGCAACTTCAAGAAGATATTGCCGAAATGGTTGAGAAATTAATAGAGCAACCTGAAGAAAACTTACTGTACTTGACAAGATTACGTAAAATGTCTCAGCTGAGAAATGAAAATACTTCAAGATTTTCCTTTTTAGCGTTGGTTCCAGTTTTCAAGAGTATTGTTCCTGGCTACAATATTCGTCCATTGACAGAGATGGAAAAGAAGGAGAAAGTCTCTAAAGATATCGCTAAATTAAGAATGTTTGAGGAAGGTATTTTGGCCAACTATAAATTTTATGTGAATTTATTGGTTTCTAATTCCAAAAAAATCGGTAGCAATGGTTTATTGGCTAGAATTTCTATAAGTGCAGCATGCGAATTGCTTTTGACCCTTTCTCATTTCAATTTTGTTGAAAACTTATTAGAGATTATTATCAAATTTATTTTTAGATTTAAAGGAAGTTTACCAAAGTTTTGTGATGAAGGCAGTGAACAAGATCAAAACGTACAAGTATTTAAGAAATGTATCGATGTTTTAAACAAAAAATTGGAGGAAGATATGACTTTTGGTAAAATATCATTTGATATTTGCAGAATCATCTCCAAGAATTTGAAAAAACGAAAATTCCAATGCAATAAAGAAGTTCTAGCACTATATTTATCATTAAATATCTTATCAGATTATGACCCCCAAAATTCACAAGATGATGATGGCACTGATAAGATAAAAATGAAGAAAAAAGATAGAGTTCATTTAAGTAAAAAAGAGAGAAAGGCAAGAAAAGAACGTAAAGAAATTGAAGAAGAAATGCGTGTGGCTGAATTACAGGTGTCTACTGAAGAAAGAGATAAAAACCAAGCCGAAATTTTAAGAATTGTTTTGGCCAATTATTTGCAAGTGTTGAAAACACAGAATGATCATTTATTAGCCACAGTATTGGAAGGGCTAGCTAAGTATGGTTTTATGGCAAATGTTGAATTAATTGGCGATTTCTTGACAATCTTGAAAGAGTTGATAACAGATATTTCTCTTGAAGAAAAAATTAATGATAATATGATCAAGCAGATATTATTCTGTATCATAACTGCATTTACATTACAATCCAATAACAGCAGTTCCAAAGTTGTGAAAATGGACATGACAAAGTTCATCGATGTTTTGTATAGTATTCTAGTGGATATTTCCATGGATGAAGAGATTAGTAAATCTATCAAGTTGCTTATTCGAACTTTGGAATCAATTTTCATTAAACAAACAGCTAACGTGAAAATAAGAAATTTGGCTTTCACCAAAAAGCTCTACGTGTTAATGTTGAATACCAGTGAAAAGCCAACATTATCTATGTTAAATTTCATGAGCAAGTTTTTAATCAAATGTCCAGAGGTTAGAAATTTATTTAATGTTGATGATAGAATCGCAAATGGTGTCTTCAACATTGAATCTCCAAATCCAAATAGAAGTAATGCAGAAGCGGCTACAATTTGGGAAAACTGTTTATTGGTCAATCATTATTGTCCGGCCATAGCTAGCAGTGCAAAGAAAGTTTTGAAACAAAGTAGATCCAATTAAATCACATCAAATATTCAAAATAATATGTATTTAGAAGTATATTATAACAATTTAATTATAAAGTTTTTATTAATCGAAGAAATCATCATCATCTTCATTGTCGTAGTTCTCATTAACTTTACCGTCTCTAATAGTTTTTTTTATGAATCTTAATCTATGAGATTCTTGTAAATCATCATCTTCTTGATTACTGGTTAAACGCTTGTCAGACTGTTCTACTGCACCCACATCGACCAACATTTTTTCTATATCTTTCAAAGCTGTTGCATTACCGCCTAATTCAGTAAGTGTGATTAATTGTTTCAACACTTGGCCATTATGGTATACTAGTAATGTGGGGCAATTTGATTCAGGATAATTCTCTATAGCCCTTGAACCTTGAATATCAGTGAATTTTATCTCCTTAAATTTTGCAGCTGCTTGAACAAATATATCTGCTAATAATCTGGATTGTAACTTTGAATTCAATGATAAATGAACGAATACAAAGGTTCCGTCTTTACTTGCATCTGTGATTTCCTGCTGATATTCAGGTTTGGCAACCGGGTACACCTGGCCAAATTTACTTTTACTTGCCAATTGTTGCATCTCCTTAAACCTTTTATGTTTATATGAATTAAGGAAATCCTCATCTTCTTCATCTTCTAATTCATCTAATTCTTCCATGGTCTTTTGCTCTAATCTATTCTCATGGACTCTGTCAACAGCTTCTTGAAGAAGTTCGTCAAGCTCATCCGTTGGTGATTTTGGACGTTCCGGAATAACCCCCTTTTCTCTGAGAATATCATTCCATTCCGTATCTTCTGTTGGATCTACTTGTACTTGCATTTTTCCTCAGAATAATATAATTATCTAGTTTAATTTACGTATAAATTTAAGAGAATTTTGGTATGTTCAATATATCTAATTTCAACAAACCTTTGAATATTTTGTCACACAAAATTGTTTATTTTTTTTTTTTTTCTGTTTGCTACTTTGTTCGTTCAACGTTTTCAGCGCTCTGCTTATAGACTAATCGTTAAACATTTAAAACTGCTAAGTCAGACAAATAATAAATCAATTTTATATTAACTTATTTATTTAAAATTGTTTATGTATTTAAATATTTGTTATATATTTATATTTACAACGTGATGAATAGAAGTGAATGAAGAGTGAAAATAAAAACAGGAACAAAAGAACTGAGTAAAAAAAGAAATTACTTTTTATTATATCTTCTCTCATATTCTAGGAATTTCATAGTACATGATCTATCATTATCATAATTAAAAGCAAACTAATTTCGATTTGCTTAAGCTCTGGCGGCTCTCTTGCCTCTTGGTCTATCCTTGACTTTCATATTATTGACATTTTTACCTCTTCTTGTCTTGTAACCTTTAGCTAATTGACCCCATGGAGAGACAGTTAACTTATGAGACTTTTTCTTACCACGTCCACCACCATGAGGGTGATCACACTTATTCATAGCCAAACCACGCACAGTTGGTCTGATACCTCTCCATCTTGATCTACCAGCTTTACCTAATTGTGCATGCTGATGTTCGGCGTTACTGACCATACCCAAAGTAGCACAACTTTCTAAATGAACGTAACGATGTTCCCCAGACTTCAACTTGACGACAGCCTTATTTTTGCTTGGAATTTTAGACATGATTCTTCCATATGAACCAGCGGCTCTACAGAATTTACCTGGGCCGAATTGTAAGATACCGATATTGTGAATGATGGAACCGACTGGAATCAAGGATATCGGCAAACAGTTACCCTTTTGACATGTTCTGGCTGATAAAATAGCTGGATCGATCTTACCACCCATTTCTTTCATTAAAGTGTCTGGAATACCTGCTCTGAATGATTCAACAACATCATCTGCACGCAAACCATCAGCTGCCAAAATGTAAGATAACTTTCTGGTTTTCTCGTTTTTAAGAAGAGCGATATGGGAAGTTCTATTTGGATCATATTCAATTCTAACAATCGAGTGTGGGCCTGGTTCGGTTCTATGGAAATCTAGAATTCTAATTCTTCTTTTATGACCACCACCTCTGTGTCTGACGGTGATCTTACCGCTATGGTTTCTACCACCATACTGTTTCTTTGGAATAGTTAAAGAACGCACTGGACTACCTTTGTGCAAATAGTCAAATATTGGGGCTCTGTACCATCTAAGACCTGGTGACACTGGCTTATGCTTCTTGATATTCGTCAATTTGGCGGTCTCATTGTTTCTTTCTCTGATTAAACGGTCCTGTTGTTCTAATTCATTGATATCTGATGTATCTGGAACGATCTTGATGATTGTTGGTTGCAGTGCTGCAGCTGAGGCCTTTTCACTTGTTGCTGATGTTATTGTTGTTTTTGCCGATGTACTGGCTAAACGCTTAAATGGAGTAGCATACTGGGGAAGCAGCAGCACAATTCTGAAAATATTGGAATGTTTGAACATTATATTGTTTACGTTTAGAAAATAAACTCAATATTGAATGTGCCTTGTTATCCAAAACAGTTAGTGCAAGAATATTTACTATTATTACTTATAATTAACAAATAGCTTTCAGCCAAACAATTTTAAAATTTTTCTTTCGCACAGAAAAGAAAATCAGAAAAATTCACCAATAAAATAAAAAATTTTTTTTCACCCGAAAAAAAATTGAAGTATGAAAAAAAAATTCTTAAAAAGGTAAGAGAACGGCCGGGTAAAAAACTTTTTATTCGAGATTTCCAGGTTTTTTAACATGAAAATTGAAAAAAACCTACAAGAACCATCATTATTATTCAGAAAGAAAACATAAAAAGAAAACAAAAAGTCATAATTTCAATTTTAATTTCAGTAGTAAGATATACAAGAAAAAAACTAATGCTCACTTCGTTTGCGAAGTTGGTTTATTGTGTACAATGGATACTTCTTGTCGTCGATGATTTCAATAGTGGACAACGATCCAATATTTTGGGGTTCATTCTCAAAAACGGCACTATCCAAATTATAAATTTTGATTAATTTCTCACCATCCACAGCTATGTACAAGAGTTGATCTTTGGCAATAGCAAAATCAACTATGACACTTTCTGCATCAACTGAAGCCTCAAATATGAAAAGCTTTTCGTCCTTATTAAAGTTAAATATCAACAAGACATTGGTCTGCTCAATCAACACAAACAACTTTTGCAATTTTTCATCAAAAACAATTTTCGACACTGAAAACTCCTTGGTTGGTTTGCCCTCTTTCAACCATCTTACAGGAACATCGTGTTTGTCTGTAAGGTAGGGCTGAATCAATTCTTCGATAGGAATCTTTTGAATAGGCTTGTTCAACTGGGCTTGAGATAAATCCCACAATAGTAAATACAGATCACCGCCTGCACTGACCAAAAACTCACCGTTGAATAAGACCAACTGAGATACAAATTCGCCGTGTCCAAACAAAAACTTTTCAATGATAAAGGACTTTGGATACCTGGATATTCTGATATGCTCATCTCTGTCAGCAGTTAAGATGAAATTTTCTTTGTACAAGACCAAACTGGTCAACATGGAGACATGGCCCAAAATTGGGGTCAACAAACTTCCGTTGGCCGAAACATCTTTCACAGCTGGAGTCTCTATCAAATCCTCCACTACTGGAGTGTCGATTTCCATTCGGTAAACATCCCCAAATTTGTCACCCATGATCACGTATTTTTCATCCTGAGTCACAGCAAGGGAAGACGGTCTCTTAGGAAATGGCTGTCTTTTTACCAACTTTAGCCTGTGTTCTGTCGTTTCTGCTGCATTGCTTTGTATTTCGAATATCACCACGGCTTTATCAGAATTGGTGGTGATGACCAAGTATTTCTCGCTGGCGGATAAACACATGTTTTTGATATCGCTGAAAACCTCAGGAGCGCCAGGCCCTGGGGTAGGGATCTTAGGAATCTTCTTTTGTTTTTTCTTTGGATTTTCTTCTTGCTCGTTGGATTTTTCGCCCGTTACTTCATTAGTCGATGTTCCATCGTCGGTTGTCGTAGACGAGGCAGTGGCATCTGCAATGCCACTGTCTGCACCTTCATCTTTCTTGTGCTGCTCTTTGGCGCTCTTGATTATCTTTTCAAACTTTTTCTCAATGACGAAGTTGGTACCTACCTCGTCGGTCCATTGGTCCAACAATTTTCCGTCGACTAAGTCGATCATTAAGATGTTATTTTTCACAGCACCAAACATTAAACTGCCATCTTTGTTGACGATTATCGAGGAAAACGGGTGCTTCATGTTCAAGTATAATTTTATTTATACGCAATGTAATCAGGACAAAGTGAGGCTGAATTAGTTACTGCTGTTGATATTGTTTCGTTATTGTATGATTTCAAGCAAGATCTCATCTCTTTATTTGAAGACTTCTATTTTTCAAAACACTTTTTTTTTTCATGTCTTCTTTCAGATGGTTTGAATAATTCACACACGTTACGCAGCCCGTGAACAACCGGAGAAAATAACACAGAAAAAGTTGGTGCAAATTAAAAACTAATTCAGATCTCAAGCTTTATTATTAGACTTCTTCTTCTCCATGCTTTCAGTAATAAATAAGATAAAGTCAACAAATTGAAGCTTTCTCACTTGACACAATTTTCAGAAAGAAACAAACGGTAGACGCTGCTAGAGGATCCCAATATTATTGATGGACCCGTTTTTTGTATCTTTGATCTCCGGAGGGTGTTCCGGTACAGCGACCGATTTGGTGTTTTTCCCAATAGACACCATCAAGACCCGATTGCAAGCCAAGGGAGGCTTCTTTAAAAACGGTGGCTGGAAAGGCATTTACAACGGCTTGGGATCCGTCACGATCGCCTCTGCGCCTTCGGCATCCTTATTTTTCATCACATACGACGGAATCAAGAAATCCGATTTTGTTAAACAGAATTTACCGTTGCTGGTGACACACATGGTTGCGGCGTCGTTCGGAGAAATTATGGCTTGCTTGGTGCGTGTTCCTTGTGAGGTTATTAAGCAACGTACGCAGACATCGCGGGTAGGTATAAGCAGCTTGCAGTCGTTGCAAAGCATCTTGCGTTCCAAAGAAGGCGTGATGGGTTTATACAGGGGCTGGTCAATTACCATCTTTAGAGAGATTCCGTTCACCGTGATCCAGTTTCCGTTATATGAATGGATGAAGAAAAGGTTTGCCATCACTGAGTCTGCTGGCCCCAAAGGCGGTGAATTGAGCTTGTGGAGATCTGCGATCTGTGGGTCTATCTCGGGTGGTATCGCCGCAGCCTTGACTACACCGTTAGACGTGATCAAGACTAGAATAATGTTGCACAAGGAAAAAGTTTCGATTGCTAAAATTATAAAAGATGATATTATTGCACATGATGGATATAAAGGTTTTTTTAGAGGTATTGGACCTCGTACTATGTGGATTAGTGCAGGAGGATCGATATTCTTAGGTGTCTACGAAGTAGTTAGTAGTATATTAACCAGTGAAAGTAATGAAAAGTTGAATAGTTGGTAGTTGATAAGAAAGTCAGAATGAGGAAGAAGAGCAAAAAAAGTTGTGTCGCATTTTTAATGAACGTATAGATTGGATAGAACAATGCAGTACATAGATAGAGATACAAGAACAAAGCCAAAATAAGATACATAGAGATATCATGTAAATAGAATAGATAATACAAAATCTTATATGTTTAAGACTTCACCTTTTCATAGACCTATACCAAACTACAATTTTTGGTATTGTGTTATTTAGGTGGCATTCTACTGATCTTTGAAAATATACACGTGATATTCACATGCCACAAGTTTTGTTTTGAAATTTTATCACTAAAATACATCTACAAGACAATCTATTAAATATTAAATGATTATTATCAATATATGCTAAGAGAGCCATGAAATTCAATGGCTTGTAATATAAATCAAATCTTTCGAAGCTCTACTAAGATTAGACATTTCTGCTCTAAAAGATCTCAAATCCTGAATCACGGAATAACCACTAGGACTAAAGGTTGCGCCATGCTGAGAACCGCCACCTTCAGATTCGTTCAACAATAATAATTTCTTGAAGATTTCCAAGAAATTGATGATGGTAGTGATGAAAGTTTCCAAGCTTGTCTTAGTTATGGATACTTCGTCAACCAAATTTTTCTGAATCGCATCCGCAAAGGTTTGTGTTCTTTGACATATCTGAACTAGTTCCATAATTGCTTCTTGATGCTGGCTCGGTATATTGGATGTTGATATTAATGTTGATGATACTGCTATTTTTGAAGCTGTAGAAGATATATCTATTGATGATTCAGTTATAGTATTGGTGAGCCTTCGCGAAAGTTTTCTAGAAATGTTTGACACATTAAAAAGAATGTCATTTTTGGAGGATGCTTTTGAAATGGAAGAAGACGCTAATTTTGCTGATGTAGAAACTGTATCTATGTTTGATGGTGTGCTTACATCAGTTGCACTACCATTTGCCGAGGTAATAGCTGCCCTTGAAGATTCTTGAAATAAAGTTTTATGGACATTGACTAGCTCATTGTAACAACCAAAGATGGAAAGAAGAAACAATCTTGTAAAACATGAATCGTGCCATTGTACAAATGCCGAAAGGTTTTTCAAAATAAAATCAATGAATTTTTTGAAGTATACAATGTTTGATTTTAAAACCAGTATCACAAGTTCCGGAGATTTTAGATCGGTACTATCATTATTGGTATCAATCTGCTCGAGGACTTCGACGAGTAAATTGATCTTCTTCTTACAATTAGAAACATATTGCCCAATCATTTCCAGAAGTGATGAGTCTTCGTTGTTTCCTACTGAATTGAATTTTTTCACCAGTGAATAAATCTCACTTGAAACGAACAACAATTTTCTTCCAACATACATGATCTGGTCCATCTTGAGAGACTTGCTGGCTATAGCAGTCTTATTACTGGGACTGATAGTGGTAGTAGTAGCGTTTGAAGATAATGACGAATTTGCAGTCCTCTGAAGAAACAGAGTGGTTTGAACTTGTGTTTGGGACTGTTTTCTTTGAATTTGCGCAGATGCATTTGAATGCAGGGATGATAAAGAGGCCGATACACTATTGTTTCGGATAATGGTGGAAGGCATATGTGCTGCCTGTGGTATATTATTAGTCGTTGGGGCAGTATTTGAAATAGAAGACTCATCAGGGTTGGACGCTGCGTGCTCTGGAACCAACGATATTCTCTTGAAATAACTACTTGATCTGTCATTTTCGATACCCGGTGTCAACGGCGATGCTATGTTTCCGCGGTAAGGGTGCTGCTGTTGCAGAGCCTGTGGCTGAGGCGACGAAACTATTGGATGGGACGCAGACACAGGAGAAAATCCCATAGTTGTATTAGCACGAGCCCTTCGGGCCAAGATTCCGTTGTCTGAATCTTCGTGTGGCTTTCTTTTCGCTGATCGAGGAGGTATCATTGACAATAGTAATGCACGAGCAAATCAAGCATACACAAGAATAGATAAACAGTACCACTGGGAGAAATGTTTTACAAAAAAAATACCAAAAAGAAATGAAAATAACAATAAAAATCACGAAAAAAAACAAGTATTTATTAGATTAGCTTTACCGTTGAGCCTAGTATAGTCCTTTTTTTTTTTTTTATTGTTTTTTAGCTCCTTAAAATAGTCGTTACGAGTTGCATCGGGCCTGCAAAAAATTAATTAACCAAAATAAAAATAAACACAAAAACAAAAATAAAAATAAAAATAAAAAAAATTAATAAATAGAAAATAGAAAATAAAAAAATAAAAAAATAAAAAAAAAATAAAAAAACAAAAAATATTCTCGATTCCAGATCACGTGCTTTAACCGTGATATATTTTGCGTTTATCAATCCAGTTACGGATTTTCCGTGTCAATACCATATAAAAAATTATAAGTAACGTATCCGGGTAACCCCTTTGCACTTCATAATACGTATCGGACTAATTATTTTGTCTTCTCTTCTGGCTACAGATAGATCAAAATATCCGATGCCGACCAGTGACGGATTCCTTTAACTGTTCATTAGTCATTCGATGAGTCTTTGCTTTCGATTTAGGACAGGCTATCATATCTACTGAAACGCACTATTGAATCCTTTTATAAGCAAAGCACTTCTTGAATAAGAAGCAATTACAACCAACGCTAATTTAAGCCCACTATCATGGATTTTTTAAACCCAGACAGCGTCTTGAATCTTGGCAATATTAGAGACGTGCTTGTCCGGATGGAGGACACGATCATCTTCAACTTTATCGAAAGACTGCAGTTTTACTGGACTCCGTCCATATACAGAAACAACCAGTACCTGATCCCGGACTTCGAAGGGTCATTTGTTGAGTTTGCGTTGTTACAAAAGGAGAAAAACGAGGCCCAGCTCAGACGTTTCCTAGCTCCTGACGAGGTGTCTTTCTTTGATCCGGACACGCAGTTGCCTCAGCCTATTTTGCCGCCAGTGGAATACCCCAAGATCCTTGCTGGCTACAACAAGCAGATCAATGTCAACGACGAGATCTTCAAATATTATACCAGGGAAGTCGTGCCTGAGATCTGTTGCGGCGAAGGCGAACAGTTGGAGAACTTGGGAAGTTGCACAATGTCGGATTTGGCTTGTTTGCAGTCCTTGTCCAGACGTATCCATTTTGGCAAATTTGTCGCTGAATGCAAATTTCGCAATGACCGAGAAACATACACTGAGTTAATCAAAAAGAAGGACGTGGAACGCTTGATGGAGTTGATCACGAACGAGCAGGTCGAAGAAAAGATTTTGAACAGGCTAACTGAGAAAGCCGTATCATATGGTACTGACCCGTTGGTGAAGAATTCGCATAGCAAGGTGAAGCCCGAGGTTTTGGTTAAAGTTTACAGAGACTGGGTTATTCCCTTAACTAAGAAAGTGGAAATTGAATATTTGTTAAGACGGTTGGAGGATAAGTAACTATTGAAATGATTATGTGCTGTGTTATTCGTGGTTTCATAAATACATATATATACAACATTAATGCAGTTCATTTTCATATAATATTGTCAATTCATTCAAACTCTACCGTTTCAAAGGTGCTGCACATTAGCGGTTCCTCTTCATATTTTACGTGCTGAAAAGTGACTCAGACAGGATGTGTATCTCAGGCTGACCTTAGTTGGCCACAGTCAAGATTGCAATTTCCTCTTTTCTTTCTTCTTTTTTTCTATTTTGATTGTTTCCTGAACTATATACATATAAGATATGTATCAAAATTATACATATAAAAACTTTAGATAACATATGTTTTTCAAGTACCACCAAAATGTCAACAGTTACGGTTCCTGATTAGCCAATCAATGTTGAATTTCAATCCATCTGTCACTGTGTGCGCGCATTATTATTCCGACACTACGTTTTTCTTACTGATTTGTCATTATTATTTTTTTTTTGTTTTAACCATGTATGAATATGTGTAAGAATGGGAAATGGGGAGAATTTTTCATGGGTAGGAAGAAAGAAGATATTAGGTAAATCATGCCAATTCTTTTGTTTTGCTCTTTCCAAACTAACATTAACTTGCTAAAAGCATTCAAATCAGACTTTATATTTAAAGATGTTTAAATTGAATACTGTTGGAAGAAGAATTGGTATGGTAAAACCATCCATTGCTTCTAGAAAATTCAACTCCTTATCATCTGTTCTCTTCGACGAACAAAAACCAAGTAGTACCGATAACACCACTCATTTTGGATTCAAGCAGGTTCCAGAAGAGCAAAAGCAAAAGTTGGTCGGAAATGTCTTTTCCTCAGTCGCGTCCAATTACGATGTAATGAATGATTTCATGTCTTTTGGTATCCATAGACTCTGGAAAGATCACTTAATTAATAAATTGGACATGGGTGCCAAGCCAGGCGAGCCAGGTTTGCAATTCTTGGACGTCGCTGGTGGTACCGGTGATGTTGCCTTTAAATTATTGGAACATGCTTTAGATAAGTATGGAGATAACAGAACCAAGATCACTGTTGCCGATATCAATAACGATATGTTGAATGAAGGTAGAAAAAGATTTCTTAGTACCAAGTTTGCATTTGAGCCTGAAAAACGTGTTGAATTCATTGAACAGAATGGTGAGGTGTTAGATCAGATCGAAGACAACAGTAAAGATTTGTACACTGTTGCATTCGGCATCAGAAATTTCACAAATATCGAAAAGGGATTGAAACAAGCGTTCAGAGTATTGAAGCCAGGTGGAATCTTGGCAGTTTTGGAATTTTCCAAAGTGGAAAACCCAATTTTGGACTCCATTTATTCCAATTACAGTTTCACAATGATTCCATTAATGGGTCAATTGGTCGCTAATGATAGAGACAGCTATCAATACTTAATCGAAAGTATCAGAAAATTCCCAAGTCAAGAAAAATTCAAAAAAATGATTGAAGACGCTGGTTTTTACTCTCCGGGTTATGAAAATTTGACATTTGGTGTTGCAGCTATTCATATCGGTGTCAAGATTTAAAGGAGCTTTTCTTTCCTTTTCTTTTTTACCCTCGAATGATAAAGATGCCGAAATGAACCAAAAAGCCTACTTATGTATATAGCAGAGAAGTCAGCCGTCGTTATTATCAATATACAAAGAATTATTCGAAAAACATCTGACCCAGCGATTAGATATTTTTTATTTTGAAACAATCAAGTCAGTAAGATTCTTAAGTTCAACTCTAAAACTTGTATATATTTAAAAAAGATTAATTAATAATTTTACATGTCAAATAAAAACAGCAAGCAAATTCTCTCTTGTGTATGTACTTAAATTTTGTCAATTTTTACCAGACAGTAATCGTTCTTTCAAGATACTCTTAAGCATTCTATCCGTTTTTAAGTTAAGCTCATCTTCAAATTTTTTCAAATCATGTTTGTATCCATCAAATAAAAAATTTTTATTGTTTTTCTTCTGCACTTGACTGTAATCTTCTTCATTCTCATTGACTTTGAACTTCTCAGACAATTTATTCATTATTTTATTCTCTTCTCTATCATCTACCAATGCTAAAACACCTTCATTGTTGGGAAGTTCTATTTCAAAAGAATTCACTGGTGCCTTGGTTACTGGATTATAATTTCTTCCCACTGTCTTTAAAGTTTTGAGTTTTTTTGAAACCGGTACTTCTGTTGTAGAACCATCATTTTCTTGTTCCTCTTCTTCTTCTTTTTCTTTTTTTTCCTTTTTTTCATCGGCATCTTTTCGTAATAAATTTCTCTCTTCCTCCTTCTGATCATATTTGGAAATACTTATACGTGAGCTATCATTATCTTTTCTTTTATTGCGAAGCTGTTGAAGTCTAGATTTTCTATTTGCTGATAGTTCCTCAAGGGATAATGACATATTATTGCTATTAGAATCATCACTCTGTATTACTGACATTTTTCTTCTCTGCTATATGTTTGCTAATATACTTATAACTGCTTAATAGTTGATATCTTATCAAAAGTAATCGTTTGATTCTGTACCATTCCATACTATTGATTAATTTATCGATTAAAAATTCATCATCAATATATCGTTAATGCAGTAGCTATATATCTGGTATACATAAATTTATTATATAATTATGAGCACCGTACAATTTCAAACATTTGCAAATGTCGTTCCATCTAATGCTTTTCAATTATTAGATTATTATGAAAAGAAGCTTATGCAAACTATATTCTTTTAGTATTTTTAATTAATGATACATAGTTATGTTATATTGATATTATTTCATTTTAAATATACACGGGGCAGATATTAGCTGGCATATCAATAACAAGTTAATTGGAATTTCAAATTAAAAGAGTGACTAACATTATCCAAAACTTTCCACTTAAAAATCATGATCCCCATAGACAGCTTCATAAAGGTACCAAATAGCAAACAAAAAGAAAGTCACAGAGCCACCTAGAGTAATTTGTCTCATGGATATTCTACTTGCTAAAACCATACCACCAATAACAGCGATAGCAGTACAAATAGTGTGACCGATACAACCACCAAGAATAACAGCCCAGTAGTCACTACCAGCAGCCAAGGCAATAGTTGCAATTTGAGATCTGTCACCCCATTCGCCAAGGAAAGTCAACACAAACACTTGAACCCAAGTAGGAGACAAAACAAACCCCAAAAGAGATTTGAATCGTTTGACATACTTGTTGAATGCTGTGTCTGAACCAGCTGTATTTTGATGTCTGCCAGATTCTAAGTCGTGGTCTGCGTCCACAGAATGCATCGCTAATTCTTCTTCGACTTCTGCGACTTCGTCATTCACACCAACTTCGTTAGACATCTCCATACCCTCTCTGAACAATTTGTAACCGAAGATGATAAATAAGATACTAGCTAAGAACTGGGTGATTCTTTGAGATATCAAAGTAGGCAACGCATGACCCACGATACCTGACAAAATGGTCATTAATACCAAAGCACTAGCGGCAGCACTGAACACGATCAATCTTGGAGATCTCATGGACATCAAAGCAGCAATTAAAAACGTTTTATCACCAATTTCAGAGATGAAAATCATGGAAATTGACATCAAGAAAGAATCCAACTGGCTATCTCTTTTAGCGGGCGTTTCAGATTCTTTTTCTAGTATCTCGTCCAGTATCTTGACTTCCTTAAGAGTAGATAAGGCACTGCCTTTTGTTTTGTCTACTAGCTTCGAATCTTTTGAGTCTTGACCTTTTGCTTTGTCTACCACATAGATGTCTTTGTCTAATTTGGCTTTAGCGGCCGCAATTGGGCCCTTGCCAACCGCAGCATTAACAGCTGGGACGGCAACAGCATCCTTTTTTTTTAGACCAAGTGCCAATCCAGTGCTTAGTGAAGCCAATAATATTATAGATGCGATATTGAATCTCATTTTGCCTGACTATTTGCTGTCTTTGCTTTTGGACTGATTTACTAGGAGATGAACCCTTAAAGAAAAATATTGCAGTGATACAAAAATGGAAATAAAAAGCAAAAAAAAAAGAAATCGAGAAGACGATGTGTTTCTCCGATTATGGGATGCTTGAATAACGGGAAGGAGAGTGGAAAAAAAACAAAAGATAACTTTTTTGTGCCGTTCTAAGTGTCGTTTTAACTGTTAGGAAACGCTGGATGTAAAAGTGTTGTTGCGATATATTAACCTCAACCAGGTACGGAAATACAAAAAAGAAAAAGTATAGGCACAAAAGGCTGAGCAGGAAAGCTTGATGGACAGTAAATTGTTAGGAGGCTATTCTACAACGTAGGACCGGATATAGTGTTGTTGTGATCTGCTCTATAAATAGATCACAGGAAAAATATAGAGGCAAAAGCGGCGGGAATAGGAGTAGAAGTAAAAGCAGGTGTATAAATAGGGCTTCTTGATGAGAATATTCCCAATATGACTGACTAATTCAAGAGAGTTGGAGTATCTATAGATTTATCAAACGAAATAATTGATAATTCCAATGTTGATAATGTTATTGGCCATCTCTAGTCAATAGAACAACCAAAACAAAAAAAGCCACAAGTTTCCAATGTCTGCGCCTTATCGAAAGAAATAGGAAACTGAACAGCAGCAGGTAACAAAAATTTTCTTTGAGCGCTTAGCAGATTCATCGGTTTTTTAGTGTATACATAAAACGCATAAATCTCAGATACAAATATATGTATTTCTGAACGCACTTCCAGTTCGGTTTTTCCGATCATATGCACATGGCTGTTTGTTTACGTTGTCACATGCATGTGTATCGTGATTGGTATGTGTACGGGTGTTTTATTTATGGTTCACGGGTTAGCAGCTGTACCGATTGTGTAAAAAATGTATTTAAATTAGTAAGGGTGTTACGGTGTTTTGTTTAGACCGTGCGTTTAGAGTATTGCGCACGTAAGTAGTTTTGCAAGCTGTTTTTCCTTTATTGTGAACAAACATTCTTCGGGCTTTTTTTCCAAGCTAAAAATGCAATTTTTCTTTTCTTTTTTTTTCTTTTTTTTTTTTTTTAAGAAAATTGTGTATCTAGCGTTTAGGATGCACACAATATTGGCAACTAGCATAGGTGTTTGACATGGCCGATATCTATAAAGCAAACCTTTTAACCATAATTCAAGGAAGTCCAGTAGACAAGCACGCAAATTAGATATAAATACTAGTTCTTAGAGCAATAGCAGGTCAGCACGTCTAGTCGCTTCATATTATCCTACAATAGCTTCACTTTGATTTTCATCAGACAGCAGTTGGTATTGTTTGACTTAATTTCTCCCACCCCTGATTTGTTTTACTTATATTGTCCATCCAGACATACACACCAGCGCTTTGAGCCGATTTACATATTGGATAATTGAGAAGCCATTTCTATGCAAAACAAAGGAAGAGGAAAAGAAAAGAATATAAAGTAGAAAGGAAAAGAAAAAGGGACATCACTAGTGAACACAATAGGTTTGAACACAATAGATTTCCAGGGCAATAAACACAGCAGACTTATAGCAAACAAGCGTATTTCATAATCCTTCTGTACCATTCCTTTGTCAAAATATGTCAGCATTCGCGGCGAACCCCGTAACAAACATTCTCGATCATAAGGGCTTCAAGATTCTCTGTGTGTCAGAGATTCGAGGACAGCTCAGCCAACTAAACTCCTTAGCCAGAAAGCATAACGCGTCCATAATAATTCACACGGGTAATTTTGGTTTTTTCGATAATGACAGCATAGCCAAGATCCATGAATCATACCTCAGGCATATTGTAGCCTTTTCACCTTTTATAAGCAAGGATATCAAATCAAAAGTGAACCAATTATCCAAGATTAACGAGCACGGTGAAATCAACGAAGAAGAAAGAAAAGTTTTAAACCATGTGAAGAATGAAAAATTGTCAGAATTGGACTTATTTTTAAAAGGAGTAATAGGCTTTAATGTTCCTGTATATGCCATCCATGGTATGATTGAAGATAATTCGGTTATAAACAAATTCAAATTGGGTATTTACAAAATCGAAAATCTACATCTAATTGACGAAAATAACGTTCACGAAATCAATTTAACTAATGGCAATAATCACTTGAGTATTTCTTTGTTTGGTATTGGAGGTGCATTAAATATTTCCAAATTGTTTTTCCATGGAACTTTTGATGACTCAATTCAAGATGAGATTAAGAATATCGACTCTTCTCAAAAAAAAGATCCATTCTTCATTCCTACTTCAGGCGATCCTGGTAATCTTTGGATTACAATGCTACAAATTGGTAAATTACTCAAAACCATGAATATCCATCAGGTACAAAAATTGAAGAATAGTGATGGCAGCAACGCCGCTACTACTAAAGACACATCTATCAGAATTTTTGTATCGCATACGTCGCCTGTCAAAGAACCCTTATTGGAACATTTAGCGATTTACTTGAAAAGTGATTACACCATTTCCAATTCGTTACATTTCCTTTACAGCTCCTCATATAACGAGTTATCGATTTGTCCAACTTACGAATCCTTCAAGAACAAATTCATCGATGCCAAGACACAGCTACTCAAGATTTGGAAAAATATCAAATCTACCATTGGGATCCTTGTCAATAAAAGTGACAATCCCAATAAAGCAGAATTGTTGGAATTATTTGATTTAGCTTTGACTTGTTTTGACAAGATTCCATCAACAACCACAATTCCAGTATATACAAATGAAAATAAATCATTGTCTTCTCAATCTTCGTCATCTGCTACATCTCCTATAACTGATACTACGAACGTATTTTCTTCAGATCCAACTAATAATGCAAGTGGCACATCTTTAACATATCAGAACATCTCGTTCAACTTGAATTCATCAATAAATTCTCCTGAATCACTGGCTGCTAATAGCAATGCAAAGATTCAGAAAAAGATCAATGATAGCTATTACTCTGCATTTCAAAATCTTTGGCATTTCAATCTTTGTGATTTTGACAATGGGTACGTTCTTTTGAATTGTGTCAACGACAGAATTAGCATGGAAAGTTTCTCTGTTGGCTTTGATTTCACTTTTAGAAACAAGTTGTCTTTAGAAGAAGAACAGCAAGAGATGGAGAAAGAAAAAGAAACTGATGATAACTCATTAGATACAGATGACAGTGTTACTATTGAGCTGCTGCAAAGGAAGTCAAGTGTCAGTTATAATGAACAGAAACATGAAATGGCATTCGAAGACAAGGACGAAGAAACTACGTATAATGAAGAGGATGACTATAATTATGAGGAAGGCGACGATGAGGGTGATTATGATGAGGAAGGCGATGATGAGGAAGAAGAGTATGATGATAATGACTTGTTATTTGAAAGTGATAAAACTCAACAACAGCTGACTATTTCATCGTCTGCCTTCAACAGCAACTCACTTACTATTCATCCACGTAACCACAGCAGAGGTACATACAGACACAATACCAATAAAACCCACAGACTTCTGGGCAAACAAATCCGTGAAAATTTTAATAATGACAATGCTAGTATCGATGGTGATAAAATCAGTATCAAGCCCTACTATAGTACTGGATATGTAAGCAATGGCAATAAATTCGGTAAAAATAAGCTCAATGGGTATGCAAAATCTAAGAGTACAAATCGTCTGCAAAGCTGGAAGACTTTTAAAGAGCTGGAGAGTAAACATTTTGAAGACAGTAGTAGTAATAATAATACCCAAACTGAAAGTACCACCAATAATTCCAATGATGACCGTGAGATTTCAGTCAGTGAAAGTTTCCATGGTGCTAACAATGAAAGCCATAGTAGTGGTACTTTAAGTAATGATGGAAAAAATGACATCAATGTTATTCGGGATGAAACATCATCAGAGCCAACACTTGCTACCGCATCAAACAATAATAAGTTCACATCAAGTGGAAGATACATCAAGAACAGAGGAGGTAGCAGCAAGCCAACGTCTTCTTTGAGAGGTAGTAGTTCCAGAGGCCGTGGCGGAAATCGCGGCTCACGATCTAGCAGAGGTAGAAGAGGTGGTGGTACTAGAAGAGGAGGAAGTAGAAGTGAATCATCCTCGAACGCAGCAGCGGCGCCGGTGACGACAACTAGCCTTGATTAGGTCATATTGATAGTTACAATTATATAAACGCCTACAACCCAATCAACTAATGACAATGCATTCTTTATTTTACTTTTTTCTGTTGCCTTTTGAGGTTTTGTAAGATATTACATAATATGGAAGCACTTCCTATGTTGAAAAGAGTCAAGAGGTCATAAAAGATAACCTTTTCTCTTTTTTTTACATGTGACTCATTCTGTTTTCTAGAATATTTTGATAGTACAAAAAAAAGTGCTCAATAAATGCGCGAAGTACGAAATGTAGAATGACTAGTAAAAAGAGTCAGTAAAATAAAGAGAAAAATAAAAGCAAAAAAAATGCAGGATATTTTAAAAATCATCTTATATATAATCTGAAATATCCACTTTTTTAAACAGTATACTAAACAATTGTTACTATTCTTCTTTATCCTCATTAATAGACTATTGCACTAATTTATTTCACCTCTTTACCCGGATATATTTATATATTTCTTAATTACTACTATATCTTATTTTCTGTTATCTTTTACACAAATGTCATCCGAACCACAAAAGTTATGGGGCGGTAGATTTACCGGTAAAACTGATCCATTAATGGATTTATATAATTCTTCTTTGCCATACGATAAGAGATTATTCAAAGTTGATTTGTTAAACACAAAAGTATATACTGAAGCATTAACCAAGATCAATTTGATCACTGCGGAAGAATTGGTAAAGATTCATGAAGGTTTAGCACAAATTGAAAAAGAATGGGCTTCTAAAGAATTCGTCATTAAAGAAGGCGATGAAGATATTCATACTGCCAATGAAAGAAGATTGGGCGAAATCATTGGGACTGGCATTGCTGGTAAAGTCCACACTGGTAGATCGAGAAACGATCAAGTGGCTACAGATATGAGAATGTACGTCAAAGAAGAGTTACAAAAATTGGAAGTCATTCTCATTCAGCTAATTGAAACTCTCATTAATAGAAGTAAGACAGAAATTGACATTTTGATGCCAGGCTACACCCACTTGCAAAAGGCTCAACCTATTAGATGGTCTCATTTATTGAACAGTTATAGCACCTATTTTGTTGAGGATTTGAAAAGATTGAGACAGATCATTGAAAGAATCAATTATTGTCCATTAGGCGCCGGTGCTTTAGCTGGTCACCCATATGGTATCGACAGAGAATTTCTTGCTGAAGGCTTGGGTTTCAATGGGGTCATTGGTAATTCCCTTGCTGCTGTCGCTGATAGAGATTTTATTGTAGAATCTCTTTTCTGGTGCACTTTGTTTATGAACCATATCTCGAAACTCTCCGAAGATTTCATTATTTATTCTAGTGGCGAATTCGGTTTCATTTCTTTGGCTGATGCGTACTCTACCGGTTCTTCTTTGATGCCACAAAAGAAAAACCCGGATTCCTTGGAGTTGTTGAGAGGTAAGTCTGGCAGAGTGTTTGGTTCTTTGTCTGGTTTCTTGATGACTTTAAAAGCATTGCCTTCCACATATAACAAAGATATGCAAGAAGACAAGGAGCCGTTGTTTGACGCTTTAGTCACTGTTGAACATTCCATTCTCATTGCTACTGGGGTGATTTCAACATTAAAGGTTAATAAGGAGAAAATGCTTGCTGCGTTGACTATGGATATGTTGGCCACCGACTTAGCAGATTACTTGGTTATCAAAGGTGTTCCGTTCAGAGAAACTCACAAGATCAGTGGGGAATGTGTCAGAACCGCTGAGGAAAACAAGAAGATGTTGAGCAGCTTGACAATTGATGAATTCAAGCAAATAGATTCGAGATTTGATGATGATGTCGTGGAAAAGGTGTTCAATTTTGAAAAAAGTGTGGAAAAAAGATCTGCAATTGGTGGTACTGCCAAGTCTGCAGTACTAGAACAAGCTGGAAATTTACAAAATCTTATCAAATAAGTTTTATTCTTACTGCTTATAATTTGATCTTTTTCCTGATATTTCTTATTCATTCTTTTGTTATCTATTAAGTATATGAAGTCACAATTCTATAGAATTATTTTATTCTAATTGCGCATTATCTAAGGGCTCGTAATTATAATCTGAATTTTTTTTTTTTTTGTTGTTAAATTTTGGTAGGAGAAAAAAAAAGAAAAAAAAAGCTAAAACGTTCAAATTAAAATCTTGGAAAATTCCTTTGAAAAAAACACTTTTACATGTTTGAACCTACTGACACTACAAAAGGATTGACTAAAGACCAGAACTTATAATGAGATTGCTAATTTTGTATTTTTTCCTCTTTATTTCGAGTTTGGTGTCTGCGGCTGACTACTATAAAGTATTAGGTGTTTCCAAAGATGCATCCGATAAACAGATCAAGCAGGCATATAGAAACTTGAGTAAGAAATACCACCCAGATAAAAACAACGGCGATGAAGACGCACACAACAAGTTTATTGAAATAGGTGAGGCTTATGAAGTTTTGTCAGACTCGGAGAAACGTAGCTTGTACGACCAATACGGAGAAGAAGGTGTCAAGAACGGTGGACCGCCAAACCAGGGCCACGGCGACATGTTTGAGCATTTCTTTGGAGGTGGCGGTGGCAATAGAAGAAACGGCGGGAAGCCCAAAGGTGAAGACACGCGGGTTGAATTGAAGGCTAGTTTGGAGCAGTTTTTCAACGGATACAACATGGATTTTTCGGTTGAAATGCAGAACACGTGTGATCATTGCAAAGGGACTGGTTCTGAAGATGGTCAAGAACATAAATGTGACAAATGTGGAGGTTCCGGTGTTCAAATAGTAACCAGACAGTTTGGACCTGGTATGGTTCAGAGAATGCAAATGCATTGTGAGAAATGTCAGGGAAAGGGTAAATTGATCAGTAATAAGTGCAATATATGTCATGGGAATAGGGTGGTGCAGAAAGTGAGAGATTACAATATCCACTTAGAGCCAGGATCTCCTAGAAACTTTGAGGAAAGATTAGAAAAGGAAGGTAATCAACATCCAGATATCATTGCTGGGGATTTGTTGGGGATTTTTAAAGAAGCTAAAGAAGGAAATATGGGCTATAGAAGAAATAAAAACAATCTATATAGAACGGAAGTGGTTACATTGAAAGAAGCAATGGAGGGTGGTTGGGAAAGAGTTATAGGTTTTTTGGATTCAGAAAATGATACAATCAAATTGAGTAGAGATGAAGGGGTGAAAATCATGGATGGAGAGATTGAGATAATAAACGGTAAAGGTATGCCTGTAACAGACGATAATATCGAGGCAGAGTTCGGAGATCTTTACATCGAATATAGAGTGATTTATCCTGCAGGTTCTGCTGCTTCCGTTTCTTCAAAAGATCAAAAATTTCTTAATGATGAATTATAATTGAAAGTACTAATAATAAAAATTTACAATTAGAAATAATCAAGTTAATTGTATATTGATATCGAAGTATAAGTAACCATACAACAATTTCTAATGAAATTTGGTTGTGTGCACCGCCCATATTAATTCTAATCGGGGCTCAAAGTATTTTTTTTTTTTCTCAGGAAAATAACAATTCAAATTTGTATTGAACAAGAAGATTTATATTATTGATTCATTACCATTTTATTTATCTGAACTATTAGATTATTCCTCATATATACATAATTATCTAGTATTTATAACTGCTAAAGAAATATTGTCAGATGGAATTTCCAAGTAATCAAACGATATACAATATCCCATTTTATGGGATGTCCACTTTAGATGATTATAAGGAGATCAGTAAATTAGGTGAAGGTACATTTGGTAGTGTTATGAAATGCTATATGAATATTTCTTCTAAAAACGACGTTCATTCTATTCCTAGCAATAATAATAATCATATAAATAATAATAGAAACAAAAAGAAGTTGGTAGCTTTAAAAAAAATCATTATTAGAGAAAATAAAGAAGGGTTTCCAATCACAGCTTTTAGAGAAGTGGTAATTTTAAAGCAACTACAACATGTAAATATTTTGCCTTTATTAGATGTCGTTTATGAGAAGAATACCAAAAATTCATGTAAATTTGGTTCAAAAAGTGAGCATTATTTTGATTTCTTTCTTGTTAGCCCTTTTATGAAATCAGATTTGTCAGGTTTACTACATAATCCCTATGTTGAATTTAGCGAAGCAGTGATAAAATGTTTCATGAAACAGTTATTGGAAGGAGTCAATTATTTACATAATATGAAGTATTACCATCGTGATATTAAAACAGCAAATTTATTAATAGATCATAGAAATGTTTTAAAAATTGCGGATTTCGGTTTGGCAAGAAAATACTACGGCCATACTCCAATGGCATCAGGGGGCCCCTCCGAAGTCAAAGCGAGATACACAGGTCTTGTGGTGACTAGATGGTATAGATCTCCTGAATTATTATTAAGCGATAATAGATATACAACATCAGTGGATATGTGGGGTGTGGGTTGTATCTTTGCTGAGTTTTTTGAAAAAGAACCAATTTTGAAAGGTAAAACCGATATTAATCAATTAGAGCTCATATTCGAATTATTGGGTAATCCAACAAATGAAACGTATCCAGGTTATGACAAATTGCCAAATTTGATGAAGGTGGATCTAACTAAACGTTATGAACCAACCTTGAATAAACGATTTGAAAAATATTTTAATACTTACCAATCTTATGATGAATTCATTGATTTATTATCTAAATTATTACACTTGAATCCCAACACCCGTTTTAATGCTCAACAATGTTTGAACCATAAATATTTCAGAATTAATCCGCTACCTCTCTCTGTTGGAAAAATGCCTGTTTTTCCAGAGAGTCATGAAATGGATAATGAAAGATTCAAGAAAATGGGAAGTTCAATGCCTCCAATACAAAACGCCGCGGCAAAGCCGTATTCTAATGGCAACAATAGTCTTTTGCATGCAGGAAATGGTATGATCATGAAATCAAGCACTTATAATAACAATAATAAACCATATTATAAAGGTGATCGTGATCGTGATCGTGTTGGAGGTTTAGCCAAATTCTCCAGGGATGGAAGATATAATGACCAATACAGAGATAGAAGATATGATGACAAAACTAATATACGTGGTCCACCGCCACCACCACCGCCACTACCTTCATATGACAGAAGAGCTGATGAAAGATATTATGATGGAAGAAGACAGCCAGCGCCACGTCAGCAAGATGAAAGATATAATAGCGACAGCGGTAGATATCAAGTTGAAAGACGTAATAAGAGCGACCGTTTCATGAATGAAGAAAGGCGTGAACATGTCATGGGCAATTCAAGATATAGCAGCAATGATAGACATGATAGATTTGATCAAAGATCAAGATCAATGAAGCTGGATGACTTCGATTATGGATTATCCGTAAAGAAAGTTGAGGGTGGTATTCACAATCAAAATGCTAATACACGTAACCCAAATAATACTTCTCTCCATAAATCCGGCAGTGAGAAGTCATCTCAGGAGATAAAAAGTAATTTGAATAATTTGGACAACAGCAAACCATCCGGGTCAGCAAAGTCAGTGCATGGTTCTAGAAGTAATATAAGCCACACAGATTACACTTGTACTACTAACGATGAAAGCGGTAAAAGTACATATAGAGGAAGCAGCAGCCATAATATGGATATTGACTCCAAAAATCGAAGCACGCATAGCACAAGCAATAATAGAAGTAATTACGACAGGTCAAACAATAAAAGTGTACATTCCAGTAACAGAAGTTTTTATGGTAATAATAAAAGTGCTTACGGTAATAATAACAGAAGTGTATATGGAAGCAAAAGTAATTATGATGACAGTGTGTATGATGGAAAGGATGCTGAAGGTGATAAGAGCAATTACTATACTAGCAATTCTCAAAATGAAACTACTAAGCTGGATTTAGTAGCTCAAGCTTTGCCACTTGCATCTGTTGGTGCAGGTGATCATAAGTCAACGACTCTTACGGCTGAAACATTTGGTATTACTAAGAGCCCCAATGCTACAGACTCTACTATTAGCACAAATCTTTCTGCAAAGGTTTCCAAAGCTACTGCTTCTGTTGCTAAAATCGCTGCCGCTTCTAAATCAACAATTAATATGAGCTCTACTCCCATTAGCGCTACTTCTAAGGTGCCTAACACTATCAAGAGCTTACCGCTTAATCCTAAAACCAATGGAGTTCTTTTTGCATCCAAAAAGAAGATTGTTCCGAAGAAGTCAAATCTTTTTTCAAACTTTGAAAAAGTTAACATCAAACAGAAAATGGCATCTGATGAACCTATTTGTCTTTCCAACAATAAAGAAAAACCTAAGGTGAAAGCGTATACTAAAGCTACCGTGTTAGCACCCGCGGGAAGAGCTACTACTCCAGCGGACTCTAAGAATGAGCGTTTATCTAACGAAGAAAATGGCAAATCTAAAAACAAGAACCCTGTGGTTCCTCAAGTAGTAGAAGTTGAAGGAAAAAAATCTGACAAAACACAAACATCCAAATTATTTACTAACAAATCGCCGTCGCAATATGGTACAAAGGGTGTTAAGAGACGTTTGCCTGATGCCACCTCTACCGATAACTTATCCGTAGATGATAGAGAAGACCAATCACCTTTATCAGATATTGGCTATGATTCCTTCAGTGCTTTTTTAGCAAACAAAAAGAAAAGGCTATAGAGCTGCTCAAATTATTATGCTTCCTTATTTTCTTATATTAATTCCTCCCTAATTTCTTTCTCATCCAACTTTGTATTTTTATAGATTAATAGTAATATAATACATTTTAATTTCTATTGATGCCACATTCTGGTGTTTAAACAAGAATTTCTTTTAAATTTTGAGCTGACAGTAAATTAATAAATACTCGATAGAACATTTAAACCATATAAGCTGACTTTGAATTCCAATTATTTGCATAAAATAGATTTTTTACAATAGCGTATGCCTTCTACATTTAGTCCTTTCTAATATTATGCTAGTGAGACGCGTTCTAATTCAGAACAACAGAAATAAAAGATTCAGTCTTATCATTCAATATTCTAAAATATACTTTCATATTGGATTTTTTAAAAAGTCGAAAGATTATTGAAGTAAAAAAACCCATAATAATATAAAATAGAAGTCTCAGGAATAATTACCGTAATAAATCCAGTTCAACCTAACTTTTGTAAATTATGTATATTTAGCTTAAGTGTGAGTGTAATCATGGTTTACGTTTCTTTTTTCGCTTTTTTTTTAATTTACAAAATAAAACACGAAATAATAAATTCAGTACTTAATAAAACGCGTCTCTTTTTCCCCTTAAAAAGAAGCACACAATTAATCTTTTTATATCATAAAATACAAGTTGTTGATAAATTCTTTTATTAAATAGTATAATATTTTATTTTTATATTTCTCATTTCTAATATTGTAACATTCTGATAGTTCTAAGGACAAAAATAAGGAAAAAAAGCGTGAGAAAAAAAAAGTAATTTGAGTTATGAAGCGGCCGCGAAATGATACATAAAAAAATAAAATAGAAAAGAAATAAAAAAAAGTAAACGAAATTAATCCTTTATCGAATAACAAGTCATTCTGTTAGTATAAGGTGTATCCAGCATTTTCATAACAAAAGTAAAGACACTTTAGCTTTTTTTTTTACCCAAATTGTTTAGTATTTGATAGATTAGATAGTTTGGAATATGGATTACGTAAAGAAGATAATTTGGGGTCCAGACCCTAAGGAACAAGTACGTACAAAATAATACAGCATTGTTATAACTTAAAAACAGTTAATGATACATGAATACTAACGGTTTATCTAGATGAGAAAAGTTAACTCCTTGTTGCGAAAAAATAAGAACCAGTTGGATCGTAGTATAAATAGCTTAAACCCTTTGGTAAAGAAGACAGAATCATTGATTAAGCAATCTATTAAGCAAAATGATATGAAATCAGCCAAACTATACGCCCGGGAATTAATTCGCATAAGAAAGCAGAGAACTAGGTTGGTAAATTCCAAAGCTCAGTTGAGTTCAATAACAATGCAAATTAATGAAAGCTTCTCCATGATGAAAGTACAAGGTAAAATAGCAAACACTACCGGGATTATGCGTGAGGTAAATAGTTTGATTAAATTACCTGAATTATCAGCCACCATGAATCAGCTACAGCGAGAATTAACAAAGAGTGGAATCATTAATGAGATGATGGATGACATGGTTGGCGTTGACGAGGATGACTTTGAATTAGAAGATGAAGCTGAAGAAGAAATTGCTAAGGTTATCCAAGATATCGCTAACGTTCAATGGAACGGCGTGGAGGCAGTTCATACAGCCGTCCCAGAAAGCTCTGAAAATAAAGAGGGTGAGGCTCAAAAGGAGGAAGAAGATGAAGAGCACGAAGAAATATTGAATCAAATGAGGGAGAGATTAAAGGAATTACAACTGTGATTTGGTGAAGCATACTATTTCTCCATAACTGTTATTTTTAAATAAAATTTGAAAAAATATTTTAATAGCATGTCATTGTAATAGAATTAGTGATAAATTGTGAAAATTTAGATGTTACTCTGAGTTTTTGATAATAATTAGAATTAGCTGAATACCTAGACCACGTGCACGTGATATGCACGTAATATTCACAAAATAATCACGTGTACAATATTTTTTTATATATCACCTTATGCTTTACATTCGCTTTCTCCATTACTTCATTATTGCTTATTTATGCTATTTTATACTCTTTGTGTAAACATACAGGCTTCTGCGTTTCAAGAAACATTGTTGTTGTAAGGCTTGAAATGCTTGATCTTCTCAGCGTTACTTGAAGATTAATTTTACAACCAGATGCATCATAATGATGATTATTTTCATAGCAAACTATTTGTTATTAACGTACACGAAAAGAATATATAAAGTATATTGATTAATAAAGTTCCTCATCAAGTCTGGCTGCCGGATTAGATTCGATAAAGTCAAGGTTGACCTTATGACCCAACAATTCTCTAATATTGTTAACACCATACTTAATCATAGTCGGTCTTTCCAAACTTAATCCCCAACCAAGGACTCTCATATCTTTTGGTAGTCCCATAGCTTCTATCATTTCAGGTCTGAATACACCAGAGTTACCAATTTCAACCCACTTCTTCAAACCGCCGTGCCATGAGAAAATTTCTAAGGATGGCTCAGTATATGGGTTATAAGCTGGCTTAAATCTTAAATTGTGTACACCCATTTGATCAAAGAAATCTTGCATAAAACCAATTAAATCACCCAATCTGATGTTGTAGTCAGCAATGACACCTTCAACTTGGTGGAATTCAGCAAGATGGGTAGCATCAACAGTTTCATTTCTGAAGACACGGTCAATAGAAAATAATCTTTGAGGTTTTGGATCAGCGGCCAATTTATGAAGCATAGCTGCAGAGATGGAAGTTGTATGTGTACGTAAAACCATTCTTAAAGATTCTTCTAGCTTCCATGGGTAACGATAACCAATAGAGCCAAAAGCACCATCTTGATGAACCTTCTTAACGTTAGCTAAATAAGTTTTGTCTTCTGGTTCCTTAGCCTTAACAGGATCTTTCAAATAGAAAGTATCTTGTAAATCTCTTGCAGGATGTTGTTGCGGAACAAATAAAGTATCAAAATTCCAGAAGCCAGTTTCAACGTATTGGTTGGATGGCATTTCAGAGAAACCCAACCCAAAGAAAATTTGTCTAAACTCTTCTCTGACCTTATTCAATGGATGTAAAGCGCCGGCAGATGGCATAATACCTTCTGAGTTGAAGTTGTAAGGTTTGAATTTTGAGTTTTCCCAAGAACCGGTGGAAACCATGTCATTAGTGATATCTGTTTCAAATTTAGTGATTTCGGTAGCAAATTCTGTTCCCTTTTCAATTTTGAAAGAGAAAACTTTAGAAACCATAGCCAACTTTCTCTTTTTCAATTCGGCTAAAAGTTTTTTATCTGTGATTTTATTTATGTCCTTTAATTGCAAAGCTACGTCATCAGCTGGCAAGTTATCTTTAGAATATTTGTCATTTAATTTCAAGACGTCACCATCTTTTTTGATCCAACCGTTTTTAAAAGCTTTACCTTGACCTAATTGGCCAACTTTACCCAATTTTTTACCAACATCGGAGATTTTTAAACCTTCCATGGACTTGATAACTTCATTTAATAATATGTATTCATGAGAACCGTTTTTAGCGGTTTCTTCGCCTTCTTTTGTAAGAATCCATTCATCTCTTTCAATGGTTTTATACGTGATCATGCTACGGGCAGTAAGAGAATTAAGAATGGCTTGAAGTGTTTGGGAAGACACATTTGGGAAAGTAACATCGGTGTTTTCAATGGTCCCTTGTTTGTCAAGGACCTTAAGAACAGCTTCTGGTTCAATAGACATTTTATCTTACCTTTTCGGGGGATGATATTTTCGAATATTTTGGGACTATCAACTAAATGAGTAGCTTTAAGAGGTAATTTTGTATCGAATAATCGACTATTCTGTCGAGAAAAGACCGAAAATTTTTTTTCTATTTTTTTTCTTTTTTGAATCAGTAATAAAGTGAGAAAATTCAAAGAAACTGTGCAGAGAAAATTAGTTGCGGGGCTCAAGACCATGCCAAAATGAAAAAGAAGGAGGAAACTTGTTTCACAAATCTCTTAAGGAAAAATAATACATAACATTTGTAGATATATCATTAGATAAAAGTATCACTTCATCAAACTAAGGGAGGTATTATAGGTCTCAAAATTGACAAAGCTTGAAGTTTTTAAATAAAAGCAGGTTTCGGATACTTGTTCCTTAAAACCCAAAAATGTCAAGCGGAAGTGCTAGCAATAATAATAATAATCAAGATTCGCAGCAGCAGCAGAATCAGCAAGACAATGTTCCAAGAGACGTGAAGTTGCTTCATTTGCTTTTTGCAGCAAACTCGATCTATTCGTATGAAGAGCATGTTCCTTTGCAATTAATGGATTTTGCATACAGATATACTACAGGGATCTTGAAAGATGCTGTGATATACAATGACCATGGAAGTTTAGTTAAAGATAATATGAAGAATGCTGCATTGAATAACCACATTGGTGTAGGTAATAATAATTCTATTACCAGCAATGCAGAATCTGCTGGCCTCACGGTGGATGACATCAAGTTAGCTATTGCTGCAAGAACAGAGTACCAGTTTCGTGATTCCCAATCTAAGGAGTTGTTGTACGAGTTGGCAAACGAAAGAAATAGAAAACCATTGCCTGGTGTTGTTCCTACTTATGGTGTAAGATTACCGCCTGAGAAGTATTGTTTCACTGGTAGAAAGTTGGATTTAGAAGATGAATACAAGTATGAAGCAGAAAGTAAAAGAAGAAAGAACTAGACAATTTTTGAGTAGCATGATATTTAATGTATTGATTTATTTAATGAAGAGCGAGAAATGTGTAAGAATATATCAGAATGGATGAATAACACAAAAAAAAGTACTAATTTTGTTTCACGAATCTGCACCTGTGTAAAATTTGCTAGATAACTTATGTTTAAGTTATTTAGTACCTTATTTATGGTCGAAGACAGGATAAAACTTGTTTGATACTATTACTGATCACAAAAAAGACAAAGGCGAAAGAAAGTACTTTGATAGTTTGTATGAAATATAAGATTTATGCATGTAAAAATATATACATACAATGAATATATTGTTCATTTTTATTTATTTTTGTAATAATAATAATGGCTATTAATTTCTTCTTCCATAAGAATTGAAAGATATGATAATATAATGATGATAATTAAAAGAAAATTGCTCAGAGCTCACCTAAACCAGTTGGCAAGTTTGTGACGAAACCACCTTCTTTGGCAGCCAATTCCCAGTATCCATAAATGGTAGTAACAGCCAATAAGATAGAAGTACCGGAACCAAGAGTACCCAACAAGTCGCTAAAGACAGATAAGGCACCAATGGTTGCACCACCGAAAGCAGCAGCCGTAGGAATGATTTTCTTCAATTCTTTGTAAACACTGGTTTCTCTTTTGCCTGCAATAACAAGACCTTGCTCTTTGAAACTCTTAGCAACATCCTTTGGAGAAGTACCCGAGATTTCGATCCATGTTTTAGAGAAAAGAGCACATGTACCTAAAACGTAAGTGACATAAATAACGGTCTTGAAAGGATCCAAAAGAGCTTCAGCAAGATTAAATGGTGGTTGCATGTAGTAACTTAAACCACCAGCAGCAAATAATTGGGCAGAGCCCGGTCTTGCTTCCCAGCTACCGAGTAATTTGATCAAGAGATTGTCTGGGTATCTGTTGAACAACATTTGAGAAATAATGAACACGTTAGAAGTCAAAGCACTTTGCAACATGATTGGGGTGTTGGAAGTGTAAAATAACTTGATTGGATAAGATTGGTATGGACCTCTTATTCTAGTGGATTTAATTGGGATTTCCAATCTGAAACCTTGAAGGTAAACGACCGCAAAGAAAACAGAAAGGGTGGATAATAATTGCAACAAGTTTGGTAACTCAGCTCTGTAGAAAGCGTGAACTAAAGCTCTCTTTTTGTCTCTTTTTGTGAACAATAAATGGATGGCTGAGACAACGGCACCCTCGAATTCCTCACCCTTACCAGAGTTCAATGTGGTAGGAGCAAAGGCCTTCCAGAAGATCTGTTCACAGACGTTAGTGGCGGTAAATAAAGAGATACCAGAACCTAACCCGTAGCCCTTCTGCAATAACTCATCTAACAAAATAACCAAGAAGGCAGCAAAAACCAATTGCAAGACCAAAAGAAGACAGACACCAACGCCTAATTCGGAGGGAATACCGTACATGCCGGTCAAGACGTAAACAGTGGCCTGGCCAATACTCAACATGAAGGCAAACAACTTTTGAGCGACCTGGAACTGTTCTCTTTCGGCCTTGTTTTCCATGTTGACAGACAACAACTGGGTGCCCTGCAATAATTGGAAAACCATGGACGCAGAAACAATAGGCGAGATACCCAACTCCATCAAGGTACCACGGTTACTGGCCAACATCATTCTAAGCCAGTAGAGCGGGTCCGACGAGTCAGAGGAGACAATCCCGTACAACGGGATCTCGCTCATCACAAGGAAAATCAACAAGGTCACGGCGGTCCACATGGCTCTTTGTCTGAAAGGCACCTTTCTGAGGGGAGGCGTGATTTCAGGAAGGTATGGCGCGAAGGGTTTCACGAGATCTAATACTTTGAAGTCACTCATGCTGATGGGTGGTAATTGTTATGGGGTGCAACTGTTACTACTGAAAACGATATATAATCTGATGCGGTGTGCTAAACTGTAGATACCGGCGGCTACTTTCTTTCTTTGTGTATTGTGTGGTTGCAGCTATGCTATGTACAATCAATCAATGTCTATATCAGGATCGGTATCTGCTTACTTGTCTCTCGCTCTTTGTACAATATCAAACTCTCAAAGTTCTCTACAAAAGCCAGATCGTCAATAAAAAAAAAAATATTAACCTGAAAAAAAGCTATTCAGTGCTTGTGTCGTCGCACCGACAAATAAGCGCGAAAATTTTTTTTTTTCGTCTCTTTTTTTTTTTCAGTCCGTTTGCCAGGCTGAAAAGAACAAAAAACAAAAAAAAAACCCGTCAACTTTACTGAGACGCTAAACGACCGGGTAACATGCATCCAGCTGTTTGGAATAAACTATAATAATCCGGAATACCGTACGTAAATTTAAGGAGAACTATATTTGCCCGGAATGCCGTAAGAAGTCAACGAAATCAAAGGAAATCCGGAATGCCTGATGACAGGCTGCCGGATCGTCATATTACGCCTATGCCATTAGCAGACCATGACATCTCTGACTTCGAGAATCCGGAGACAAGTTGGCTGGAATGGTGACTTGCCTACTGTTATGGATCTGAATTGTAGAGCTATCTTGCTAGAGTTGGAACGTAAAGTAGAAATTGAGCCGTTCTTTGCTAGGCGCTATCAAAATAAGCGGTTTTTATTAGGCGCTGCGACGGCTTCCAGCGGGTATGGAGAGCTTTTGTTTTTGCTGGACAGGAACAAGGATTGATGACAGGGCTGAGAGTTGTGTTCTTTCCGAGTACCAGCAGAACGACGGTTTTGGTTTTGCTTACTGTGTTTTTGTGTTTCTATTGTTTTTCTTTTTTTTTTTTTTTTGTTTGTTAAATCTATATATAGCTGGTTGATGAGTTCCAAAAAGGTGGAGGGATTTTTGCCACAGATTGGGCTCCTTCGTTGTCATGTTATACATGGAACGGAACGGCGGACACAGCTGCTTATCATCTGGCTTCCAATTCAAATACGCGTCTGCTCTGCTCTTCAAATATTCTCTACAGTAGGTACAGCTTCTTATCCGCTCTGGTTGCTGTTCTAGAAAAGCTTCTGCGTATGTCTGCATCTCCATCTGGTCCATTCTTCAGGTTTTTCTATAAAAAGAATAGCTGTGTTCTCTTGCGTCGTTTTATCAATAGTAGCTGCAGTCCCATACCTCGACTGTAACCTTCAAAACGTAGGCGTTCTCGCTCTCGCAGATATTACCGTTTTCAGGTACTATTATGCATGCTCTTTTTTTTTTCAACATGCATGAAGCGGATATTTCCATTCTATGTTCGTTGCAATATCAGTCTTCTGACCGATTGCCGTGAATGGTAAAAGAATTATGTACATGCGGTATTATTATTGCAAGGAAAAGCATCCATATAATTTTTATGATAACACATTTCTAAAAAAAAAATAAAGAAGAATCTCTTGAAATAAGTTACTTGAAAAAGAATCTCTTGGTGCCTGTCAATCACTTTGAAAAATAATATAGCTACTTAAGCTGATCAAAATCTCGGGTGTATTTTATTTTTCTGTAGTTTCCAATATTATTTGAAAACGCAATAAGTAAGAAATATAACATTCAGCCAAACAAGCACCTTACATTCTTTTATCTTTCTTTCTTTTTTTCTCAAGCCAACCATGTCACGCTCATTGGTAATTTTACTCCTCGCTTTTTTAAGCAGCAACATCTCTGCTCTGCCTTTACCAGTTACAAACATTGGTTATGAAGGTAGCTTTACTACAGGTGCTCCACCATTCTTAGCCGCTACTGACGTCTATCAGCCAATCACAGGTGACCCAACTTCAACAACATTCTCTTATCCAGATTGTATCGAGACTGGTGTGACGGTTCCTGACACCAACAACAACGACGAACCAGTTAATGTTTTCAATTACCTTGGAACTTTCACTCCTTACCATGAATCCAAAACAAAATGGTGTGATTCTTCAAAGGAATTGTTTGAGTACGGATTACCTGAACAATGCCATATTCGTCAAGTACATCTTCTCTCAAGACACGGTTCAAGATATGATACCCAAGATTCATCATTGGAAGACTTCTATCAAAAGAATCCAAAGGGCAGTTTTACAGCCACTGACGAATTAGCATTTCTCAACAATTGGGAAATGAGTAGTGGGGTCAACGAGTTATCTGCTTATGGAAACAAAGAGTTGTTTGACAAAGGTGCAAGATTCTTTTACAGATACGGAGAATTGGCGAAAAAACAAACCGGTAAAGTTCTTGCTCGTGCTACTACAACTGAAAGAGTTACTGCATCCGCCGAATATTTCCTTTCAGGGTTTTTCGGATTGGACTGGCAATCAGATGCTGATTTAGAACTTTTTATTGACGCTGCAGGTTTCAACAGCACCCTTGCTCCTTCGAATATTTGTACAAATGGTAAAATCCCAGATGCCCAAAAGAATAATAAGAATTTCCGTAAAAGCTATTTGAAAGATGCAAAAAAGAGATTGAATGCAATGATTGAAAATGCACAACTTACAGTCGAAGAAGTTTTAGGTATGCAAAAGCTTTGCGGAATTGAAACGGTCACTTTAGGTTCTTCTGATTTCTGCAGTCTTTTTACTTTGGAAGAATGGGAAAATTTCAACACTTATTATGGTTACAGAAATTACAACCTTAATGCATATGGTAATCCTAAAGCAAAAGCCAGCGGTTTAGGATGGCTCAATGATTTCTATGAAAGAGTTAGCGGCAATTCTCTTGATATTTCAACTACCAATAACTCTACTTTTGGAAACCCAGAACAACTTAAGCAAAACATCTATTTTGATTTCACGCATGCTTCAGTTATCCTTAACGTCATGACTGCATTGGATGTTCCATTATTCAAGACACAGTTCAACATTGATAGCAATGATATGATAACAAATCCAAATCCAGCCTATCAAATATCTGACATATTACCTTTTGCCGCTCAAATTGTATTTGAAATTATCGATTGTGATGGTAATGGTGTTCCAGCTGATAGATCATCTGCCAGTGATAATTCAGGATCTTCTAAGAGTTATGTTCATGCTTTATTAAATGACAGAACATTGCCATTGGACTGGATAGCTAACGAAAATAGAGACGATGGTTGGGTCGAATTGGATACTTTCTTACCTTATGTCGCCAATCTTAATAAAGTTGTGAATTTTGATGAAGACTGTTTTGGAAACTATACATCAATTGTCACTGACGGAGTTCCACAATAATGGTTATAGTTTAATCATAGCTTTCAGCCTTTAAGTTTTTCATTCTTTAGTTCCTAATTCTTCTTCTATTTTTCAATTTTCAATTTTTCAGAATTTCCATTCTATTTTTCCATTCTTCCATTCTTCTATTTTTCTATTTTTCAATTTTCTATTTTTCAATTCTTCAATTCTTCGCATCATTTTATATATTTTCAAATATAATAGTCATTAGCATCGTTTCATCAAAATATACTTGTAAGTTGATTGGCTTTGGACAGCATATAAGCCAACCTACTAGCAGCTTTTTGTTGACCCACAAAAGAAAAAACGCGTATGAAAATATAGATACGCGTCATTAATTTTTTAGTACAAAAAAGCGAATGAGATTTTAGGTAAAAAAAAATAAAGTTTCTTTTGTAACATAAGTTGTCCTTCTTTAATTGTAAATATCAAAAAAATAAAAAGATTGCAGCTTTTATATTTAAATCAGTTATGGTTATATATTTTGTTTTTAAGATTGATTTAAATTTCTTCACAGTACTATTGCAATATAAAAGCTTTTATGATCTGATAAAATAAATATGGATGAGGATCAACAGCAATCCCCATACAAATTAACATCAGACCTTGATTCGTCACCACCACGCGTGTTTTTATCACCAAAAAGAAATAAGAAGAAGAAAAGACATCATGATTCTTCTTCTCAAAACAAAAGCATCAAAAGACTAAGAAATAATAACAACAATAGCATCTTTCTAACCAGTGACGCAGATATTTTCACCTCTTTAGCACCAGATAGTATCAATGACGCAACCCATGAAGATGAGGATAACCAGGAAGGTGAGATGAAACAGCGAGAAAAATCATACCAGGAAGTCGCAGATCAGAAACTGTCTATCGAAACTACACCGGTATTTTCAGATTATAATGCTGATTTGGAAACAGGATTGAAAACGCAAATTGACACCAGTGACAATGTATCAATAGATACTACTGTCAACAGTAGTATGTCGAATTCCGGTTACCGAGCCGCCATTAGCAATTCAAGTAAAAAATTTAAACATGACTCACAGTATAAGTTTGGGTTTAATTTTGATGGACCTTCCAAAAATTTCCCAAGTTATAACGCAAACACACTTTCTACCACATTGATACGAAACAATAACAGAAGACTTCGCAGAAAACAGATACATATTTTGACAAGTAGTCCGCCGCCGTCAGATATTCCCACTGAAGACGATAATTACAATGCTGTAGGATTCAGTACAAATACAAGCGACTTCAATTTGAGTAGTGAGCTATGTACAGAAGCTGACGATAATGAAGAAGAGGAGGACGAAGAGCAAGATATTTTTATTGATGATAGTATTAAAAAGACACCAGGCGGAAATATAACTAGATCAGGTTCGATGTTAAACAGTTTAAACAATTCATTTGTTGAAGACAATGATAGAACACCGGTATTAAAAAAGATCAAATATGAAAATATTAATGAGAAACGCTTCAGCAATAGTAATAGTAGCTTGGATGATTTTGAATCTGAGAATGAAGTGGATTTTAAATTGGACAGCTTTGGTAGATTATCACGGACCGCCTCCATGAATAATGCCATATTCAAAAATCAGAAGCTTGCAGATGGGTCACCAGCAAAAAGAAAACATAATTTAATCAAGAGTACCTCATACAATAATCACACGTGGAAAAAAGGTTTGAAGAAATTCAATTCGTTTTCGAGAACAAATTCTGCAAATGAAGATTTAAGTGCTAGAGCAGCAAAAGCGGCAATAAGCTCGGCTATTGACGATGCTAATCCTGTTCTTGAATTAAGTAAGATGAATTTGTATTCCATCCCTGATGAAATCGAAGATTTGAATAATTTGGTAAGCGTTAATCTTTACGATGAAATTTATAAACCAGATATAAAACTTTATTTGAGTAATAATTTTTTAGAAGAGATAAATCCAAGATTGTTCAATCTCAAAAACTTGACAGTTTTAAGTTTGAGGCACAATAACATTTCCAAAATTCCAGGAAAAATTAGAAATATTTCGAAAAGATTAAATTATCTTCAACTCAGTGGCAATAAAATTAATTGGGTCCCCAGCGAAATTTTAATGTTGGCAAACTTACAAACTTTATCCTTAAAACCAAATTCTAAACTTTTCTCTGTGGACAGATATTTACAAACAGGCGCAAGATTAAAAAGAGTTCATTATTTTGAAGAAGAGTCTAAGATTTTGGAAACTCTTAAGCCTAGAAAAGAGATTAAAAGCCCTATAGCAAATTTTGGGAATTCAGAGGTAGGATTCAAAAGATTTGTTGGTGAATTGAAGTTGAACCCAAGTATAAAAGTTGATCTAACGGACGTAAATCCGTTGAAGATATTGGAGAATTATAAATTTAAAGCGCCTAAATTATCCGATCTATGTCTCCGAAAACTTTCTAAATATAAGAACTTGACCACGTCAGAAATTAAACTATGGCACCGACATTTAAGTAAGACTCATTTTAAATTGATCAAATCGATGTTGGTCGGCTTAGTTGAAGAGAACTTCTGTTATACCTGCTCGAAGTTGATTATTAATAGCAGAAATAGTACAATATTTACTGAACAAGAAGAACAAGAAATGGATTATAAACCAATACATTTCAATGGACCTGCAGGATCTATTTTGGAATATTACGATTTAATAGAAAACAACAAGTTAGTTCCGGTGATTAAGGAATTTTGTTGTGTGAGATGCATCGAAGAATATTTAAAACAGGAATATTTTAATAACGAGTACATGAATAAGCGAGGATATTATTTGGCTGACTCTAATAATTCTTCAGATACACGTCTTACGATACACAAAATAGGAAATAATGGTAGAGAAGGTGGAGAAATAACCACTGCTAGTACGAATGATAATTTGGAGGATAATCAATTAAGGTTCAACGAAGACTTTTAAGGCAATTCATTTTTTTCTCTCTTTCATAAACATATGATTAATAACAATAAATGCCTACTATGGCAATCAACTAAGAAGTGTAGACATGATTGAACTTAGTAAATGAAGCTTGATGAAACATCCACCAAGGCAATATCTGCTGTAACATTACATTACTTTCTCTTCTCCTTGGCAGCTCTGACCTATTTGCAGAAGAAAAAAAGGGCAGAACAGAAAAACCGTAGAAATAGTCTGGTATGAAAGAATCTATTAATAATTTTAGAAAAGCTGAAAATAAATTGGTCCAACCTGCTTGGTAGTTTGTAGAAGTTTACTAAAAGTGAACAAGCATTAGAAGGGGTCTAGATACCACCGATAAGTATATTCAATAAAATTGAAGATTTTGTTAGTATGCTGCATATGCTTAAAAATGCTGAGCTTTCGCCGTTAATCTGGGTTGGAATTGTGCGTGCCTGAATTTCAACATTGCAGAAAAAAAATTAAAAATAGAAAAAAGGAAAAATCGGAGAAAATTAAAGAGATATAATATTTGGTTCAACTTGATATATAAACAAATATAAATCATCAATGTTTTCCAAGACAAAGAAGCTATTTGAATATGCTAAGAAGAAGAATAATAGCAACGATTAACATTATAAAACAATATCATCGACCAACAACTTAATAATTCCGATAATATTCAAGAATATACATACTGCTTACAATGATCTTCTACTTAAACTTATTATTATTACTTTCGTCCCTTACACTCGCTTCTCATGATTTCACTGGTAACGCTTTTGGTTTAGGTAGCACTGCCAGAACCTTCCTTTTTGCTTCGAACACCAAACCAAGTCCATGGGACAGATTCTCCACCACTGGTCCAAAGCCTGAGCTTGGTACTGGTAAGGCCGCTGTTAGTGTCTCCGATGGAGGCGACCCATCTATTATCACATCTGAATTTGCTATGTATTACGGAAAAGCTACCTGGTTGGCTGAAGTCGCTGCTGGTGAAGCCATCACTTCTTTCAAAATCAGCGGTGCCTACTCTGGTTTGGGATTGTTGGTCAGCGGTACCAACACAAGTACTATTATCTGCACATACAACGGTACCGATGGTCCAAACGATCTTATTCCTGTCCACATGGACTTGTCCAAGTCTTTCCACACATATTCTATTGAGTGGACCGCTTCTGAGATCAACTGGGAAGTCGACGGTGTTATTTACAAGACCTTAAACATTTCCTCTTTGACCAACCCTATTGACGTTGAAAACTGGCCAACCACCCCTGACACAATCAACTACATGATCGAGAGCACCAAGAAACTGGGTTCTGAAAAGTACACTTCCTACTTGCAATACATCAGCGTAGTGGACTACTCTGGCGGTGTCTTCTACCAATACGAAAACAATGCTATCAAGGTCTACACCAGCGGTACCACCTTCGAAACCACCAGCGGAAAGACCGTCACCTACCCAGACACCCTTCTTTCCAGTTACGTTAAAAGAGACAGTCTGGATGATGATGAAGAGGACGCTGTTGCCTCCACCTTAACCGATGTCTCCAGCTTAACCGATGTCTCTTCCTCTTCCTCTTACTCTACCACCACCACTGCCACTACTGCTGCCACCACCACCGATACCGCTCAAACACTGTCCTTCACCTTTTCCACTGCTTCCAACGGATCCGCGGCCAGTGTCAACCTCGAAAACAAGGGTACCGCCAAGCTCGTCGGCTCCCTTATCTTCTTGTCCTCCTTCGTGACACTTTTGCTACTTTGATTTCGCCTTCGACTTCTTCTAATAACAGCGCCTTTATCGCGCTTCTTATGTTACAAACTTCACTTCTCCCGGGTAACTGGGTTACCCCGTCGATCTAAACTGGCTTGACGATCTGACATTTTCCACTACTCTTTTTTCCTCTTCTTAATTATTATATATGTTCTTACACTTTCTGAAATTCTACATACACTTCTTCTACTACCTGAAAAACCCGAATTGTGTAAGCCTTTAAGCAACCAAGAAAACTCTGTTCAATCACATAAAGAGCTTATTAGGGTGCCCGTTAAAGTGTTATTCTCTTATCTCATCTCAGTTTGTGGGCCAAAAAAAAACACAATAAGAACCTGGGTTCTGAACTCCGCAGTATTGTCTTATTCTATCAGTAGTACTAGGTAAAATGCTGTGGTTATTAATCCAAGAAGAAGAACCTCTTGAACCACAATTTTTTCTTGTTTTTTTTTTTCACTTTTCAAATCTTGTTTCTTATTGCTTTTTTTTATTAATTTCTTGTTCTTTTTTCCAAATTTCACTATGTTTATGCAAATATATGCAGGCCGCTGGCAGCGCTTAATAGAAATTGTTCGCGGACATGCATGAATGAAATACACACACACACTCACACAGAACCAATTTCTGGGGAGAATTTCCTCAAGTCATGTGAAAGTAACTCAACATGACAGCCGGATGACGTGAATTGTGTTTTTCCTGTTTTCGGTTATACCTTTACGAATCACCCATGCTAAGAGAGGAAAGACATGACCATGTGCAATTATTTATTCTGTTGTGACATGATAGTGTGCAAATATGGCAAAAAAGGTATAAATATCAGGATGATTGACGACAAATCACAGATATGGCTGTACAGACATCTATAGTGCTGCGTTATTGGTGTTTCTACGTTTCCTCAAACTAAATATATATACAACAACTTTGTGTTCACCACCACTGCTACTGCTATCTATACTACCGAGAAAAATCGCACACTAACATGCTTCACGAAAAATACTTGAATCCAGTTCAAAAGGCCGCAGTAGACAAAGCCGCCAATGTCAGACCCTTCAGGGAAGCGCCTGTAAGCAAGGAAGACATTCCTATGCTTGACTTGGAAGCTATTGATTTGAGCGGCTTCTCGTTTGGCCCGGAGGGCTTGGAAAACAGACAAAAGTTGGCCAAGCAATTGGAGGCTGCCTTGACACAGTACGGGTTTTTCAAGATCGTCGGTCACGGTATCTCTGAAGACGAGTTCAACAAATTGAAGTCCGTTGGACAATCCATATTTGAGATTCCGGAAGAGGAAAAGCAGGAGTTTGAAGGCGGCAACAAACCTTTTGAGGAAGAAACCCATCGTGATTTGGGCGTGATTAGAGGCAACGGCTTCAAGTTGAAGGGCCATTGGAAATATCAGAACAATAGAAGCGATAACATTGAATTTTTCAACGTTCGCCATTTCAATCATGATGACATATTCTTCAACAAGATGGAGTACCCGGAGTTCGTCAAATACCATTTGGATGATATTTCAACCTACTTCAAGTTCTTGCATAATGACATTCTCAGAAAGGTGTTGACCTTGCTTGATATCATCTTAGAACTACCAGAAGGGTTTTTCTGGGAAAACTATTTCAAGACTTACAACAACGACATTGTCAAGTCTGGCGGTGGATTTGGTAGATTCTTATTATACCATGAGGTTGACCAAGAATATTCCAAACAGACCAATGGTACCTGGTTGAGAGGACACAGTGACGGTACTGCTTTAACATTCATAGTATCGCAGCCTATTGCTTCTTTGCAAATTAGAGATCACACATCCGGAGAATGGAAATACGTAAAACACACACCAAATTCTTTCATTGTAAATATTGGTGATGCCTTCAAGCTTATTACTGGTGATTACTTCAAATCATCCATCCATCGTGTGAGTACGCCGCCACAAGATCAAGCAAATTACAAGAGAAACACTATCGTATATTTCTGTGACCCAAGACTCGACGCTTACATTGACGTCGATGAGATTCAGTCGCCAAAGCTAAACAGACTTGGTATAACAAGAGATTCAAGTCTCGAGAGATTGACATTTGAGAAATGGGATGAAGCAAAAGGAAAGTTCTTGAATGCTAAGAGTAAAACTACGTTTGGTGATATTAAAATGTTTGGAAGAGACACAGTTATGAGTTTGACTACAGAAGGAGAAAAGGCTCCAACAGTTGCAAATTGAGTTCTGTTATTGTTATGCAAATTACTATCTTTATTAGTTAATAGTTATATAAAAAAGCAATGAAATGTAAAAAAAAAAACCCCTTGGAAATTATAAATAAAATTGAAAATTGTAGAAAAGAAAAACCAAACCAAACCAAACCAAAAAAAAAAAAAATGATCAACTAACTACTTGCAAGCTTGTGGAATTCTGATAGTTTGCTTGGCCGATAGAGACAGTTTTGTTCTCCAAATTATAGTAAACATAACTACTTCTTAAGAATGCATCACCTAAAATGAAATAATCCGTTTCGCTATTGGCTATACCAAGTACGCAATCTTTGGATTGACTATCAACTTTAAACAACAAATTTTGAAATGGAACAGAGATAGTTTTGTTGGAAAATTGGAATTCAAGATCAGGCCCTTCACTCATACATGAAGTGACATAATGATTGTAAGTTTTACTGTATGTTCCATAAAGAGTCTGTAATTGATCAGCCACTTCAAATGGAGCGTAGATCAAACTTGCACCAGAATCTAATAAGGCTGGATAGCTTGCTTGCTGTTGTGTGAAATTTTGGGTAGTACCGTTCTTGTATTTTGTGGTCAAAGAATCCAAGCCAACAAAAAATGATTTTGCAGAATCAGAAGAGTTGTTATTTTTCGTATCGTTAATTGTTTCGGGGATTGGGCCATCCACGTCTATTAAACTTAAAGGTTGCAACGTGTCATGGTATTTTTCAGTATCGATAGCGCCAAAAATAATAGAACCCTTAGAGTTTGAAGGTGAGCTTAGGAACAACGAGTAACCACAATTTTTAATATATCCTTCTTTCTTTAAAAGATATGGAAAATTATCATAGTAAAATCCATTATTAACCCCTTTTGAGCTTAATTCTTTTACGCTCAATTGGGTATCATTGTTGTTAATAGCCTGTAAGATCCAAGAACTGGCCTCATTGGCACGCATTCCTATACCAAAAATTCCAGTACTTGTACTAGATGAAGTTGCGTATCCAAAAATTATATCTTGCATTTCAAACTCTTTCACAGATAAAGTGTCGTTTGCCCAAATTCCGGAAGCTGTGCTTGTGTCACCATACGATATACTGAATTGATCTTCATATTGTTTAAAAGTAGTTGAATTTGATGCGTTGAAGGTACCATGGGGTTTCTCTGAGATGACCAAAGGCTGTGTTTTCAAAATGTCGACAGAAGGAACCCAGAGGTCCGAGGAACCTGTGTCCAAGATAACGCTTAACAGTTGTTTAGGAGTGCCTACTTCGATCTCCATGGTGTACATAGACACTTCGTTTTCTAGTTCCACTATTAGCTGACTTTGGTTGACTTTTCTAATATTTTTGTTTTGGATCTTCGAATCTCCGGAAATGGATGATTTTTTGACAATTTCAAAATCAAAAATTATAGGAGCGAATGCATTTTCTTTGTTGACTTCTGGTGCTTCATGACTTTTTCTTTTTTGGATTGGAGCGCCTTGCGCTATTTGAAGAACTGCAAATATTATGGTGAGAACACAAAATGTGGCTCCTATATCTGGAATCATGGTATAAAAGATTGAGTATTTACTGGTAAATCATATGCGGATAAGAAATGAAATATTTAAAGTTGAGGAGCTGATTGTTAATATGTGTGAAATGACAAGGGGCGTGCAATATATCTGTATTGTAGAAATATTTAAAAAGAAAACAAAAGAAGAAGAAAAAAGATCTGAGCAAATTATGAAATAAACCGTTAAAACCACAAGATATTGCTGCTATTATATATGGTTTAGGTTTAGGCTAGCAGAGCCAAAACAGTCTAGAAGCGAACCTATTTTTATCTCCATGTCGCCTTTCTTCTTTTTCTCTTCTTCTTGTATGTTCATGCATGTTGAAATTTTACTTGATAAATAGTTACTGTTTTCTCTCGAATTTGCGCATAGCTTTTTCTGTGGTATTCTTAGCGCCGTCCGTGGTGCACACATTAATGAAACTACAGGGTACATTGTGAAAAGCACAAAATAGGTGCACGGTAATGATATGATAAGAAGCTCCATATGACTCAAGACCTAGATCTAGGCTAAAGAAGGGTTAAGAGATCTCAGAAAAAGAAACACCAGGAAAAGAGTGAATTTTTGATTATTTGTAATTATTTATTCGTGTCCTATAGCAGCAACAGATTGGCATATATTTATTGGTTGACTGTTTCTCATTTAGTAGGATATAGTATTTTGTACAGATTTAACAAAAAAAAAAAAGATGAATAAATTGAAAATAAACGCTGAGATGTAATTCTTGAATCTTGATGACTTCTTTTAATGAAATACCATACTGGTATACAAAAAAGAAGTTAAGAGATTCACAATTAGGTAATTCTGGCTGTTTTCTACGAGCTTTGATTATCACATATATTAGAATAAATAACACATATAACAAAATAATATTATAAAATAGTATCAGTACCATTACAACTGGAAAACAAATAAGCGAAAAATAATAAAAGATGATCTTCTTTTCTTTTCTTTTGGAACAGATTGCCAGCATGGGGATTAAAAAATCTTTGATTCTTGTGGCTCTGATGACTTCTCCGTTCATAGATCTTTCTGGTATGTAAAAGAAAAACCTTCTAAGAACAAAAAGAAGAGCTTGTACTAACGTTGACAGTAATTTGTCCCTTTGAGGCTATTGAGGCATCAGATCTTACCGCTCTCAACGAATCAGGATCTGCTAAAATGAGTGTAAAAATTGTAAATGAAATGACGTTAGAGAGACATACGAATCAGGCCCACGGGATGTGTAAAGAGTCTGAAAAGGATGAAAATTGTGTAGATATTGCTAAAGAACAAAATGTTGAAGAATACTCTAAAAAGGTTCTTGATGAAAAAAACGATTTACAACCAACATTGGGTAAACTAATTGAAATTTTGCTTGGGATTTTCTCAGCCCCAAGTATGATTTATGAAGTTATGATAATTCTGGCGTTTACTGTTTTCACATCCTTAAAACTACCGTATTTTCAAAATTTTAAAGAGCTCGAAGAAGACTTGTCTTTGCAAAACAACATTTATGATGATGCTACAAATATATTTAATGCTAGCTCCCGGGAAAACGATCAGAAAGTGGAAGACAATTCAGATTCGGATTCAGATTCAGACTACGTTGAAGTTATAGATAAAGATATTACAATGAAACAACTCGGAACGCTAATTGTAGTCGATGAAAGTAGCAGTGTTGTAACTGATGTTGAATATGAACAAATAGGTAGTATTTCTAGTTATAAATACGATTACGATAGTGGAAGTGGGTTATTTTTGGAAAAAATGTACGAAAAATTAGATGAGTTTAAACTGGATTGTATGAATAACCATATAGAACTATGTGATATTTTAACCGAAGATGTAGGCAAATCAACTGATCAGAAATTGAATGCTTTATTCAAAAAAATATCAAATATGATGGACCTGAAATTTAAGGAGAATTCACTGGTTGAAAATCGTCTTGGTGAAGTGGTTGAAGATTTTAATAAACAGATTGAAGGCATCATGCTTGGTATGCAAATCAATTTGAACAAAATCACTAAAGAGAATCAAAAAATAAGATATATACTAAAAAACTTACAACAAAACCAGCAAAAAGCGATGCAAAATATATAGCAAGACTAACAAAACACTCTTATTCGCAATACATATTTTTTCTTTACTATTTTTTTAATACAAATTTATATGATTGACTATAATAATAACAATAAAATAAACGAAACAAATCGATATGATAACAAATTATATTAATACATTTCATAAATTCTTTTTCTAACTTCATAATCTTCAGTGTATTGATCCATTTCTTTCCAATCACCAATAATATCTGAACTTCTAACCACAGCAGGCAATTGTTTACCTCTACCATAAGTTTTCCAAACTTTTCTAGCTTCCATATCAGTGCCTAAATCTCTGTAAGTATGAGGAATCTTGTATGCAGTCAAAATAGTACCAAGTCTATTGGTTCTAGGAATCATTTCCAAAGATCCAGCAGCAAGAGAAGTGTAAATGTAAACAGGTTGATCCTTCAAATCATTAATGATTTGTTGTTGCATCTCATTTTGGAATGCACTCTCTGCAGTTTTATCATCTTGTTGTGGAAGTAATGAAGATGAAGATGCATTGACATTGGAAGCACTACCAATTGGATTCACATTTGGTCTCTTAGAGTAAGAGTTTGTCATTTGTAAAGATTTAGTCACGTTTAACACATCAGTATCCAAGGATCTTTCTAGTTCTTGAATTTGCGCGTCTGTAAGTGGTGGATCTTCTGCATTCGATCCTGATAAGAGATCATCTATCTCCGAAGCGATTTGATCAATTGAAGAAACCGTAGACTTTGTGTGTTCAGTTGTTGTAGCATTAGCGGACACATCCTTGGACTTTAAATTCAGTGATTTTTCTTTCTCTTCAGGTTCTTGAACTTCCTTGGTGGATTTAACAGAAACCTGTTTTTCTTCGTTTTTCTTTGTCAATTGTGGACTTTTCACACCTTCATTCAAAACGTCACTTTGTAAAATTTCATTAGCCAATTTTTCCAATGGAGATTTTGGAGCTTGCTGATCTTCTTCAGATTCCTCGTATGCCAAATTAGTTTTAATTTCGGGGATTTTAGTAGTTTTTGTAGGATTTTCCTTGTGGATCATTTCATTTTCCATCTCAAAATTCACTTCATCAATGATTTTTTCCAATGCATGATCATTATCATTACTTTCTTCAATATCACCACCTTTATTGGAGATGCTTAAAGATTCCACTTTTTCCAATACCTTGTCTACAGTGTTTTCCATAGAAGGGTCAGCATCGTAAGCGGAAGCACCTACTAAACCACCTTCATTTTCTAAATCATCTTTCGTTAATGAATAACTTGCTACACGCATCAATGCTTCTCTGGAACCAGTAGTGGCTCCCAACTCGGAATCTTCTGTAGAAGTTGGAGTGCTTTCCGATTTGTAAGAAAAGGTTTTGCTAAGTGTCTTCAAGTATCTCTTAGTGTTTTCAGAAAGATCACCGCTTGCACCAGTATTACTGTTTGTCTTCTGATATGAGTCACCAGTAGCCAAGGAGGGACGACCAGAAACATTCAAACGACCATCTTCATCTTCTTTAGCGGTTGAATCTTCTGGCGTCTTGTAACTGTTGGTCACAGAGATATCTGCACCTTCACGAGCAGCAGCAGGTGCAACGAATTGTGCATCCTGCTCAAGGATATGTTCAGGTGGATGGGGATCATCTTCTTTGAGAGATGGCGCATGTTCTGTAAAAGAAGATGCTTTTGGTACGACGTGAACTGTTTCGCTTAAAGTGCTGCTGTTGACGATCGTAGCTGGCGTGGATTTCACTTGAGAAAGTGGAGAATCAGTATAGGAATTCTTCTTTGGAGGCACTGTAGTTGAAGAGTACCCATAGATGGATTCCTCGGTGAGATGGGTATCAAGCTGCTCAAGCGTGTTGTCTATCATCGATTCGAGAGATGGAATCGTGACTCTAGACGCTGCGCCAACGTCAACAGCAGCCTCAGGTTCAACGGCTTGCTCATCTTTTGGCTCTTCCGCCTGTTTGTTTTCTTCCGCTCCCTTTTCTTCGGCCGTGCCAGCAGTAGCGTTTTCCTCTTCTTCCTCCTCCTCCTTCATCATTTGTCTGATCTGCTCTTCCCTGGAAACACCCTTATTATTAGAAGAGCTTGTCAAATAGTCCAATCTTTGGCTCAAAGTAGGCTCCAAAGCAGAACTGGTAGAAGCAGCTTCCTGCTCTTGCTGTTTTTCAGACTTCAAGTTTCCGTCGGCGTCGAGAAGCGCTTCGTTGTACATGTCGTCATCGTTGCTGAGAAGTGCACCTTCCAGGATCAAATCGTCAACCGTAGACGAAGCGGCAGCAAGAGAATGGGTGTGGTGGACCACGGCAGGGCGATGGGTTGCGGAGGCCTCAGCTGAGGCAGCGTCGGATTTGTCGTCTGGCTGCGGGTCCGCGCGGTAGCTGCGAACAGATTCGCCAACAAGGGAGGGTTGCGAGTTAGGCATTTTGGGTTTCTAATCAACAGATATTTTCTAATCAACAGATATTTCTAATGAACAGATATCGGGCAGGAATGTGGGAAAAAAGATGCAAACAAACAAACAAACAAGCACACACAAACAAAAGAGCGTTCTACGAGTGGTCAGCTATTATTAAGTTACTGGATTGGTATATGGGAGTGCACTGTGTTCTCCTTTGATGGGGGCCTGATAATGTCGGGGAGGATAAGACCAAAATGAATCAAGTCTATATTGTCCTACTATTTTGTCACAATCAATATCGACTAGTAGTAGTGCGTTGTCCAAACTATTTTTCTTTCAAAAAGAAAAACTTGTGTGGGAGCTCCTCCAATGGTAGCGGCAGAAATCGTCACTATAATTCGTGGGGGCCCAAGAAAAGTTAAAAAAAAAAAAAGTAAAACAGCAAAAAACAAAAAAAAAAACGAAAAAAACGAAAAAAACACGCATCACGTGAGAACCACGTGATGCAAACTATTTGGTGTATATATTTAAGAGTGTGCGGGTTATAAGAACACATAATTTTAGAGTGTACGGGTTGCGCGGTTTACATACTTTTTCATGTCCGGGCTGGACAATCACATGATGGTCTCGTGTCAGGGTGTAAGGGGTACGTTCTTTTTTCTCTCTTTTTTTTTTTTTTTTTTGTTTTTTTATCTCTTTTCGTTTCCCGTTATCAATTTGATTACTTTTTATTCTTGGCTGGCTGGTTAGAATGGGATCGCACCGGTTAGTTTTTCCCTGTGATAATATATCGCAGTCACCAAAAGAAAAAGTGAATATATATATATATATATATATATAAGAAAAAAAAAAAGAAAAAAAGAAAACCGGCGGTGAGTATCGATACAGAACCAAACCTGTAGTTAATTGAATCAGATTATAATACGTTGCTTGGCCACAACAGAGCTCTTCATAACACAATTCTCAAGACCTAGTAATACGCTAGCACCAGATAGACGAAGATAGACGAATAGACCGATATTGCTGAGCAAACAGTACCCTTACAATAATAAGAAAACACCCGAGCACACCGCACCCTTATTGTTCTCTCTTTCTCTTTGCGCTTCCCCCCTCCATATTCCGATCTTTTGCACACCGCTAGCTTTTAGTTTCTAGTTGTTCTTTTTTTCCCTTCCTACCGCTCCAACCAGCCGACATTCCACAATGGCATTAGGCTTGAAAGTACCAAAGATTGCTGGGAGTTCCAGCACCAGCACCAGCGCCTCCGGCAAGAACATTGACGACATCGACGAAGTGGACGACCAAGGACAGTCCATGTTGATGTCGATCATCTCCCAGTTGCGTCCGGGCTGCGACTTGTCGCGTATCACTCTTCCAACATTCATTCTTGAGCGCAAGTCCATGCTTGAAAGAATCACCAACCAGCTTCAGCAGCCAGATATCCTCTTGCAAGCGCACGACGATTTCAGGAACGACGCGTTGCAAAGATTCCTCCATATCGTCAAGTGGTACATGAGCGGCTGGCACATTGCGCCAAAGGCGGTCAAGAAGCCTTTGAACCCGGTCTTGGGCGAGTACTTCACTGCCTACTGGGACTTACCTCCTTCTGCGTCCTCCAGCGACAAAAAACCACAGCAAGCATTCTACATTTCCGAACAGACCGAGCACCATCCGCCAAAATCTCTGTATTTTTACATGATCCCTCAGCTGCACATCCGAGTGGACGGGACAGCCATTCCAAAATCCCGTTTCTTGGGTAATTCCACAGCAGCCATGATGGACGGTGTTTCGGTGTTGAAGTTTCTTGATTATAAGCACAACGACGGCAAAGAAGTCGAGACTTATTCGTTGACACAGCCTAACGTGTATGCGAGAGGAATATTGTTTGGCAAAATGAGACTTGAATTGGGTGACCATATGATCATCCAGTGCGAACAAACCGGGTTCATGGCGGATATCGAGTTTGTCACCAAGGGCTTCATCTACGGCACCTATGATGCGATCAAGGGAAATATCATAGACACCAAGACCGGAACCACGCTCTATGAGATGTCCGGGAAATGGAATGAAAAAATGTACCTCAAAAACGCGTCCAAGGGCAAGAAGAGCTTGTTTTTGGACGTGGAGAAGGCAGTTCCGCTCAAGCCCAAAGTGCGCGATATTTCGGAACAAGGAGACTTTGAGAGCAGAAAGCTTTGGAGATACGTGGTGCAGGCGCTCGGCGAACGAAACCACGAGGTTGCTACGGACGAAAAGTTCAAGATCGAGTCGTACCAGAGAGACCTAGCCAAGCAACGAGTGGACAAGGGGGTCGTTTTCAAGCCTAACTTGTTCAGGAAGAACGAAAAGTTCAGCGCCGAGAGCAGCCACGGAGGCGAGGTGGAGTACATCCTTGACTGCGACATTGGCGACGGCGAGTCGCCGGCTGTCCAGACCGAGAAGATCTTGAAGCTCGCCCCGATCTTGCCCGGCCAGAAGATCGAGCTGTTTCCAGCTCTTGTAGCGCCATGCGAGTCCTCAGAGGAAGCCGACTAGTGTCGGGTGCAGCCCAAACATAGCAGAAACAACAATAATATTTTGATTTGTCTTATTAGCCCTTCGTAGCAGGACCGTTGGTCCTTGTAGCACAATTGTTGAGAATGCTCTCCCGCAGTTGACAGAGCTTCAGCCACGCGCCTCGCGCTCGCTCGTTCTCTCGCAGCAGCCCTGCGAAGCACCCAAACCTTCAGGGGCCTTTTCGCAAAGTCCACAGCATCAGAACGAGGACACTGACGTCTCCAGCGGTTGTTGTTGTAGCAGACGACGTCTCTGAGAACGACAGCATAGGCTGCAGGTTATGAGCGCGCGGCCGGCGTTGCTGCCATACTTTATTTGGGTTTTTCTCTTATTTTTGTTTTTGTTTTTCTTTCTAATTTGCAATTTAGCCTCTTGAAGAGAAACTGGCCTCATTTCTACTGTTTCTTTTTTCGGTGTTCTTCTGGAGCCCGGTCGTCTCAGTATTTTTTTTTCCCCCCCTGCTGCAGAGACTTTTTTTTTTTAAGTGTGTTTCTTTGGTTCTCAAATTTGGTTGGCTGATATTGAGATTGATGGTTGTTGTTGTTGATTTATCCATCGATGGATAAGGATAAGCAGCTATTGAATCACCAAACACGCAAGCAGCAGTATCCATATCCGATTAGATTTACAGTTTGTTTTGCAGCAAAGCATCGCAAAGACACCCAGCAGAAAAATCAAGGAAGCAAGTGGCCTGTACCAGCATATATTAGCTAGCTATCAGACCCCCAGCCAGAGTCCTGAGTCCGTGCCTGAATCCTCCACAGCCCTCTGACCCGCCCACGACACATCCCCAGCGAACAATACAGCACCGCGACCCTCTATTGCGCTCTCAGAAACCCCCCTTGCGCCGCCCAGAACCCCCACGATGTCTGACGCCACCTCCTTGTCCAGCGCCACTTCCGTGCTCTACAGACAGTACCGCCAGCTCACAGATCCCAAAAAGAGAATCCCGTCCTTCCACATAGAGCTTGAGAACGACAACATCTTCTCCTGGAACATCGGCGTGATGGTTCTCAACAAGGACTCCATCTACCACGGTGGATATTTCAAAGCACAAATGAAGTTTCCCCACGACTACCCTTTCAAGCCCCCAACCTTCAGGTTCACTCCGCCGATCCACCATCCCAACGTGTACAAGGACGGAAAGCTTTGCATCTCGATTCTCCACACCGCGGGCGACCAGACCTCCCAGGAGCCAGACGCCGAAACCTGGTCCCCTGTGCAAACTGTTGAATCAGTGCTTATTTCCATCATATCGCTTTTGGAAGACCCCAACGTGGACTCCCCAGCCAACGTTGACGCCGCCTTGGACTGGAGAAAAGATAAGAAGGCATACCATGCAAAAGTGCAGGCAGAAGTGCAACGCAGTAAACAAGACATCCCGGAGGATTTTGTGATGCCTACCTCTATACAAACAGCATATTCCGGCAGTGTGCCTGGAAATCCAGACGACGCAAATAACGAGACCATCGACGAGAACTTTTGGTACGACTCAGACCAGTCTTTTGAAGAAGACTCGTTGATGGAAGATAACTTTGAGGAAGAGGACGACGATGACGAAGAGGCCTCTTCAAGCGAACAAGTGGGCAGCGAACACAGCGGAGAGCCCGTTGGTGGCCCACATGCGGCTGGAAATGGTGAAAATGAGAAATGAGAGATTGTACGATTACTATATTTCATTCATTTGTTTATTATATATTTTTGTTTATTTTGAATATGCACATAATTTTACTATTACTAATCTAACCTAGAGAAACTGGCGAAAACAAAAAAGAACCCCTTTGATAATAGCAAAAAGGCTGCTTTTTTTTTTACCGAAAATTGTCGTTTTATTGTACGGACATACAATATTTGGCTAGTTGTCGTTATCGTGTGATGTATAAGTGGAAGCATTTCAAGGTGCAAAGACTACGAGAAACAACAATAAGGACCCACTTGACGGCTTCAAGAAATCAAATAATACTAAATAGTAGAAAAGAAAATAAAAATGTAAAAAAAAAAATCATATCTGCACGTGCTGCACGTGATCCGTTTTTTTTATAGAAACTGCGTTAATTGGTAAAATAACTATATTTTTGCGGAGATTCTTTTTCTTGTGAAATGAGATCAATCGGAGTTTATGGCACGGATAAAGTCTTCCTGTCCACTAAGAAAGAAATTCCTGCGGAAAAATGATTAGAGCACCAACAATTGCTGCTCGCTGTCGACGCCCAAAATGCTTAGTAGTAGTTACATTTACATTGGGTATATATACGTTTATTATTTATCTGATTGGATCCAAAATACACATATATATATATATATATATATATGTATTTATTTATTTATACTCGTGTAGGGGTGTCAGAGTGCAACCGTTGGCTGCTTTTAATTCTGATTCGTTAGCGAACCCACTGGCCGTTGCCGCGGAAAATGGAGGAGTCATTTTATTTTTGCAGGCAATTGCAGGAAATGTGGTATGAGTAAGCTTGTGAGTATTACGTATATTTTTGCAGCATCTTATAAGGGCTACATTGGCTGATCTGACTCATAGATATATGCATGCACACACATATTTCAACATTGCCTAATAAGATAGTGTCTATAGCGTGTTTCGAGCTCATTTGATCTATTTTGTGATTTATAATCAACATTTGGGAACAATATTCGGTATGCGATAGAAGATGTAAAACATAGGATGTAGTCACATACGCTATTGTAAGCCTTTAGAGTTCAGCTTATCATATATTCATTTGTTTCTATTCTGTTCTATCTGCTTCTGTATATCGGTCGCGCACTCTCTCTTAGTCACACACCACAACGGGCCTAAACACTGATATAGCATTGATTCAACTATATATATCTGCTTGCAATCTCCAAGTTCATTTACCAGTGCAGCGTCGTTTTTTTGCTATAATCGAAGCTCTGTTCCTTGCAGATACAACAAGAAGAAAGAAAAGAAAAATCAGAATACTATAGAACAAGATTCGCCAAACAAATGTCTCGTTCGCTCGCCTCTTATATAACAAGCATCAAAAACGATGTTTCTCCGTTCTCCAAGGCCAAGCACAAACCCAATGAGCAGGTCGCAGTAGCCGTTCAACTGCCAATGGCAAAATTGAAAACAAAATTGAAGACTCCTCGGGCACAGCTTGAACCCAGCCGCTCCGACTTAGCGGCCTCTGCCAGCTTCGAGCTACAAGACTACATTCACAGCAACGACAGCGTCAGTAACTACACTACCCATTCTTCCAGTTCCACTCCCTCATCCCCAGTTAGTGTGTCTTCGGGAACTAATAATACAAACGGTTATGACCTTCTAACGGACATCCCTGATGGCGGAACCGAGGCTTGGCTAGTGGCTTTCGGCGCTTTCTTGGGACTAACAAACTCTTTTGGAATTGTCAATACCATGAGTGCCATTGAAACTTACATTTCCTCACATCAGTTGAAAGGAATATCACAAGCTTCTGTTGGCTGGGTTTTTTCCGTTTACACTTTCATCTCTTTATTCTTCTGCGTTTTCATGGGAGATTTTTTTGATAAAAGGGGGCCTAGATTACCAATTTTGTTGGGTACAATACTTACGTTCATTGGAATCTTCATCACTGGTAACTGTCAAGAAATTTATCAATTTATTTTGGCATTCAGTGTTCTAGCTGGTATTGGAAATGCAGTCCAGATCCCTGCTTTAGTAGGAATCATCCCACATTATTTCTCCAAGAAGCGTGGGTTGGCTACTGGGTTGGCTACTATGGGCGGTTCTGTAGGCGGTGCCTTGTTTCCAATAATGTTGAGATCTTTATATGTCAGAATAGGGTTTGCTTGGTCAATGAGAGTATTTGCTTTTCTTTTGGCTGCTTTGGATATCGCCGCGATCGTACTAATTAAACCAAGAGCTGAGATGATGACTTCTTCTCCAAACAAAAATGCGAATACCGCGAAAACTTTATTTTTGGAACGTATGACGAAAATTCTCCACTGGAAAGCTATTTATAAGTTTGTTGTGGACTCAGTGGATTTTGCAGCTCTTAGAGAACCTAGATTTGTCACTTGTGCGCTCGCCGTGATGTTTTCGGAAGTGTTTCTCGTAACATCTATGACATATTATGGTTCGTATGCTGTGTTTCATGGAACCTCAGAATCTACAGCGTACTTGCTTATCACTATTACAAACGCATGTGGTATCTATTCCAGAATATTAGCAGGCTACCTTTCCGACAAATTCGGAAACTTTAACGTTATGATAGTAATGATGTCTGCATCTGTCATATTCAATTTTGTGGTCTGGCTTCCGTTCGGTAGCTCTCTTAAAGGCCTCTATGCATACTCTATTCTTTTTGGAACATCCTCATCTTCTACATTAAGTTTATCTCCGTTATGTCTTGGACAAGTGTCAAGAGTCGAAGATTTCGGAAGACGATACTCTACAGCTTATATTCTTGTGGCCGTTGGTTGTTTGATTGGTATTCCGGTATCTGGGCTTTTTATTGGTTCTGTTCCTAGTGAACTGTCTTACGATCATTTTATCATTTTTACAAGTATTCTTGGTAGTTTAGCAGTTGTTTTTTGGTTGAGTTCAAGATACACAGCAGTTAAATTTAGAATGGTCAAATATTGAATGCGTTCATTTTATTCTGTTGTATTTTTTTTTTTATCATCTTCTGTATATATGACCAAATAAATGAAGTTTGTTGTTTGAACTTTTAGTCGAGAATGAAAAATGAGTTAGGATTCACATGTGCAATATTCATAATATGTTTAAAAAATGATTTGCCACATGATACTCACGTGATTAAATATAGTTTTAAAAACAAATATAATAGTCGTTAAAAGTAAGAAAAAAAAAGTTATAAGAGCGATCTTGAGAAAATGGAGGGAAAAAACTGAATGCTGTTCTTCTTCTTATAACTACATTTAAGAAAGTAGAACACGAAGAATCAATTAATAGGCAAATAAGATTATCAACAAATACGCCAATAGTTGATAAAATTCTGATTGAAGAAATGCATGCTAAAAGACCGTCCAGAATTACTACTTCGGAGGGAGGTTCGTTTTTCAATAGTAGTTCCAATAATGTCGATTCAGTAACTTCTCCAACAAGAGCAAGAAGTAGTGAGAATGAACTTCCTAAAATTAATAAAGATCAGATCAGTGATTTGAATCTGTTGGATGGTCAACAGATCACTGTTGACGAGGATGAAACTAGTAGTGCTAGCAGTACAAGATTGAATCAGTACAATCCGCCATGGACTAAACCTTACATCATTGGTGTTGCTGGTACTTCAGGTTCTGGTAAAACATCCGTTGCATCTAAAATTGTGGAAGAATTGAATACTCCTTGGACGGTTTTGATTTCGCTTGATAATTTTTATTTGCCGTTATCTGAAGAAAAAAGTGCACAGGCGTTTAGAAATGAATACGATTTTGATTCTCCTAATGCTGTTGATTTAGAACTTTGTTATCAGTGTGTTAAAAACTTGAAAGAAGGACATCAAACCAAGATTCCAATTTATTCTTTTGCGAAACATGCAAGACTTGCGAAGGAGATCACTGTTTATGGTGCTAATGTCATTATCATTGAAGGTATTTATGCATTGTACAATAAGGAGTTACTAGATTTGATGGATTTGAAGATTTATGTTGATACAGATTTGGATATTTGTTTAGCTAGAAGATTATGCAGAGATATTGTTTACAGAGGAAGAGACTTGGAGGGAACGCTTAAACAATGGACTTCCTTCGTTAAGCCTAACGCTGACCGATTTGTGAAGCCTACGATGCAAGAAGCAGATTTGGTGATTCCTAGAGGTGCGGATAATTATATTGCTATAGATATGATGATTAAGCACGTCTCCAAGCAACTATTCAATAAATCAGAACAACATTTGAAACATCTCAATGAATTAATTGAAAATGGGAAAAATATCCAGTTGGGTCAATTGGATAACTTGAAAATCTTAGAAAGTACAAATCAGATTAAATCTATTCATACGATTTTGATTAATAAGGACACCTCACGAGATGATTTCATTTTCTTTTTTAATAGAATTGCTACGATTTTAATCAATAAAGCATTGGAATGTCTCACTTACCTTCCACCAAATAATGAAGTCTTGACTCCATTAGATTACAAAGTTGTTAGTCCGATGGTCTTGGTGGAAAATGTCATTGCTGTTAATATTGTCAGATCAGGTGATTGTTTTATGACTTCTTTGAAAAGAACTTTACCTGATATCAAAATAGGTAAACTTTTAATTCAATCAGACAGTAAGACAGGAGAGCCGCAACTTCATTCTTTGTCACTTCCAAAAGGAATCGATAAAAGTAACACTAAGATATTATTAATGGACGCACAAATCATCAGCGGGTCTGCAGTGATCATGTCTATTCAAGTATTGATTGATCATGGTATTGATATGAAAGATATTATTATGGTATGTTACTTGGCTTCAGAGAACGGTGTAAGACGAATTTTGTCTGCATTCCCAGAGGTTAAGATTGTAGTGGGAAAATTTGGTTCATTGAATGAACATGATCAAGGTTTAGATAATGAATGGTGGTTTCGCAATAGATATATTGATAATTTATATTTTGGGTCGGGATGAGTTTATTGCTTTTAGAATTCATACAGCGTACAATATTATATACATTTTATTGCATATTAGTTTTCTTTTTCTACTTTTTTGATTAAACTGTATTTGTAAATTTTATTCATTGGGAAGCGGCATGTTCAAATTACCAATTTTGTGGTGTATGGATGTTTTATTTTTTGGATGCACAAAAACTTCCGAATGAAATACTGAGAGATAAAAAATTTTTCTTCATGTTGAGATTACTATCAACTTGAAAAAATTTTAAAAAGAATCAATTAACCTACTCTAAAACAATAATTGTACGATTTTATATAAAAGACAGATCAAGCAATAAGTCAAGTCAATACAAAACCAAAAATGGGTAAATTTAGATTTCCAGTCAAAGTGAAGAATCCAACTGGTGTGTTATCTGCCAGAATGATTCGTGATAACTTCAAGAGACAGCTAGTTGCCAATTACGAAGTCACCATGACCTCTTTGAAATATATCGCCAACAACACGTTATTCCCGCCTAGAGTCAGATTAGAAGCTCAGTTACAATTAACAACCATGCCTAATTATACTAGAGCTATGCAAATTAAAAATAGATGTGTGGAGACTGGCCATGGTAATTCTGTTTTAAGAGGATTCAGATTGAGTAGACAGCAATTCAGAGAAAGAGCTAAGAAAGGTGATTTACCAGGTGTCGATAAAGGTGTTTGGTAATCTAAAAAAATGAGGGGGAAGGACGGTTATGTATCCGTTATTTGTTTTTGTTATTTCTATCTTGTGAATATACTGTGATTTAATTTAAAAAGTTTGTTGAGTGAAATATAGAAAGAAGCAGCATGTGGGTATTGTTTTGTTTATTCAAAGAATATGCCTTTTATTTATGAAGATGAGAATTGATGATAAATTATTGGAGACATGAAAATAAAATTTGCAAATCTTGTATATTAGTTTACAATAAAGAAATGGGAAAGAAGATACTTCATACTTCTCATTTGATCAATATTGATATCTATTGTAAGTGAAAAATATTCATAATGTATATTTATGAAGAAATTTGTATTAAAAAATTCGAAAAAAAAAAAGTCGGTATAACTTATTCATGAACTGTTCTAAAATCAATCAATTGATTTTTTTTACTATATACAGGATTCATGATAAGTTATTGGCAAATAAAATACATGAGAAACATATTTACACGAATTCATCATCACAATCATTAGAATGTCTATTCAACTGAAGATTAAGCAGACGCCATTTTATTCTTCTTTTTCTCTTCTCTTAATCTTTCCTTTTCTTTTCTTTGCCTTTTTCTGACTTCTTTCAAGATTTTCTTATCTTCAATAGTATTCAAATCAATTGCCATAATATCCAAGGTTTCATCACTGAGATCCAACTCGCATTCACCTTTGGATGAAGCTGAATTATCGGGGTTTTCTTTGCTTGATTTCTTTTTACTTTCTTGAACTTTATTAATTTTTATTTTGATCAACAATCTTTTTCTTAAAGATCCTTTCTTCAAAATATTATTACAATGGATATCTTCCGAAGTTTCCAAAAGAGTCAGAATTAAACTTAATGTCTTTTCTCGTTTTAGCAATTCCAACTCATTTAATGGTTTAAATTTTTTTCTTTTCGTCGTCGGGACAGCATCAGCGCTTTCAGTGCTTTCGACATCTATACCAGCAACAGAGCTTGTATTGAAATCAAGATCTTCAGGTTCAACTGCACGATGAAGAGATTCTTTATCATCGATAACCACAACTACAAGAGCAGCCTTCTTTGCAGCAGATATAATTTCTGAAAATTTCTTACCAGTTAAATCAGAATCTGAAATGGACCAACCCACTTTAATTAGTTTCATGCCTATGCCAGAGGAAGATAATGAAGATGATGAACCAGATGCTGAATTGTTTGATGAATTTTTCTTTTGAAGAATGTACGCCATTCTTGGATTTACCATTGCAATTTCTTCATCTTTGATCTTTGAAAGTTCTACATTATATTTATCCATAGCAGATCTTTTAGGAACTACTTTCACTAATGGAAGTCTAGATACAGATTCAAACCCCTTTTTATGTTTAGTCTCAAGTGGTGAATAACTCACTACTTGCAATCCATATTCTTTCAAGTTCCATTCATGATTTTTCAACAATTTATCAAATTTAACTTTAGAAAGATCAGACCTATCGGAATCTATGTCCATAAATTGAATAAGGCCGTCTCTATTTCCATCCTTATAGATTTTCTTAATTATGTGCTTGAAACATTCAATTTCTTTGAAACTTCCTTCTGGTAGATCATTTGGTGCGAAGATAGGAACTCCGTCCGCGCCTCTTCTTAAGTATCCGTTACTATTATACGACTTATTATTATTATTATTATTCATTCTTAACTGTTTTGATCTGGAGTTAAAATTTACGCCTGTGTTGCTTCTACTGTTTGACGTTTTGTTTCTAAGCAACTCGTAGAAACTTCCATCAACGAAAGATGAAGAAGATTTCGAATTATCATTAGATGTGCTCTTTGGCAGACTTTTATCATCATCAAATAGTTTACTAAAAAATGCTTTGGAAGATGGTGAGGAGTAATATCTTGATTTTGTGATACAGCTGCACTTGAATTTATTTAAGGTAATTGTTATGATTCTTTTACAAATCATATGGGAGCTTTGTGAAGAAATCATTATGAATGAAAAGCAAATTATCACTATTATTCTTTATTCTCGGAAAAGAATGTCTAGACTAAAAGAAATTCTTCTTTCTTTTTAGTTTTTGGTTTATTTAAAGCAAAGAAAATTATTTGTGAGTACATCACAATTTAAATTTGAAGTATGTGAAAAGTTTCTCAATTTCGATGAACTGCTGACAAAATATTTAGGTCTACATTTTTTTTTTTTTTTTTTTTTTCTCAGAACCGTTATTAATTTATGCCATATCAAACCTTAAGCTCTACTCAGCTGCAAATAAACTAATTACAGAACAGAACGATGATCAACGGACATATAATTATATAGAGATATTTATTTATTCACCAATCAGTATAAGAAGTAAATTGAAAGAATTATAAAAGTGAGAGAGAAAAAAATAGATACTTGCTAAGGAGAATATGGGAGAATAGAAATAAATGAATATATGTAGATGTAAAGAGAGGGAATTTTGAAAATGATGATCAAATGATTGGTAAGTTATCATTGTAGAATAAAAAAACCAAACATAAATAAGTAATTAAAACGAGAAAAAAATGCACTTCATGTATATTGTAATTATATCATTTGCCTTACTATTCCTCTGATTCTCTTCTCTAGCTTTTAACAAGGACAGGAGTTTTCGTCTGCACCGGAATCATTGATGCTTAAATCAATTCTATCGCTAGTTCTAATATCTGAATCACCGGCAGCGGCAGCAGGGTCAGGAATCTTGCTAGCAATAGCCATAAACAACTCATTGACATTATAGCCTGTCTTTGCACTGGATTCGAAAAACAACAAGCCTTCTTCTTGTGCTAACTGTTTACCTTCTTCGATGCTGACCTTTCTCATGGTTGCATTGTGCTCGTCCTCATTATTGTCCTCTATACTGCCTCCGCTAGTGTTATTATTAGTATTGTCGCTTTCTTGTTCAACCATATCGTACTTGTTACCAACAAGGGCAATAATGATATTCTTATTTGCTTGTTCCCTTAATTCCTTGACCCAGTGTCTTGCCTTGATGAAAGATTGAGGCTTTGTTATGTCATAGACCACCAAAGCAGCTTGGGCATTTCTGTAGTACATAGGAGCCAAAGAAGCAAATCTTTCTTGGCCTGCGGTGTCCCAAATGTCAAACTTGATGGTTCTATCATCAATTTCACAACGTTGGGTCAAATAGGCTGCCCCAATGGTCGGTTCTTTGTTTTCTTGGAAATCGTTGGAAACAAATCTTAAAACCAAAGAAGACTTCCCGACAGCAGCTTCACCCAAAAGCACTAGCTTCACAGAGATTGGGGATTTCATTGACATTTTTGTAGTATTTTATATGTGGATATGTTGGTTTGGAGTGGGAGAAGAGGAAAAAAGAGTTTCAAAGGTCCTAAATGTGAATGAATATTGCAAAGTAAATAAATGGATAGATGTTTGATATTCTATTTAAACGATACCTAACCAAAAGCTGATAAACAAATTGTATGAGCTCCAAAATGACAACCAAAGAAAAAATATAAAAATATATATATATACATGAAGGCAAAATATATAATCAACGAGAAAAAATTGACAACAGCAAAAAGCCAAAGAGAGAAAGAAAAAAGAAAAAAAAAATACTCACTATGTGTACTCACACGATACAAGTATTATCAGGCCACAAGGCTTCAAACAGATCATGTGATACTCACGTGATGTGGATTCTCTTTTTTTAACATTTTTATGCCCTACATCTACTTACTTACTTACAAAGCATACATATATATATATATGTATGTATATTCATATTATATTCAATGGTAATATCATTTATGATTACACATATACACACAAATCATTATCTCTTGAAAGTCTTCAAAGGATCCTTCTTTCTACCATTTCCTTTCTTTTTCATGTTGCCGCGCTTTTTGCCACCTTTCTTGTAAACCTTGTTGTTGAAAGGAACAAATGCTGGTTTGTTGGATTTGGATTGCATATTTTTAGGTAACAAGTAGTTTGGCAAATCCTTTTTCAAATGAGCCTGATATGCTACTGCGTGTAGCTCTTTGTCGTGTCTTAACGCTTCCAAATCCTGTGGGTTTTCCTCAAAATGTCTTTTCAACTTGTCTGAATTGAGAATCTCGGTTTTCAATTCTTTAATTCTGGCTTCTTTGATGGCATTATTGGTCACCGTTCTGAACGCATCTTCCACTCTGTATCTAAAATTATTCAAATTTTCTTCGTTGAACTTGTATGGTAGGACGTCCAACCCGATTTTTCTTTGTTTATTCAAGATTCTGTTGAAGATTTTCTCGTCTTTTTTGGCACTCATCAAAGACGATTGCTTATGTTTTCCCCAGTCCTTTTCATTGACCACAAAAGATAAGGCGATACCTGAATTACTGGCTCTTGCAGTTCTTCCAATTCTATGGATGTAATTTTTGGAAGTTGTAGGCAAATCGAAATTCAACACACAAGACACATTTTTAAAGTCTAAACCACGAGACACTCCGAATTCTTCATCTTTTTTCTTCTGGGGATGGCCAGTGGTGGTTGCTTTGACGTTCAACTTTGTATTCTGTTTCAATTTTTGTTTTTCTGATAATTGGGGAACCTCAATTGGTGGTGGCTGTTGCGATTCTTCTTTTTCGTCATCTTCATCGACTTCCATATTATTGTTGGCGTCATCGGTGGCAATAAGCAAGTTGTAAAGGTTCTTATTATACTGATCAATAATATGCAATCTTGAATTCAAAGGAAGCTCGTTATTCAAAATACAAGACTTAATTCCGAATTGATCCAAAAATAATTTCAATCTATAACTTCTGTCTAAATTGTTGACAAATAAAAGAATTTTTCCTTTGATAAGATTCAATTTTAGGATTATAAAGATTATTAAAAATTTGTCGAATTCGGAAGTTCTGATATAATATTGAATTAATCTATCTTTATTTTTGGTAATTTTTTCATCATTGAGTCTTAGAATTCTATAACTCTTTTTCTTGGAATTAATTTCTTCATCGTTACTAACATCATCTTTCAAGAATTCTGATTTCAAGGTGTTCAAAATTTCATCATTGAGCGTAGCACTCATTAAAAATATTTGCAAATTACTCGATTGTTTAAAATTAATCAAGTTTTGTAATGTAGCCAAATCGTCCTCATATCCGTATGATAAAATTAAATCAACCTCATCAAATGTGACCATTCTTAATTCATGTTTAAAAGCCTCTAATAGCTCATGGTTATTACTGTCATTCAATATTTTGACTAATTTGTTTGGTGTGGTGACTATGATATCTGGCTTATCTATAAACAACGCATTTGTAACTTTATCATTATCTGAGTTTGACGACGACAAATTTAAAACAGTAATCATATCACCGCAATTCTTGGTCAACAATTTTGTGAATTCGGTAACCTGGCCAGCTAGTTCTTTAGTAGGAACAAACACGACACTATGGAATTTATTTTGATTAGAACTTGCCGTTTTGTTTTCCAAGAGCGATTCGATTATTGGCACCATATATGCAAGAGTTTTTCCAGAACCAGTGGAAGCCTTTGCAACAATGTCAACTTTGTCTCTAATGGCCAATGGTATAAAACTGGATTGAATCAAGGTTGGTCTTTTAAATGATAATGATTGCATGGCTTGCGATAATCGAGGATCAAGATTGAATGAGTCAAACCCCGCGATGTTACTGTCCATGTATGCATCATCAGCGGCTATAATGGAGGATGGTGTAGATGACATTTTTGGTGACGCTGTTGTTGTTGCTTATTGGGTATTTGCAATATGGAAATGTTACAAGTTTTTCAGTACTCAAACATCATTTCAGAAATGTTAATCCTTTATTTTTTTTTTTTTGCCTATGTAAGTTTTTTTTGTTTTGTGAGATGAGATGAAAAAAAAATAGAAAAAAAAAATCTTACTCGTAGAATAATACTATGAGTAAGAAATCTCTTTTTTCTTCCTTTTTAACTGTACTTAGTTAATTGTCTCTGAAGCTTGATAGAATCGAGATCCAGATGCTGTATAATAAGTAGCATTTTTAAAAGCTTCTCGATTTCAGGGCCATTTATTAGTTCATTACAGGAGTGTTAGTAATGTATGCAGTATTGTAATCTACCCATTTTTCGGCACGTTTTTCTCTCTCTTTTGTTTCTCTCTTGTGATTAAACACCAACTTTTCATAAAAAGCCTTCTTCAAACCTTTCCCTTATATGTACTGCAGCAATATTTACAATGTGTTTTGTCTGTCAACCCCACCAGGAAGTTCTTAATGGAGTTGTAAGCAACATCAATGTTTTTTTCTGTTTCTTTCGTCTCTTCCCTCTCCAGTTTTAGCACCAACTACTGATGCAAGTGACACCAAAATCTTCCTGCTAATAATAATGTCAATGTTAATATTAATGCTCATAAAAATACTTATAAACAACCCAGCAACGATAATAATAGCAATAATTAGTCTTTTACTCTCGGTTTTCCTGTATGGATCACGTGCCACTATGCTATCGGAATTTACTATGCTCTGAAACACCAGGCAAGAATGTCTGGGCGCACTAGACGTTATGCACGACGCAAGGGGCACATGCTGTAATTAGCACTATCGTATGCTAATTCTGCTATGATGACGGATTCTCACATATCACAAATCTATTTTACATCAGTATAAATAGCACCACATTTCCTTTGTAATGGCCTTCGGTATTGGCAACAGTTAAAATGACTAGAAGCCTCCTGCCATTGAACCCTTAATCTCTAACAATTTGCTAGCTCTCGTACAATGCCTAGCTCTAATACAACTTCTACTTCCACAATTCTTTCGACGCTCACGCTAGTCAACCACGCAGACAACCATGACTACGACTGTGATTCCCCAGACATAGTTTGGTGGTGTTGTTGCTACTGCCGTACAAAGAACCCAGATTTCAATAACGGGTGCACTTGCTGCAGAAAGTCCCGCTGTACAAAGTGTGATTATCCTTTCAGCAGTTGACTGGTGTTGGCGGATTGGCAGCACTCCATTATCACCCACGATGCCAACCAGTGTGAGCACCTTGTGTCAAATTCTCCTATTTTGCTCTAACAGAGAGTGAGTCCAGCGCTACGAAGAACGAATGTGAAATGTGCATCCCAGTGGTGTGTGTGAAAAGCCGATATGCCTGTCTAAAAAAATGGGCACCGTTGTGAACGGGGCTTATTTGACAGCCACACTCGTTCGTTCATCCAGTGGCCAGCATCTTAGTTGCAAGCCAATCTAGGGAGAAAAAGTATAATAGTAGAATTGAATCTCAAGAGAACAGTTGCCGATCAGCGGTCCTGTTTTGTTTATTCTAGTTCAGTCATATTTTTGTTTTTCAGTTTTTGCTTTTGTTTTGTTTTGTTTTTGTTTTGTGTAGTTAGTTAGTTAGTCAAGTATATGCACTAATAAAAATCCGAGTCATTATTATTAACTTATTGTTCTGTTCTTGAATCACTATTTTTGCTATGCTTTGACTAGCTTTGTTGTTTTGTTCTTGACTTGTTTTACTATTTACTTAGTTACAGATCATTCCTGCGGTTTTCCGTTGTCATATCATAATGGCTGTACCTCTTTCTTTACAGTCAGTTAATTAATATTATTTGTAAGTATACCCATCTATAAATATCTTAATATACGTCGTCTATTGTTTCTCTTTGTATGTGCATTGCATTTTACTATTGCTGAAGTGTTCGTTTTTCTTTTTTTAAAAAAAAAAGAAACACTCCACAGGACTGATTACACATACAACAAAGGTAATACTTCAAGATCCAACCATCCAAATACTCTCACCCGATTGTTATTCTCCAGTTCGAGACGTATTTGCACTTCTACAAACAATCTCAGTTGCTCAGCATTTTTGCTCTGATGGCCATCTTTATTCATTCATAACTGCAATAAAATGCAGTACTATGAAAATTATATTTTGTTAATCCCCATTTAGCAAGGCGGGTCTCCCAAAGTAGAATTCGTTATCAAAAAAAAAAAAAAAAAAAATTTATTAATATCATTTATACTCAGTTTGCTCAATTTCCTCCGCTTTTCCCCCCGCCGCCCCGCTGTAATAATAATTCGAAGAATTTTCTTTTTTTATACGAGAAAAGTGACGGCCTTTTTTTCCTATACATATTTGACAAGATTTTGAAGGAAAAAAACGAAACCAGCAGAATGTGGTGTTGTGCGTGTAGTATTGCCTTTTTAGGAAATCTGTTTTTTAAGGAACAGGAAGGAAGGGATGTTCGAAAGAGGAAATGTTTCATCACTGCACTTCAACATTCGCAACGCGAAATGCCAGCTGATTTCATTTCATTGCATCAACGGAATTATTGTCTTCCTATGGCCAATGACCATTGCTCTTAGATTTTGCTGCATGGCGCGTGCATAGTTACAGGCTACAGTGATTTTTCTTTACCTTGAAGAGGGCGATATCGCGGCAATATTACACCGTATTTTAGTGGTGTGGTAAACGTTCAAAATTCTGCAAATGAGGGCAGACACAGTTGTATTGTATTATATCGAGTATTTACACTATTTTGTCCTCTATGGCTAAACTCTCTTGTCTGGCGAGATTTTTCTCTTCCACAAAAGCTACTGGCCGGTCTGCATTCTCGTCTGTCATTTCCATGGTTTCGATTCTCTGCTCCATATTTACCGACTCTTCTAGCTCCTCATCTGACATTATATCATCGTTCCATTCACAATCAACAGCGGCATCCCTCTGTGTGCTGTAATAGTATCGCGCCAAAGTTCTAAAGCATGAGAAAAACAATTTTTCAAACTCGGTTGCATCTCCAAGTCTATCAGCACTTTTAGCGTCTTTACCAATACTGCTCATTATAATGTCTACCAAATCAAGCCTATCAAAATCACTTCTTTGAGAAAGTGAATAGTATCTTGTTAACTGCATGTAATAAAAGCCTTCAAACTTACCATATCTGGAACATTCCTTGATAACTTTGGAAATGATGTCCTTGATTTCTTGGGTATCCGTAGTATTATAAACCTTCACAGCTAAATAGTGGTCAAGAAAAAGCGTATCATCTTTCAAAATCGCATTTCTCAAAATCACACTCTCCAAATTGATAAGTTTCTCTTCTGGGAAAAGCTTTATCATTTCCTCCATCGGCAGTGTTCTTGTTTCATAATCTTTATAATATAGTTTATTGGATCTTTGAAATGATTTATCTCCGAATTCTATAGTATGCCCAAAAAATGGACAAATCACCTCATAAAAAAAACTGTACTGGAAAAACATTTCCTGTTCTTCCATATTCAACTTTTTAAAGGTTTGTGGTAATATTGAACTTTCAAATAGCAAAGATTTGCCTAATTCAAAACTGTTTGGTTCATCCTTGACAACCTTCATCAAATGATCAAAATTCTTCATCTTGTACAACAATTTAGGATTTTTATGATTTCCTATAGATTCCGCAATTCTGAAGTATATTAGTTTTTTACTTTCATGATCCAATCGTGTATCTGAATAAACTTGTCTGATGAGATTTCTCTTTATTTTAACATACAAATCTTTCACATGGCAATCATTCTTGAATATTATAAAATCCACTAACTTATTGAAAAGTGACAAATCAAGGTTCAATTTTGCCAATTTGTTGAAAAGGTCGACACAATATTCCGATTTAAAATCTGAGCTGTTTGTCTTGTTAAAAGACCTTGAATAAATTCTATAAATTGCTTCATTTTCCAGTAATGCATGACTTTTGACCGATTTGTGTAACAATTTAAGAAAGCACAAATGATTATCGGTATGATCCAAATAATCAAGCAAACAATTCTTAGTTAAAATGTCATCCAATAATAATTTTTTTTTTTGTTCCTCGTTGATCAAGACATCTGATTGAAATAATAAATCTGCCACTATATAATTCTTAGATTTCACAGCTTGTAGAAATAACAATCTAAACTCCAAATCAGATACTTGATTTGTTAAATCAATGAAAGCAATTTGAAAATTCAACTTATCTTGATTTACAACACATAATGATAGAAACTTGAAATAATTATCAGCTTCAAATTTGAAACCATCAAATCCGAATTCATTGACTGATAAGGTCTGTAATGTTTTAAAATTAAGTATAGCTGAATAGTATTCATTATTATCAATTGCTTCATTTAATAAATATTGATATTTGATTCTTCTTAAATTTGTACAAAATTTCTTTTTCATACTTTGTTTAACTACATTAGTAGGATGCTTTGTCTCATACGACATAATTCTTTGAACGTAAAAATTCAATAGATCTAAGTATCTAATCTTGTCTGTAGGAGTAACAATTATCTTGCTCAAGTTTTTGAAATAATTACAAAGACTTCTCTGCTTCATATTATAAAACAACAAATCATCTTTAATTATAAAGTCTCTTCTATATTTCAAAATTTTTAATCCGAAATCAACTAGAATCTCGCTGTCTTCAAGGTCGAGATTTTTCGTACAATGAGTGCTGTAGAACCCATTATATTCTGCTTTCAAAACATCAACTCTCTCATCTGTTATCAAATTAAGAGATTTATTATTCGCTGTTTTTACTAAATTTTCAGAGATTTTTTCAAGTATTAAATAATAGTATTGATTATATTTATTTAAAAGGTATCCATTAGTATCTAATCTGTTAAGTACTCTATAAAATTCCTTGGGTTCGTCAACTGATCTTGTTAGTTCATTAATAGCGCTCTGAACATATTTCTTATTAAACATCTGAGACTAATTATAATAAGGAATTCTACTACTTATTCGGTACTATTGTTTTGTTAATGGATGTTAGAGAGACAATCAAAATCAATCTAATCAATCTAACCAATCTTAGCTTCGATACATAGATTAGTTTGGCTTGACATGATTTTTGCTACACTATGTGTGTGTGAAAATTTAAAGTGCATGCGATTAATGTGAAGAGCAAAAAACTATATAGATATTTATATTATCGGTGAAGAAAAATAAAAAAAAAACCTGATTATAATCTTTTTTTTTTCAACATTCATGTACTAATCCCAATAGTAATCAAAATAACAATAATAACAGTAATTATAATAACAATAATAGAATGATTCTAACTAGTAGGTTATTATTCAAAAGATTATACACTACAAGAAGACCAAGTTACGAGATTTTTGATAGGGCATTAAAGAATCATCAAAGGTTACCAAAAAAGGTCAATTTTCAAGATGTTCAATATTTGAAAGAAGAATCAATTAAAAAAATAATATCCACCTTATCTTTCATCAATAGAGATTTTTCTAATTTGTTAGATATTGGCTGCTCATATGGACATTTTGTTGATACCATCACGAAAAATAGCAAAATTCTCAATAAAGTTGGGGGAATTACAGGTACGGAAACTGGTGATGATTTATATATGAAGGAAATCCAATTAGTCAAATCTAAATTGAAAAACGTTTATATGGTAGACAACAATAAGGAACTTCTAAATTATAAAAACTTCAAAGAGACAGGAAATGATAATTCTGGGTTGAATATTATTAAAATTCATACGGATGAAGAGGCTCTTGATCATCCAGAATTGACAAAAGAAAAATTTAACTGTTTAATTAGTAATTTATCAATGCACTGGATCAACAACCTTCCGTCATTTTTAGACAAATGTTACTCCTTATTAAAACCTACAGATTCAATATTTATTGGATCAATGTTTGCACAAGATACGTTATTTGAATTAAGATCTTCATTACAATTAGCCGAACTCGAAAGAAAAGGAGGTATCTCTCCACATGTTTCACCATTTGTCACGGTTCAAGACTTGGGAAATTTACTTAATAAATCTGGTTTTAAAATGATCACTATCGATATCGATGAAATTGTTATTGAATATCCTGATTTGTTGACTTTGATGAATGAATTACAATTAATGGGGGAGAATAATTGTTTATATGAAAGAGAAAATTTGAGTAAAGATGTTTTATTAGCTGCCGATTCTATTTATAAGAAATTTTATGGGATTCCTGATAATAGTGATGGAAAAAAGAGAACTATTTATCCTGCTACCTTCAGAGTGTTGTTCTTCATTGGTTGGAGAGATAATACTATTCAGCATGCTGAAAAGGGTTCACAAACCGTAGATTTCAAAGATATTTTGTAAATAGAAAGCTACAGTCAATATACATATTAATAATTATTAATTATTATTTCATTTATTCATACTTGCTAGATTAAAAAATAAAAACAAAAGTGATATCCTTTCTTTCTCTATAAATATTAATCCATTTTAAATCTTTTCTTACTATCATTTATCATTTGCAGTCTTCTTTTTCTCTTTTGAGATACAATTTTAGGTACTGTTGAAATTTTATCTCTCTTAGTTTGTTTATATTTCAAATCTTTCTTTTCTTTTTGGGAAATCTTTGCTAAATTATTCATCCAAGATTCCAAATTATTATTTGATTGTTTGACCACATTAACTATAGATTTTAATGCCACTGTATCTTCCTTAGTGTAAAAGGTGTAAGCCTTTCCCAAATTTCCATTTCTACCAGTTCTACCAATTCTATGGATGTAATCACTGCTGGACTTTGGAACATCATAATTGATAATAATATTCACGTGTTTAAAATCAATACCTCTAGCTAATACATCGGTACAGATCAAACACCACACTTTCCCTTGTTTAAAATCATTTATTACCTGATTTCTTTGAGCTGGAGTTCTCTCAGCATGGATGACATCAACCTTCAAATTATCGTAAAGTAATTCATGGTATAAAGATTTGGCACGAATAATAGACTGCAAAAAAATAATAACTGGAGGTTTAAATTCACTATTTAAAATCATATTACGAATCTCCAATAACTTACCTTGTTCATTACCACAAAATACCAATTTTTGATCAATATTTAAATTTGCTGCTTGTTTATTACCAATTATTAATCGAATATAATCGACATTCATTAAAGATTCGCAGATTTCTTCAACGTGAGATGGAATTGTGGCACTAAACATGATTTTTTGCAACTGATTCAATTTTTCATTAACAATATTATCCATTAATGTATCTATCTGACTGACAAAATCTTTATCAAATAATTTATCAGCTTCATCAAAGATAACGGTTTTCAAATTTTCAATTGATAATTTCCCAATGCTTAATAATTCACTTAATCTTAGTGGAGTAGATATTAACAAATCAAATTTATCTGGCTTGATTAAATCAGTTTTGAATTTATTTGCCGTATTCTTATTTAATAATTTCACGTTGATCAATGAACTCAACCCTTTCGTAAGTTTTAAAGCTTCTTGATGGATTTGATTGGCCAAATCTTTAGTAGGTGTGATGATGATAACTTGATTCTTGTGTTGCAGTTTTCTGTTCTTATGCAAAGATTCCTTTTGCAAAATGGAGATTAAAACAGGTACCAAGAATGCCAAAGTTTTACCAGACCCAGTTGGCGAACATGCCAACAAATCTCTATGGTTTAAAATGATAGGAATCGATTCTGACTGAATGTGTGTGGGATTCACAAATCCAAATTCTATCAAATTTTCCAAAAATCTGCCATTGGCGGATAACGCATTGTATCTTTCAGTTAAATCTTCAAAGCCGAAAAGAGGTAATGGAACATCTTCTCCTATGATCTTTACTTTATGAGATTTTCTTAACTGTTTTGCTTTTTCAATATTTTCTTCGCTGAAGATACTTGTATCATAAATTTTATCATCATTATTGGCAGTATCTTCTTCTTCTTCTTCTTCTTCTTCTCCTTTTTCTTCCTCTTCTTTTATCTCACCTTTTTCACTCGCCGAATTTAAAATCTTCAGCTTTTTCTTCAAAGCGTGAAAAAAGTCCAACTCTTTTTCAATGGTATTTTCAAGTCTCGAGTCTTCCGTGGAATTATCAACACGTTTATCATCTCTTACATTATCAATATATTTTTTATTGGTTGCTGATTTCTTAACATTCGCACCTCTACTCAATAATCTAAAAATGTCCATTTTCTTTTGCTTATATAATTATGTGTTATTTCATAAATTTATGATGACAAATCTCAAGGTAAAAATGAATAATAGTCTACTGATCCATTCATTATAAGTTATTCTCTCCTCGATTACATACAGTTAGAACATATATTTTTTCATCATCTGCTCATCTCTTTCGCAATTAAAAAATATAACTGTATTGGTTTTGGCACGTGATTAATGTGTAAAATTATCTGCCTGTGCTCTGTAACCATTTTCTTTTTTTTTTGCTTTCTTTTTTATATTTCACTTGATAGTGATTAAAACCTTTGGTTTTTTCACTTAACATGAAGAAAACAAGTTTCAGTTCCCAACTGCGATTTTTGGTTGCAACTGTGTTAGAAAGAGTATAAGAATACATTAATAACTATAGAAGTGTAATAATTAGAAAGAATAGTAATAATGGATAGTACTATTTTAGTAACATACAATCCAACCACGAAAAAAGTCGGTGTTTCACAAGATCTTTTAAGCACAGACAAGGATCTTTACAATGAAGTGAAAGAACAAGTCACTCAGCTTAACGAGCTTTCCAAACAGATAATTAGCCAAAATCCGCAACCTGTTCAACAGCCAACCAAAGAAGTTTCCTTGAGAATCAAAAAAGAACATGAAGCTGGGATTCAAAGTTTGAAAAGTGGAAAGTTTGAAACTGCCATTGGCCATTTCGACAAAGCATTAACTATAGCCACCTGTGAAAGAAATAAATGGGAGCCTTTTCAGGTGAGTTTATTTGAGGCACATTTATGCTTGAATTCTAGGGCTGATGCATACTTATTATCTGGGAAATATGATTTGGCCTTGCAAGACTGTAGCTTGTTGATAAGTACAATGAATTTAAGCGCTGAAACATTTTATAAAAGATCGGTTGTATATTTACAGTTGGGGTTATTGGAAGAAGCCAAGGCGGACTTGGAAAGGGGCTTAATCTTTGCAAAGGGTCCGGTCACTGAAAGATTGTTTAAACAGTTGCAAGTTGTTAGATTTCTCATTGATGTGGAGAACGGAGACATTGACGAGCCGGTTGCAGAGAAGAAGTGAACAGAGAAAAAGAATGCCAATCAGCCATGACATCTCTATTTTGCTAGATACATAAGTATATGTTTTGTTTGTTTGTTTGTTTTTTTGAAATTTTTGTTTATTTTTACTTTGTTAATATTTATTCGCCTATTTAGTATAAATATATTTTTGTTTCTTTTTTGTTAGATTTTGTGCTTTTTCAACTGCAACAAATAATACCTCTGCTACTATATACAACAGCCGCGAATGCTAGCTAGCTGTCAACCGACACGATGATTTTGCTAGAGACAACTTCGAGGGAAATGGCCCAAGAGCGGTCATCATAGTCAACGGCCCGCAAATTGGATAGCTTTGTGCTGCTGTCACGGCTCCCTTAGTGGTGCTTGGCCTCGTCAAACTCAGGATAGCCAAACACTTGTCTTCTGCCAACAATCTCGCCTAAGGCAAACAAGCCAAACAATTGGACGGCGTAGGAGCCGACCTTGATGACGCAGTCCTTGTCGATAGCTTGGAAGCTCTTTTGGGTGTTGCTGACAAATAACTCTGGTTGTTTAGCGGCGTTGAGAGCACATTGGTACAATTGCTTGTAGACGGACTCGAATTCTTTGAGGGCTGGGGGAGAAAGACCCTCCTTGGAGTAGACCTGTTTGGAGACTTCGGCAAAGACCTTGCCCCAGTAGATGGAGTGGGCGGTGAAGGCCGATAACTTTTCGCCAATCGACTTTTTGGCGGCGGCCGAGGAGGAGTTGAATCTGATGCCTTTGAGGAAGGTCTTTTGGGCGGTCAATCTAGTGAAGAACATTGTTGGTGTGTGCTGTGCTGGAAGTCGTTGGTGATACTGTTGTTTCGAGACACATCAAGAGGTGGTAATGCACACAATCCTCCTTGAGTAGGCTGTCTGTATATTTCTCTTTCTCCAAGCAGGAGAAAGAAAAAAAAAAAAATTTTCCTACTATGTTGCACAGGCTCTCTCTGCAATTTTTTTTTTCTTTGATAATCTGTGGACACACAAAATATTGCGGTTGCGCAGCCCGGGGCCGTTTTGACGGGCCAATCAAAACGCGTAAATAAAGCCGGTATACTATATATTATGCTACTACGTAGGACTGTATAACCAACCATACATACGCTGCAATATTCGCGGTCAACCATGCCGTAAGACTGGAGGCCAAAAAGACTGGAGGCCAAAAAGACTGGCTGCCAAAAAGACCTTGCTGACGCCAACAGTGCTTCCCAGTAGTTAAGGCAGCTGCTTTGGCGTTGAAAAAGGAAAACATACAAAATGTTTAATTTTTACGATCACAGGCTGGAAAAATAGAAATCAAAATGGAAAAAAAAAGAATATTTACACTGTTTAATAGCAATGGTACCACTAGCGATACTGCTGATATATACATATATATATGTAGTTCAGCTCGAAGCTGTGATTCAGCAGTTGGCCCGACTCTGTGCTGATCTCTCTATTCGATTTTACTTTTACCTTTACTTTTACTTTTACTTTTACTTTTACTTATACTTGTCTATTTAGCTGTCCATCACGCACAGAGTTCCGTCAGCTTCCACCAGGTTCCATTACTTTTTTCCATTACTTATCAGCTTTTATCGGTTTGTCAAAACTCTCTTCGTCTGGCTACTGGACAACGCTGTGCCATATTATACTACATTATTGGCGTTCACGAGATGCTACACTATGTTTCGCTGTACTACACAACGCCTGCCCCCACAGAGCTTCCGGCCGGGCTCTTGGCAGCAGGGCCCGCAACGCGGCCCGCTGCTACGCGCCCGGCGCGCATTTGCAGTTGCAAAAGCAACACGGGCGAAGGATCTCTGATCCCTAAAAGCAATGGTGTGCGACAGCCGCCCCATACTGGAATATTTCAGAACAGGTCACAGAGAAGCTATAAATACTGGCGCAATTCTACCTGTTTTGCCGTTCTTGGGGAGTGGGACAACAGCACAATACAGCGTACAATACAGCATACAATATAGCATATAATACAGCATATAATACAGCATATAGTATAGCATATAGTATAGCATATAGATAGCATACAGATAGCACATAAATAGCATCATAGCGCAACACATAATATAGCATACCACAGCACACACACAGCATGGCCGCTCCCCTCAACTTCAACATCTCGTCCAAGACCACCGTTGAGTACGAAAACAAGTACTCGGCCCACAACTACTCCCCCTTGCCGGTCGTCTTCCACAAGGCCAAGGGCGCACACGTCTGGGACCCCGAGGGCAACGAGTACTTGGACTTCCTCTCTGCGTACTCCGCCGTCAACCAGGGCCACTGCCATCCGAAAATCATCGAGGCCTTGGTCGAACAGGCCCACATGGTCACCTTGTCCTCCAGAGCCTTTTCCAGCGACGTCTTTGCCGTCTTTGCCAAGTATGTCACCGAGTACTTCGGCTTCGAGAAGGTGTTGCCAATGAACACCGGTGCGGAGGCGGTTGAGACCGCTTTGAAGTTGGCCAGAAGATGGGGCTATGTCAAGAAAAATATCGCTCCGAACGACGCCATTATTTTGGCCGCTGCTGACAACTTCCACGGCAGAACCTTGGGGGTCATTTCCATGTCCACCGACCCGGATGCTATCGCAAACTTTGGCCCCTTCATCTCCGGTGTAGGTCCAAAGATCCCAGGCACTGAAAACTCCTTCATCAGATACGGAAAGATTGAAGACATCGAATTGGCTTTGAAGAACGCCTCTGAAAAAATCGCTGCCATTATTTTGGAGCCTATCCAAGGTGAGGCTGGTATCGTCGTTCCTCCTCCTGACTACTTCCCAAAGGTTGCTGAGTTGTGTAAAAAACACAACGTCTTGCTCATTTGTGACGAAATCCAGACTGGTATTGCCAGAACCGGTGAAATGTTGTGCCACAACCATTACAATATTAAGCCTGATATCGTGCTTCTTGGTAAGGCAATTTCCGGTGGTGTATTGCCAGTCTCCGTTGTTTTGTCTTCCGATGAAGTCATGTCCACCCTTGAACCTGGTTCTCACGGATCCACCTATGGTGGTAACCCATTAGCTTGTCGTGTCGCTGTTGCTGCTTTGCAAGTTGTCATAGACGAAAACTTGGTTGAGGAATCTAGGATCAAAGGTGACTGGTTGAAAAAGAAGTTGTTGGACTTAAAAGCAGAATCAAATGGCATAATCTCAGAAGTCCGTGGTGTTGGTTTATTGAGCGCCATCGTCATTGATCCTTCCAAAGCAAATGGAAGAACTGCTTGGGACCTTTGTTTATTAATGAAAGACCAGGGTGTTTTGGCTAAACCTACTCATGATCACATCATTCGTTTAGCACCTCCTTTGATCATCAGTCAAGAGGATTTGCAAAAAGGTGTTGATGCTATCGCTGCCTCTTTGAAACAGTTGCCAACTGTTGAAAAAGCCTCTCACCATTAATGAAGGAGAAAGCGGAGGAGAGCGAAAAATTCTAGAGTCTGATAATTCTTTTTTCAGTTTTCTGGTTTTCAAATAGAATCAAAAGTGGTTGAAATAGATTATTATTTTGATATATAGGCTAGCTACAATACATTCTTGGCTCTTAGAACATAACACAAAACGATTTGGCGTCAACCACCTATATACTTGTACCAATATAAAAACTTCATGTTGAAATTTCAAAAATACGTAACTAAGGTAGAAAGGCCGGGTAAGCTTTTTTTAAATTTCTTTTTCTCTACTCAAATTATTCCTTTCTTTTATTATGATAAAAATCACAACCCACAGAGAATGAACGAAAAAATTTTCGTCCCCTTGAAAGAAAAAAAAAATTTTATTGTGTTAATTTCTTGCGAAACATTTTTTAAATCGTCAAAATAAAAACGAGTAAGTTTTTTTTGGACTACATAATAAGGAAATCAAAAAAAAAGCATATTGAACTCTATGCTTAGAATATCGTGATACATATATATTTATATCAAATATTAAGAAAATACACCATTTATCTTTTTGAAACATTAAATTTTGGAATTGAACAAATTAAAAAGGAAGGCAATTTATTTATTTTTGTAATTTTATTATACTGATCCATTGAATAGTAGCAATTATAAAATATTATCATATCAAACGGAATTATAATTTCACAACAAAAAATCAAAAATGCCATTTTTTGATAGCAATAATAGAAAACCACGGGAAGTCAATTTCCAGGAAAGCTATGCAGAGCTACATGAAGACGAAGATGAGTTCAATGATGAAACCTTTGGTGGAGATGTCGCCGCGATCGGAAGAGATTTCAATTTCGGTGGTGTTCCCCAGCCACAGCAACAACCACAAGAGCAACACCAGCAACCTAAAATCTCTTATGCTGCTGCCGCCTCCTCTACTGCTGCGCCTGCTGCTCAAAGCTTGGATTTTTCAGTAAACCCGTTGGAGTCCTTGTGGGGTTCATCCACCACAATTCCACATCAACAATCAGAAAAGAAGAAGATATTATCTTTGGAAGAACTTGAAGCCAGCATCAATAACATCCCGACTCCGAGCAACAGCGGCAACACTCAACAACAAATGTTTCCTCATCAAGGTTTCCCAGGCGGTGCTGCTCAATTTCCTGCGGGAATGCCACCACCTGGCGCTCCTCCACCAGGTTTCATGGCTCCTCCTATGAACTATATGCCATCTGGTGTTCCTCTCCCTCCACATCACCATCACCATCACCACCATCCACACATGGGATATCCTGCTCCACCTCCTCATGTGCAAATGAATTATATGGCTGGTCCTCCTCCTCATATGGGAGCTGGTGGTCCTCCTCCTCCTATGCCACCACAATTTTCACAACAACAGCTTCCTGTCATGCAAGTTGGCGGTGGCCCATTGCCTATGCCTCCTCATCCTCCTATTCAACAACAAAGTGCATCTCCTTTGAATGTAGATTCCAAAATCAATGACGAGCAACAACAACAACAACAACAACAACAACAGCCACAGCAAACATCCGAAAAGAATGCTGCAACTAATATTGCCAAAGAAATTAGCATTGAAAAGACTTCATTGACACCTGAAGAAGAAGCAAAATTGGCAATCAAAGCTAAAAAGCTCGAACGTATGTCTAAGTATCATAACATCATGACTCCAAAAGATAAGGATTTCGTAACTAGATGTCAAATCTCTCAAATTGTCACTGATGATCCGTATAACGAAGATTTCTATTATCAAATATTTAAAGTGATCAGATCCCATCATCCAGCCGCTACCATGCAAAATGATGATGGATCCTTAAATTATATTGCACAATACTATTTGGAACATTCAGGTCATAAATTAGGTGGTAAATATCAGCGTGTAGATATTGCATTACAAAGAATGCAACATCAAGTTAGTAGAGCTGTCACTGTTGCCAGAGATAGACCTAAGAATTCACAGTACACTAAAGAAGGGTCATTAGGAAAAATCAGTATCGCTAGTGGTAAGACTCCAAAGAGACAATTGGAAATCATGAAAAAAGAAATTGAAACTAATGCTAATGCTGATGTTAAAGGATTGAACAGTGATCTTCAATTGGCCGATGAAAATAATAATGGTGTTACAAAGTTGAGTAAAACAGATTCTTTATTGGGATTAGAAAATGCATATTTGGAGGTATTGAAATTGGAAGCATGCGAGAAAAATCACGAACCTATTGATCCTACTAATTTATGGAATAGTTTGAATATTGATCACCAAGGTAAAATTGAAGAAAATTTGTTTGTATCATACTTGAATTTTGATAAAGGTATTAAACTATTTGCTAGAATCCTCAGATATTTAACTAATGACCAAAAGTTGAAATTAATTGAAAATTTCATCAAGAAAATTTCTCTTTTAAAAATTATTAAGCAATCAAGTTATGATTATTATTACTCTGAAAAAATCACAAAACAACAAACTGAAAAAATTGATAAAAAATGTGAATTTTTCACTTCGATGGTTTTGAAATTTGTTATTTCCTACATTTCTAATGATTTAAAATTTAATGATATTGTTAAGTTAATTATTGCTATCATTAATTATAATTCATTGCCATTTATTTTACCTAACAAGATTGGATTAACTTTAATCACTGTTTTAATTTCCAAAATTGAATTAATTAAACAGGATATTAACATCATGAGTAGTGATTTGATCATTTGGACCAATGTCTATGATAAATTGTTTAACACATTAATCAATAACTTAATAACTGTTTTCCCTAAAGATCTATATGTCGAGGATAAAGTATCATTTACAAACATCGAAGAACATACATTGTTTGATGATTCTTACATTTGGCATTTCTTGGCTTCTTTGGCTTTAGCTGGTAAATTGCAACATCAAAGAATTATAGTTGATGAAATTAGAGAAAAAGTTTTTGAATGCGTAGAATTTGCTAAAAAATTAAATAATGATGAAAAATCGAAGTTAGAGGCCCAAATTAAATTGAACCATTTGAACTTGTTCCTTAATGTTATGGGATTGAATGCTAATGAAAATGGTGACATCACTGAATTGAAGTGATGTCGTTTGCATCAGTCTTTTATAAGTTATAAATATAAGGTTGATAATTCTTTTCTGTTTTTTTTTTTTTTTTTTTTTTCATAATGTACAATATGTTGTTTCTATATTATTAGTATTATACGCTTCATTTGTTTTTATTCTTAAATTGATGGGTTAAATTTTTTTTCCTTTTTCTTTATGTATTAGATGACTTATTATACATTCTGGTATGTTGCAAAATAAATGCTTCGTTATATATGAATAATTTCAATGTTGAAAAATTTCCTGATTATTTTCATTAACCTCAGTTTTTTTTACTTCGGAAAAAGATATGTAAAACTATTTTACGTAAAATTATTGAGCATGGAAAAAGCGAGCCAGGTTTACCGTATTATATTTCAGTTACTATTTGTATTAAAATAAAAATTTTATGGCCCTAATTATGCTTAAACACTTTTTTATGACATATCAAAAACGCGTGAATTGAAGAAATCTCATAAGCATTTCGAATATTAAATTACCTTGTTTCAACAATCCGTGAATTAATATTTTGAATTATTTTTTTATACTATCAAGTATTAATTCAATGCTACACTTTATTGCAGTTAAATTACTGCATCTGCAACAATTTATCAGCGAAATTTAGCTGAGTTTCTAGCAAATGATCTAAAAGGGTTGAATAATTTGTACAAATGAACAAAAAAAAAGTAAGCATTAAAAAAGTAATAAAAAAGAAAAAAAACAAAAAGCAATAATATGCTAAACGTATGCTCAGTTATTGCTACCATTAACCATAACCATATACTTCAATCAATTACTTATACTGTTTACGTGCAAATATAGGCAGTGATTGAGATGCTGAATTGGCTTCAAGGTCAAAAACAAAGATTTGACAACATAGAGCGAAACCAATTAGGGGAATTCAATCGTTTTCGCAGATGCTTTACTATTCTATCCAACCATTTACACACTTTAAGACCATGTAGTGTCCTAGATATACGTCTGACTGTATTCAACTCTTAATATTTAATGCTTCAAGATCATACGTTAAAAGTTTCTTACTTCGATGCTGAATTTATCATCGGTCAATTCTAATCATTCAAACATGTTCATGATCCAGTTGCTTACTTTTCTTTCTTTTTTTTCTCCCTCTAAAGCTCTTGAATTTGAATTTTCCTCTTCTATAACTCAGTAATTATTATGCGAAGCTCTATTTGCTATTTTTAATGATTACTGTGTTGTTTATGTCAAGCATTTTCGCGTTTTAAGACAGAGACGCGTCTTTTTCATAGGCAAAACAAGATAATATAATCAGATGGCAATGTGTTTGGATGTTAGGATGTAAGTAGTTGGGCACACTTTTCACTTAAAATTTAAACTCCCTAGAAATGGCTATTCGGACACCCCGGGACACCATGTGACTCATTTGAATTGTCGACCAGTGCTTCTATTTTTTTTTCTTTTACTATATCTGTGGACTGTGTGGTGACTGAATTATCATCACAATGCGTAAATAAATGAATCTATTTGCATGAATTTCAGATAAAATCTTCAGAGTTTTTTTTATTTTTTTTTTTATATTCATCCATGTTGTCCCTTTTCTTTCCATATATGTATCTTACTACTATTTGTCTTTAGTATCTAATTATATTTTAAGTACATTTATCGAAAGATATTAAAAAAGATGGTTTATCCTTTATTACCTTCATTTGGAGGTTTAGATGATTCTAAATTGTCATCTTTATCCATTATCGGCAATTTATTATTTAAATACAGTGAATCTTTGAATCTTGTTGAAATTTCCTCTAAATATCCATTAGCTGATATTTTTATTGATACTCTTGGTTCCGGGCTCGATGTTGCTAACATAATTGCACTTTTAAACAATGGTGTCAAATATGTAATCACAGACGATGAAGATTTAATTAGTCAAGGAATTCCAAAAGAGAGAATAATTATTAAGTCGAATTCCCCGGGATTTTTAAACTATTTAATTTCAGCAACAGATAAAATTGATGAAAAGATGGAAAATGTTAGATATTTTATTGATTTCAGATCTGATTTAGAGAAGCTTCCAAATGATTTCAAAAATTCTCAAACTGTGATTCCAATTTTAAGTTCTGATAAGCTAACTGCGAACTACGAAGATAAATCTTTGATTCCAATCAGCAAATTTATTGAAAACATTTTGACTAGTGATAGAGCGGATGGTCTCATTTCCACCATTGTCACTGATATATACGATCATGCTTTGGGTCTTGTTTATTCAAGTGTAAAATCCATCAATGAAACCATAAAAACCAAGACTGGTGTTTACCAATCTAGAAAACGCGGATTGTGGTATAAAGGTGCCACTTCTGGTGATGTTCAAGAATTGTTAAAACTAGACTTAGACTGTGATAACGATGTCTTGAAAGTGGTCGTTAATCAAAAAGGTGACGGCTTCTGCCATTTGAAAACAAATTCTTGTTTCGGAAACTTCAACGGTTTGTCCAAATTACAGGAAGTGTTACAAGAAAGATTGTCCAATGCTCCTGAAGGCTCCTATACTAAAAGATTATTCAATGATGAAAAATTATTAAATGCTAAAATTCAAGAGGAAGCTGATGAATTAATCGAAGCTAAACTGCAAAAAGAGATAGCCTTTGAAGCTGCAGATTTAATTTATTTTTCACTAGTTAAATGCATCAAAAATGGGGTCTCTATCGCTGATATTGAAAAAAGTTTGGATTTAAAACACTTGAAGGTCACTAGAAGAGAAGGTAACGCTAAAGAGAAATACTTACCAAAGACTTCTACTGTTCCAATCAAAGAAGAAGTCAGCAAGGACTCTTTAGTTAATTTGAAGGTTTATAATATTGCTGATTATTCTAAGACAGATGTTATTAAATTAATGGAAAGACCTGTCCAATCCACTTCAAACATCATGAAACTTGTTAATCCTATTGTGGAAAATGTTATTAATAACGGTGATAAAGCATTACTTGAATTAACTGCCAAATTTGATAAAGTTGAACTTAAATGTCCGATCTTGAAAGCTCCATTCCATCCAGATTTATATAAGTTATCAAAGGATATCAAGGATGCTTTAGACCTATCTATTGATAATGTCTATAAATTCCATAAAGCTCAACTCTCCACGGATATTATGACGGTTGAGACTAGCCCAGGTGTTAAATGTTCCAGATTTTCAAGACCTATTGAGAGAGTTGGTTTATATATTCCAGGCGGTACAGCTGTTTTACCCTCGACCGCGCTAATGTTGGGTGTTCCTGCTAATGTTGCTGGTTGTAAGGAAATCATTTTTGCTTCCCCACCAAGAAAAGATGGATCCTTGACCCCAGAAGTTGTTTATGTGGCTCATAAAGTTGGTGCAAAAGCTATTGTATTGGCAGGTGGTGCTCAAGCTGTTGCCGCAATGGCATATGGTACTGAAACTGTTCCAAAATGTGACAAGATTTTAGGTCCAGGTAATCAATTTGTTACCGCTGCTAAAATGTATGTTCAAAATGATACTAAAGCTTTATGCTCCATTGATATGCCTGCAGGTCCAAGTGAGGTTTTGGTTATTGCTGATAACTCTTCTGATGCAGATTTTGTCGCTGCAGATTTACTTTCACAAGCCGAGCACGGTATTGATTCTCAAGTTATTTTGATTGGAGTTGATTTAACCGAGGAAAATATTGCTAAAATTCAAAACGCTGTTGATAGACAAGCTAAAGCATTGCCAAGAGAAGAGATTATTAGAAAATGTATTGATCACAGTTTAATCTTGAATGTTAAAGATGTCAAACAAGCATTTGAATATTCCAACATATATGCACCAGAACATTTAATTTTACAAATCAATAATGCCAATCAATATCTTGACTTAGTTGATAATGCCGGTAGTGTTTTTGTTGGTTATTTAACACCTGAATCTTGTGGTGACTATTCCTCTGGTACTAACCACACTTTGCCAACATACGGTTATGCAAAAATGTATTCTGGTGTCAATACCAGTACTTATTTGAAATTTATCACATCACAAGAAATTAGTGAAACTGGTTTGCGAAACATTGGTCCTGCTGTTATGAGTATCGCTGCTGTTGAAGGGTTGGATGCTCATCGCAATGCTGTTAAGATCCGTATGGAAAAACTTGGTTTGTTGAAATAGAAGATGATCGTATTTTTTCACACTAGGTAGCAATTTATATTACATATATTTTAAACAGCGCAAGAAACAATAACTATAAATAATTATTAGTATAGTACTTTGTTACTGTAAAAAGATTTCTAAATGAATTTTTTGTTTTTTCACATGTTGAAATTTCTCTATTTCTGCGTACGGCCTAGAAGAAAAAAAAGGGAACAACAGATAAAAACAAATCAGAAAAGCACATTTAAGCACAATGGCAATTCAAACGAGATCATACAATATTTGTTGTTCAATCAATTCATTACTTCAGAGACTCCATATATTATAATTAATAGATCAGAATGAATTTTTTCACCAGGATCCAACAAGATCCGTTGATATCTGACAATAGCGCATCAGCACCTTCTGCTGGCATGAATAATAATCGATCCCCCCCTGAAGTCCCTGGTAACTCTCAATTTCATTGGAACCCCTTTCAGAATTATACACAACAGTTAATTAGATTACCCGAAGATGAAGAAACGGTGGTAAGCAACAGCTCTTCGCTCAGTTTATCGACATTAGATAGATCAATAATCTTTTTTATCTTGTTCTTTGTGGGGATTGCATGCTATGCATTTAGTTTCATTTTGTTCCCGGTATTGAAACTTCGAAAATTTACATCATTGTGGACATTAGGATCTGTTTTTTTTATTACTAGTTTTGGTGTGTATCAGGGCTTCCTGAATTACATGATGCATTTATTAAGTGGACCAAGATTAATGTTCAGTGTTACTTTTATTGGAAGTATTGTGTTAACACTATATTTTTCCATAGTGGCCAAAAATGCCTTAATTGCATTAATATTTGCTGGCTTACAGTTTGTTGCTCTGATAGCGTATTCAGTTAGTTATTTCCCATTTGGAAGGAACGCTGTGAATTTAACCGGACGAATTGCATTGAGTCAAGCAGAGTCATGGATATCTTCATAATTGAACGTATGTTATTATATTCTGTTTCAGATAATATAAATTATTTTATTGCTGATTATTATCATCAGTATTGTTATCAACCTTTATTGTAAATGTTAGTTAAGGGAACAGCATTAGCCATATGTGCGCTTAGTATCGATAGTAGAAAGTCCAAATTTACATTTTTTGTGAACTGACTAACAAAAACGAAAAAAACAACAAAAAAATAGAAAAAGAAGGGAAAACATTGGCGGAGCCAATGAATGATAGGTCAAGAATAATCAAAAAGTAACATTAAATGATCCTCGCATTAGTTAGTATACCACTAGAAATACACCATAAAAGTATCATTCATTAAGTGGATATAAAATTCAGATATGACAAGCTATAGTGAAGAATTTAATTTGCTGCAGGCTGCGAAAGAAGCAAAAAAATCGGATAATATAAATGACAAAATCCAGGAATTGAAAGACAACTTGCCAGATTGGGTTTTTGAAAATGATCTTAAAAAGAATAGCTCATGTGCAACCAACGGACCAAAATTCACAGGAACAAAAAATGGTAAACCAAACAAGGGTCAGATATTGAGTAAGAGTGTGGAATACGTGGAGTACTTACAAGACAAAGTGGACGAGAATAACAAAAAAGAAATTGAATTGCTAATCATTTTAAAAACATTGGAAGATTTAAAAAAAATCCCTAACCATATGAAATATTCCACAACACTATTCAAGAATACTAGCGCTGAAATAGAGTTATCCAATATCGGCGTTGGTCCATTAGCAGAGAACGAAGGTAACGAAGTAGGAGAACATGGAGACCAAGAACTCATAGCCCCTATGATAAATAGAAATGGTAGTAATACAACGAATACAGATGTCAGTGTTGGAATGACCAACAATAGCAGCAATACATACTATGGCTCAGGCATCCCGACGAATCTGCAATCACCAAAAGATTCCCCATTACTGCAGAACCCACTTAATGATTTTGATATCAGTGAATTAGTCAACTCTGTCGCAACTAATGAAGACAATAACACTAATGATAATAATGCTAATAGTGTTAATAATAATTTAATTAATAATGGCAATGACAATCCTGAAATAATGAAAAGCTACGATCTTAACGGTTTCATAAAGAATGAGGATTTGGATTTGAATTTGAATTTCTAATAACATTACGCTTGATTTTTTCAACAACTTGCATACACTTTGTGCTTTTTCTCATTATAACTGGTATTTTATATATTTTTTTTTTACTTTTCTTTAACATTACAATTTGTATATTATTAGATAAGACTTTATAGTTTTTTTCAATTTGTATCTTTGCGTATAATCAACATGCATAGCCTTTGTATTGCAATGAAGGGAAATATACTAAGTCCGCAAAATAATGAATTCTGTTAAAATAGAATATCATGAGTTTCCATATATAAGAGAAAAATAAACTTTTGAGAATATTTAATGGTTTTTTTTATTTGTCACCCTGAAAGAAGCAGACACTTGCTTAATGACATTTCTTCCTACTAAATCTTTCATAATTATCGTTCTGCAAACAAAATGCTGGATAGTATGAGTAGCTTCTCTTTAACTTTCCGTTCAAATTCATTTCATGTAACCTTGTTATCCAGTTTTTAAATTCAAGATTAGTCTTTTCGTCTTCTTGGTATTGGTCTTTTCTTAAATGTGGGTTTAAAATGGTGGTATCTTTACCACCTATCGAGGTGTACCCGAGATCATATAAGGAACAATACTTGAGGTTTAAGCTAATAAGAAAATACCACACCTCCATATAATTCCAATTCAAAATTGGGTGTATTCTAATAAAACTTGGCCAATCATTATCTGTATGTTGAAATACTTTCAATTGATCAGAAAATGGATCAGTTTTTCTATTTCCAACCAAGATTCCTTTGATATCTTTATTACTTGTTAAAAACTTTTCGAAACCTTCTTTTAATTTGCAGTATGAATATGTTTGAAGATCTAAGCTGTATTTCTTAATCATATATTTGTTAAACTGTTCAATTTCGGGGAATGTTTCCTCATAATAAATATACACGCTTTTAATTTTTGTGCTTAAACTTTTATCGTTGATAACTTTCATGTAAAGATACAACATAACCAAACAATCCTTTCCACCATTAAAGCTTATGGAAAGTTGATCATATCCATATTTCTCTACTGATTCACATATAATTTGTAAACTTGTATTTATTTTTTCTTTCAAGGATCTCCTAAGTTCCAAAATCAGTTTTGGTTCATCACCTAGGAGGTCTCGGTCACTTATAAAGCTATCTATTCTGGAGGAAATATCGGCATATTCCGGATTCTTTTGTTCAGTGCTATTCATATTATGATATAATAAGGTATGTTCTAATATCAAAAGGTTTGGATGATGTATCTCTGTTCTTTATGGGTTCTTTTATTTTAAATTATTAATTTATGTCATCCCCGATTATTAATTGATTTTGTCATTTTTTCTAGATTCTCCTTCTTACAATTTTCTCCCACTCTTTTTTTTTTCTCTTACTTTTTTTTTTTGCTAGTATCTTTTTGGAGTCCTAAAACACTGTCAGAAATTACGCAAACAATATGCCTAAATGAAACTTCAATATGATGATTCATATATTACAAAATTTACTCTCTAATGAAGAAATTGAAAAAAAAAGCTACTTTTATTTATACTGTAATTCAGAATAATAAAATAAATAATCAAATTCAATAACCAGATAATTCTAATCTTTTTTCTCTTTCTTCATTTATCTTTACTGTTACTTCTGCTAATTCCAATCTTTCCGCAATTCTACTAGCAGCAATCAAAGCTCTATCTTGTTTCAATTCTTTCACCAAACTGAAAGCTTTAATAAGCTCGTTTTTCGTACAATATTCTGTGAAGATCTTCAAAAGAGATTTATCATATACAGAATTGAGTTGTTGTAATTTATCAATTGAATCATTCATATCGAAATTTTGGGATTTCAATCTTAATTTGCCTGATTCTTCGCTTATTTCATTATCTGATAAATTGATATCCAAATCATTTAAGAATGATTCATCATCATCTGCTATTCCAGACTGTCTTGCCTTTTTATAAATTCTAAATTTAGAATTAATTACTTTCTCGAAATGGTCGTTCAAAGTCAATGACTCATTGATCAATTCACCGACTAATTTACTTTTAAGGAATTCATGCTGTGATTCTAAAGTTTCACTTATTTCTTTATCGTTATCTGCATCGTATTCATCGGATTCTTCATCAAGATCTTGATCCAATTCATCTTCATCTCTTTCAATGAAGTCATTGATATCATCAAGCCTTTTATTGTCTTTTTGATACTCTTTCAATAACTTCACATCAATATTCATATTAATTGGAATCTTGATAGGAATTTCAGTAACTTCCGGCAATGGGTGTGCCACGACTATATCATTCGTAAAAAAACAAACATTGAAATATTCATTATCAATCAATGATATTGGTATTATCAGCAAATTCTTGGTTAAAAGAATCTCATTCAAATTTAATAGTGGAACAAAGGTACCTTGTGATGCCTGCTTCCATTTTGTCAAGATATAAAGAATATTACTGTTATCTATAAAACAAGGATCTCCAAAATTGTTGAAAAATAGACCTTTTAATGGATACAATGAGGGTTTGAATATTAAATTTTTCAAATTTTTCAAAGTGCTATTCTTATCCATCAAATCATTACTTCTATTGAAATCATAATTCTCAAATTTGCTCAAGATATCATCAAAACTATTATCATCCATAGATACTATTTGCCTTGGAATATAATCTAATGGCATCATTTGATTTTTTTCAATGTAGCACTGTTTATTGTTTGTCAATAAATCAATTATGCTATATGTAAAACACTTCACTCTTTCGTTCTCAATTATACCATTAATTATGAACAATATTTTGTTACAGGAAATCGATGCCACGCAAGGTAGACTTTTCTCGATTTTCACCAATAAACCGAACTTTGTGATTATTCTAATGTAGCCATAATTTGTAAAAACAAAAATGAATTTCTTGGTTAGGTTAATTGAAGTTATGAATTCATGACAATATTGACTATCATCATGGTAGTTCTTGATAGGTAATGATTTTTCCCATTTATCGATTTCCGATTTGTGAGATCTGTAAAATATACTTGCTTGTTGATATTTTCCAGTTTTAAAATTTGTGCTTAACTTTTTGTCATCTATGTAAGCCGATTTGGCCAATAAGATTCCTTCACTGTTAAGATATGCTAAGTCATAACCAACAGAGTCTATAAAGTAATAACCTTTATTAGAGTTGTGAAATTCGATATTAATAGTTTGTGAACTACTTTCAAGATTTTTTTCACAAAAAACATAACCGATTTCATTCACAGTTAAATATCTTTGATTGTTATCCCAAGTGCTGGATCCAACAGAATAAGGTTTCAATTCATAATTTGTCAAAATGTTTTTACTATTTTTCAAAAATTCAGAATCGTCATCATCATCTTCTTTGATAAAATCATAGACTTCGAGTTCAAAATCTTCTCTCTGTCTTTTACGTGAAGAAGAAACCTTAGGCTCTTGAAAAGTGTCCTCTTCATCAGAAAAATTGAACTCATCATCATCTTCCTCTTGAAAATCCAATCTTTTATTTTCGGAATTAGACTTAGTTTTAGCTGGAACAGAATTATCGATAGAGCTTTTCTTAACGATCAGATCAAAAACAAATATGTCACCTGATGTAGTTCCAACACTGAGGAAGATTTTATTATTTTCTAGTAACAAAGACCATGATATGTTTTTCAACTTATGTTCAATGCTTAAGCTTTCGGTGATGAGTGGTGTCTCGTTGGCGATATCCCAAATGACCAATTTATTATCAAAATCAATACTAGCTAAAAAGTTATTATTGAATGGACAATATTGAATTTCAATGATGTTCGATTTATGACGACCTGTCAATGATTTGAAATACTCATCCTTGAAATGTTCATAAACCAAAATATCATTAGCTTTATTGCAAATGGCAAGATTGTTATTAGAGCTGTTCCAAGAGCCATTGACTTTGACCAAATTATCCAAAGATTCAAATTCTTCGTAATCTAAAGAAAAAATAAATTTTTCAAAATGATCTGATTTTGTATACAATAAAGAAATAGAATCATTATGAAATTTATAAACATTTAAATCACCTGAAGAAAAACTTAGGCAAAGTTCTTGTTCAATCATATTATATTGCATAGATCTGATTTGATCGGGAACTTGTATTTTAATAAGCGCATCATCATCGATTTCATTATCACCATTATCACCATCATTATCATTCTGTTCGTCTTCATTGTTCTTTTTCAATATTTTAGTAATGTTAAGAATAGCTACTTGATTCAAGTCACCACCGACAATGACATAATCATCATTCAAAAATTGCAAATCTCTTAGAGGTAATTCACTTCTGAATGCGACTGGGATGCTTCTTTTTATAGAATTTAAGTTATTATTCAATTCATATATTCCTAAAGTACCGTTGACATTAACTGCAGCCAAAATATTATTATGAATCTGAAAACTGGTAATCTCATCGCAGATTTCAAAGAAGTCTGGTTCATCCTCAATGGAATATAAGTTTATAATTTTCACTAAGCCAGATTCATTAGCAATATACAAATTATGCTTGTAGGATTTCACTAAAGAAAATTTGGAGTTACTAAATACATTAATAATATCTGTTTCATGCATTTTTATTTATGGCTTGTTGGTTGGGTATTGAGCTATGCTAAAATAAGGATATTCGAAATACTGATACAATATGTAAAATAAGTATTGTATTTTGGATCTTTTTCTGATTTTTTGTTGAATATTTCGTTATTTTTTTTATGTGTACTTTCCTTTTATGGAATTGCTGAAAAAACAAGTAATCATGACGCGTTACGCGTTAGTGTTACGAGCACCGCTTCAAACAGTTTTCCGCACTTGACGTAAATTCATCAAAATCAATATATAGAATTCTATGAGAAATAAGTCACAAAATGAGTATGGGCTTCACATTTGAAGCACCAAAGGTAATGATCTATAATCCTTTAGAAACTACTATAATATACAAGGAAAAAAAAACATTTTTCAATTAAAAATGAACAAGATATTACCGGTTGTTTTTGCTATCACTCCAAAGCCATGTTCTATGGAAGAGGTTCATCATTTGGGGAAATATTTTCAAAAAATAGGACCAATGATAGATTTGAACTATAAGCCGTCCAATATTGGGAAATTATCCATCCAGTATCCAAACAGATACTATGCGTTCTACGAAGCGAAATCCTCTGTGGTTGAAGACTTGGTTCAAAAGCTTAAAGATGTGAAAGGAATACCCAGATTGGAATTCTACAATTACACAATGAATAACAAAGATGATACAGCAGAAGACCGGCAAAAGATCTTAGATTTTATGGACAGAGAAGCCTTTGAGCAAATAAAAAAGTTTGATTACGCACACCATTTCCATGTATCCTGCTTCATCAAGAAGTTTGTGGATCTTCGCAATGACCTCGGTGCCGGCAAGGAGAACAGAGAAGCCAACGGGTACATCGCAGACATCAAGACACAGGGTTATTTCTCCAGAGCATTTAGTGCGGATAATAAGGTTAAGAAGTAGCGCTAACTATAAAAAAAAAATTTTTTTTTTCAGTCGCCTATTGTTAGGTAAAAAAGAAGTGATGAGACGAAGAGATTTTCTTTTTTTTATTTATTTAATTTCCTAACTAATTCACATCATTTGTATTTTTGCATCTATCTGGATATCAAACTTGTATAACACCATACAATATATTATATAGTTCTTGAGTATATTTGGAAATATTTACAGGAAATTCAATGGTTAGCGATCCATTTTTATCTGTGCCGAAAAAGAAGCGTTCTAGGGCCACTAGAGAAGATGAAGAAATAGATAGTGATGACTATGATTCAGATGATGCATCCAACAACAAGAATAAGAGTAAATACGAGGATGATGACGATGAAGATAGTGAAGATGACAGAAAGGAAGAAAATAAGACGGAAAAAAGAAGAAGATTGGCCAAACAATATTTAGAAGATTTGAAACATGAAGAAGAAATAAAAGAAAGCAATTATGACAATGCTGACGTGATTGCTGCCGAAGGATTAACAGATTTTACCTTTGATGCTAAGGATGTGGATAACGATAATATATCTAGAAGATTGCAGATGGATTCCGTTGAATTGAAAGGTAATATTTATAAATTCATTGGTGGCCAGATGAAGTTTGCTAGAAAGAAGTGTAGCTTCTTGAATACCGATAGTTACTTATTGAATCCAACATCTTTGGCCATCAGCTATCCAAATCTTTACATTGTATCTAAGAATATGCAATTGGTCAAATATGACGTCTCACAGTCGCTGCCAAAAAAATTGAAATATGTCAACATGAAAGGTAATACAGACTACCATTCTGATGAAATCACATGTGTAGCCACTAACGGGAAATTTGTTGTCACTGGTAGCAAAGATCAATCTATTTCTATTTGGGATTCTACCAATTTGACTTTTTTGAAAAACCTACCTTTAAGGAACAAAAGGGCAAGTATTAACTCAATGGTTTTCAGAAGTCCAGATTCCAATGAATTATATGTTGCATCGGCCGACTTAAAAATCAGAATTTTTAATGTTATGCAATTTGCCTTAATTGATACATTATACGGACATCAGGATTCAATTGTTGATATCAGTTCAATTGGTAGTGCAGAGACAGCTGTGACTGTGGGTTTCAGAGATAAATCCGCTATGTTATGGAAAATTCCTCAGCAGACAAGATTGACTTTCAATAGTAATGTTAGTTTTGAAAAATTCTATAACCATTATAAGCAAAAAAATCTTGGTAAAGAACTGAAAGAAACGTTGAAAAAAAAATTTGTAGGTGAAGGTAGTTTGGATTGTGTGACAATGTTGGACAATACACATTTCGTTACGGGCAGTGATAATGGTAATGTATCTTTGTGGACGACTCAAAAGAAAAAACCAATGTTTATCCATTACCAAGCACACGGTTATGTTCCACAGCTTAAACCTTCAGAATACACTGGAGATAAAGATTATATCGAAGAAATTGAAAAAGATGCAACAAATCTGAATTTATTGCTACCACCGCAGCAGCCTTATTCTATTAATAAAATAGCTGCAGTTCCTTTTTCCAATATTTTTGTCACTGGTTCCTATGATTCTAATTTGAAGATATGGCAATTAGATGCAAACTTAAGAGGATTTCATTTATTATATGAATTAAGAGGTGCTAAAGGTATAATAACAGATATTGAAGTTACAGAAATCATTGAGGATAAGGTTAAGTACTTGGTTCTCTTGGCTTCTGTGAGTAAAGAGCATAAGTTAGGTAGATGGTTGAAGAAACCTGTTGGAGCCAAAAATGGTGTTTTCAGAGCTAAAATTAAGATAGATAGTACCAAAAAGCTGAAAAGCAATCAGGATCTCATGTAAAATACATTATTGATTTATTAGTGACTCGTTTTATTTTATTATTATTCTTTCAATCTTTTTGCATTTTTTTTTCTTATTCAATCAGCAATTTAATAAACGATAGACATATAAAGATCAATAATGACTTTGAAAAATGTAGTTTAAAAGCTCACATCAATAAGAATACTAGTTCCATTCTACAAGATAATCTTCAAAAAAAAAAATTATTTTAATTATAACAACATATATTGTAAAATTTCTATTTATACGCTGATCAATGAACAGTAGAGTGATATATATACATAGTTTCTTGAAAATGATATGGGATAATGAAAAAATAATAGGCAAACCAAGTAAAACGTGAGATTTACATTGATTTCAAATATTACTAATGAATTAAAGAAACCATATTCCATAATCCAGGATACTGGAAGGGTGGGAAGCAAAATTACTGATCCATGTTAATTGTAAGGTAAGTCTGAGGAGTCAAAAAATACAAAAAAAGAAATAGGGTGGAATGGAAAAAAAGAAACACAAATTCTTTATCAAAATGAGTTCAAAAAACTATTTTCAATTATCTTTCAGTTTTCACACTTATTTGAAACTCTTTTGGACTAAATGGATAATAGATGGAATAATGAACAAAGCAGAACCGATAACTAAAGATTGTTTGATTGTATTAATGCTTAATTGTTCACGAAGTTTCTTTTCTTCTTCACTTGGGGCACCTGGCATAAACATTTTTGTTGATTCAACTAATAGTTTCAATAGACTTGAGAGGTATATTTTTTTGATATATGTATATAAATCTAGTGTGGCAATCAGTGTTTGTATTTTCTGGTTATTAACAAGCATTTGAATATTTTTCTCTTCAAAACGAAAATTTTTTTCACCGAGAGCAAAAGAAGCAAAAAAAAAAAAAAAAGAAAAAAAAAAAGAAACCTATGATATAACTTACATTCATGAACCCTTACATAATTAAACATATGAAAAATCATATACAATAAGGTATTCATTATCATTTGATGACATTGAATTTGACAATCTTTTTGTCGGTTCCAGCACCAATGATAAAGTCATCATCTACTAAGCCACACTTAAATCTACCAACGCTAGCATTCAATTTAATCATTATATTAGCTGAACCATTCTTGAAATTAATGGCTTGAATGATTCCTGAATCTGTAAAAACCCAAATTCCCGAACCGTTTTCGGACCATTGAATAATGGATGATGAGAATTTATCTTGTTGAACGGCTGTAGAAATATTGGTAATAATCATACCCCTTAAAATGTCTGGTGTGTAATCGGTATTTTTTTTAGATAAATGATCTTGTAATTTGAGTGGGAACTGTGTTGTAATCAATCTCATATAAGGAGTATGTGATGTTCCAACGGCAATCAATGGTAAATTAAAAGGATCTTTGTCTATATCTGCTTGACTAATAGTTTTCAGTGAATGAATACTTGGATTAAAAAGATCAATTGAAGTAGCTGAGAACTCGTGATTTGAAAATTCTGCATCATTCAATGAAATTTTAACACATTCTTCGAGAGATGAATCTCTCATTCTAAAAACTGAAATCGATGTGGATTCAAATTTCGTCACCATCAAAATTGGGATTTCGACAAGCGTGCTGCTGCCAGATGGGATATAATTGTAATAAACTAGATCTGTCGGGGTGCTTTTCAATTTTGTGAAAGCTATTTGTTTGATTTCTCTTGTGCTCCTGCTAAATGAACATACACTGATGATTTTATCAATTCCAAGTGATGCAATGTAAAAGATGTCGCTGTCAGATGTTTTTAAAGCACATATCTTGGTTATAAGTCTTGTATGGACCTTTATGTTAGCAACAAAAGATATGGCGTTAGGTTGCTCAAGAAATTCATAAACGTAAATGTTTCCATCCATACCTGCTGACACCAAAAGATTTGTGCCATCTATAGCCCTGAAAGATTTCATAATGGACGTACAATATAGCTGACAAATCACTTTCGAGTGTTTTAACGATATCACCTTTAAAGTTTTATCATTTGCTGCGGCCAAGAGGAATTTTTCATTTTTGAACTGAAGAGTTGAAACATCCAAAGTCAAATGATTCGAATTTATGGTACTCAAATCATATTTATTTATAGCATCATACTGTTTGAAGTCCCAAGATCTCAATAGTTTCATCGATTCACGACTGTTTTTATTAAACGACTGGATGTTGTTCTTGAAATCGGCAAACTTAAATCTGTCATAAATTATTGCTTCTAATGGTTCAAGTTTGGAGTTTTCTTCGTGAGGTTGAAGAGGCACCACCGATGATTCATTTTGAAAGATATTCAATGTTTTTAAATAGCCCTTTCTAGCAAGGAAGTCTGCTATAAGTTGCTCAACAATAAAGTTTTGTGAATCTTGCGAATTTTGTGACATCGCTATATTAATTGTTATTTGTTGTTATTCTTGTTATTTGGTGTTGCTATTTATTAGTGGAAGTAATCATTACTGTAAGTCTTGATTGAGCTCTTATATTTCTGCTGACTGTACAATTTTCAGATCGTTTTTTTTTTATTTTTTTTCGTTCGTGCAAAACGTTCAAAGTTGCAGACAGCTAGCTTGCTGGCTCAATTTTTTTGTCTCACATGAATTTGACATTTCTTGCTCCATATCATAATTCTACCATGATTCAAAAGAATCAACGACTACCAAAAAATAACGGACCAATTTAATAGAATAAATTGAAACGAAATAGCCAAAGAGCCCCAGAAGAGTGCTTTTTCCCCCAGTAAAGCTGAGGACAAGAAGAGGAAAATAGACTCTTGAAGATGTTTTTCTTGCATGATTTTGTTGGTATCTTACTAATATTGTTACGTTTGTTTTGGTTATTTTTATCAGTATTGCGTGAGTTTACTATCGTATTGTCACTTGCTCCACTTGAGAAAGTTAGCAGTAAATAGCACGGCTGCCTATATAATAATAGTTTCTAAAATTTGCTTTGCTTACCGCCGTGCTGGGTCTCAAGAATAGGCGCAAAAATAGCTAGTTTTTCTTCTTTTTTTAATAATTACTTCTGTACTTGCCAAATGTTACCAACGGTTATATTATTATTCCTTTATACTAGTATCGTGGATCGTGGTGTTCCCAAGGCATTCGTGAGAGATCTAGATTCGCCGTCACAGTTGGTTTTCTGTATTCTGGGTTTCCGTACATACATACGGTTTCCGGAGCGAGTGCATGGCATTTGGAGCACGGCTCCAAGTTACGCACGCTCGTCCACCAGACGACGCTTCTTGTACTAGATTGGTCTGCTCTATACGTTGAACTTGGTCTGTACACTGAGAAATACATAGCCAAAAACCAGTACGGATACGTCTGAGATATATGTCATTCGCTTGCTGATGAATTGGAGCATTCGGAGCCAAAAACAACGTTTGAACTCAATCGACCATCTCTCAGGGAAAGCCACCCTTTTGCCGTGGCAAAGCTGCTGGACAAAACAATTGCATACTAGGATGCTGAAATAATACACCACAGACTACTGAGAAAAATATTGTTATAATAGAAGGCTTGAGTATTTGCGTATTCAAGAATATGATGGTAGTAGAACCCTGCCTCCAAGTATCCATGGTTTCGTTGCAGAGCGCTCTGTGATTTCTTTTCTGGTGGATTGCGGAGTAGCAGTTCATTTTTATCCGGGGTAAGCCAGAGTTATGCAAGTTACGTATGCAAAAGCTGCCTAGAAGCAACCGCACCCGTAGTGCGTCCAGTAGAAGTCAATGTACACAGAATAAGATAGATACATTGGCGCTGCCTGAAACCCGCAGGCAGGTCCTTGCGTATAGACGCACGCGGACACACTCCGAACCCCGTATGGAAAAATGCGGACTGAGGTTTTTCCTGTGTTGTGTGGAGTTGCCTCCCTGCTTTTCTTGCAAACAGATATCACTCGGTGTTGTTTCCCACAAGCGTGTATGTGATACTGCTGACGACCCAGCGTTCTGTCGGCGGTGGGGGAGCATGGGGATGCTTCCCCTGCCAAACACGACTTCAATGTCTTACCAAATATGCGCTAAAGTGATACGAGCTCGGGAAAACAAGGAAGAACGACACCCTTAGTATTGATCCGCGTTCCTCTCTACGACGCATATTCAGATTATTGTGCAGCAGTGTCTCGTTTCTGACTGGAATAGTGCAGGGTAGCATGGTGCTGAAAACGCAGTGCAGCACGCACCTCGGCTGCTCCCCGCAAATATGGACAGTGATGTATTCTCCCCATGTTTAATTATATGGGGTACGCCCACATAATATTGGGGAAACAGTTGCTCCATGCGTATTCTTAATTATTTTAATTAATTTCGGAAAAAAGGCGGAGGCGCGTGCGTGCAACACAACCTTAATAGAATCTTTTTGTTTTGTTTGTTTTGTTTTGTTTTGCTTTTTGTTGTTGAAAAATTTTTCTCCATTTGGTAGCCAAAGTTGGGGGGCAACTCACCCACTTTAATCCGATACTGCATGCGACAAAAAAAAACTCCTTAGCAGGAAAAACAAAAGAAAGACAGAAAATTTTTCTTTTTTCTTTTCTTTTGTTTCCACCATTTGTTGTTTATCCGTGAACTCGTTGGGGAAAACAAATCATCGTCCCAGCCAGCCACACATACACTTTTTTGAAACGAACATACGCAAGTCACCATCTGGAAAAAATCAAAAATTTTTTTCTCTCAATAATTTTTCTTCTCTCCCGCGTGCATGACGCATCCAAGTGCATAATCATGGAGAAAAAATACGGAGAAACTGGGGCTAGCTGGAAAAAATGCATGAAACGTCGTGGTTCCCCTATGGATTAATCCTGTTTAGGCCTGGACTAAGTATTTTTGAAAGACCCCCACAATATGTTTCTAGCTTCACCAAAATCAATACTGAATAACAGCATTTTTCGTTGGAGAAAATGAAATGTCAGAAATAGAGAAACTCCTGGAGTATAAATATTCATCAAATTCCTTAGAATCTGGTTGTTGGTTCGACTTATTTTTGTTTTTTGTCTTGGACTCACATCAAGAATAATAATCACTTCTTTCTATCTACTTTCTTTCTTCTTTCTTTTTTACAAACTCAAAAAAATTTAAACATAATGGCTTCTGTTTTTGACAAGCTCGTGAGACTCTTCTTCAAGCCCGAGGAAAAGAGAGGCTCCCCAGCCATCGCCATCTTTGTTGGTATGGTTTCCGCTTTTGGTGGTGTCTTGTACGGCTACGACACCGGTACCATTTCCGGTATCATGGGTATGGACTACGTCTTGAACACCTTCCCAAAAACCCCTGGTGAGTTCAGCTCTTCTGAGCACTCCTTGATCGTCTCCATTTTGTCCCTTGGTACCTTTTTTGGCTCTTTGGTTGGCTCTTACTTTGCCGATTGGTACGGTAGACGTCTCACCATCATTGCTTCGGTCACCTTTATCTTCAATTTGGGTGTCATTTTGCAAACCGCTGCTACCGCCATCCCATTATTGTGTGCTGGAAGAGCCATCGGTGGTTTCGGTGTTGGTTTGATCTCGACGTGTGTGCCTTTGTATCAAGCTGAATCTACTCCTAAATGGATCAGAGGTGCTTTGATTGCGCTTTATCAATTAGCTATCACCCTTGGTTTGTTGCTCGCTGCCTGTGTTAATCAAGGTACTCATACCCGTAATGATACTGGCTCCTACAGAATTCCTATTGCTATCCAATTCCTTTGGTCTATCATTCTTGCTACCGGTTTGCTTTTCTTGCCAGAATCTCCAAGATTCTTTGTTATGAAAGGCAAAGATGAAGAAGCTATGAAATCTTTGGCCCGCTTACACAGTTTGCCAATCGACGATGAAGTTGTCATTGAGGAATTCAACGACATCAAAGCCAACTATGAATACGAATTAGCTCAAGGTGGTGCCACTTGGTTAGATGTCTTTAGAAAGAGAAACAACCAACTTAAGAAAATTTTTACTGCATGTTCTATTCAAGCGTTCCAACAATTATCTGGTGTCAACTTTATTTTCTATTATGGTACTACCTTCTTCAAGTCTTCTGGTATTAGTAACTCTTTCACCATCTCCTTGGCTACTAACATTATTAACCTTGGTATGTCTTTCCCTGGTGTCTTATCCGTTGAACTTGTTGGTAGAAGAAACTTGTTGTTAATCGGTGCCATTGGTATGGCTACTTCTGAATTGATTATTGCCATTGTCGGCGTTTGTACCGATTCTGCTAGCGCTAACAAAGTCCTTGTTGCTTTCGCTTGTATCTTTATTGCTTTCTTTGCTTCTACATGGGGTCCTGTTGCCTGGGTTGTCACTGGTGAAATTTTCCCATTGAATGTCCGTGCTAAGTCTATTGCTCTTGCTGCTGCTTTCAACTGGTTGTTCAACTTTGGTATCGCTTTTGCTACTCCATATATGGTTGATTCTGGCCCAGGTAATGCTGACTTAAAATCAAAGGTGTTTTTTATTTGGGGTGGTTTTAATGTCATAGCCACCTTCTTTGTTTACATGTTTGTTTATGAAACTAAAGGTTACACTTTGGAAGAAATTGAAGAATTATACAATGTCGTTCCAAAAGCTTGGAACTCATACAAATTTGTTCCAACTAATAAGGATATCTTCACTCAAGAGAGACAGTTACAATTGGATGAAGCTGACAAAAAGATTGCCACTGACCATTTGGAAAAAAATGATACCAATAGTGATGGACAAGTTTAATTAGTGATTAATTATCTCTTAATTATTTTTTGTTGCCTTCTCCACCATATTCTTTTGTTCTTTCGGTTATTCTATAAGCTTTTATTTTTCTTCAAATACTTTTTTTTTAATTCTCTTCCATTAGCATTCTAGCATCATCTCCACCAATATCACTTACACGTTCTCTTATTTTTTTTAATTGTTTATATCAAATATAATATTTTGATCCTCGAAGTTTATTTTATAAGGTTTGTAAGAATTACAAAAAAAATAGTTGTTATTTAATAGTTTTATTTTTCCGAGTAAACGCAGATTTTTGTAATGTATTTACTGGATTGTTGTATAAAATAAATATTATTATTATGAGAAAAATGAAGGAAGGAATATGGCTGGAGATCTGTACCTCATAAATTTCTTACTACCATATCGATGTTTAATTGTTTCTTGAGTTTACTCGGTAGTGCTGAAAAAGCTGCTGATCCGTTAGTAAGATCTTCAGGATCCTCAACTTCCTTTTTATCTTCAATGTTCGCCTTTATTGAATTCTTTTGAACATTAGTAGTTATGGAAGAATTCATAGTAGTGGCAACCGTACTGACTGCTCCTTTCGTACCGTTGTGATTATTACTTGATATGTTATTGCTATTGTTATTGTGATTCTGATTATGATGGTGATTGGTCAGAGTTGACCTTGCTACCTTATCCATGGGAATCCAAAAACTCATGTCGCCGTAGTTTTCCAATGAATCTGGAAAACCAAGATTCAATTTGACTCTATCAGGTTCAGGCGTATGATACATAATCGATGATAATAAATTATTGTGGCGTAATTTAGGACTATGAGGTTGATCTATTACACCGAGTTCTATTTCTTGCAGGTAGAATTCTACTTCATCTCTAGATATGACTGCATTGTTCTCATAATATTCTTGATCCCTTCCGAGAACAAAAAAATAATAATCATTCTCCTCAAAATCAGGATATAATTGAGTATTAGGTCTGGCATCAAATTTGGATAATTTCTTCAACTTAAAAGATGGATAATTAGTTTTCATAGTATTAAGCATCAAATTTCTTGCATCACTTGAGTCATTTAAAACTTTTAAATTGATTAGCACTAATTTTTTTTGAAAAAATCTTATATAACCACTGCATATAGGAAATTTGCAAAAACATCGGTTAGGTTTCATGTTGTAAATGGTATTTCTATTATAATTGATTGTTATTTCCTCACCCGTCGTGATTCCATTGGTACCCGTAAATACGCATATCTTAGGTTTGTTTTCACCATCGAGAAATATATCCAAATAAGCATTACTTGAATGAGAATGGTTGATAAATCTTGCCTTTGATCCATTCTTAAATGTAGATATCACATATCCATCAACGAAACCTACACAGTATTCCTTGTCTAATTCGGGAAGTTCAAAAAATTCTGAATACGTTAGAATATCCCCTGCACATTCGGTCACTATTTGTTTTGCGGAAAATTCTCTATTAGATCGCAATCCATAGCCTTTTCCATAAGTCTTGAATATTTCTGTCCCATCCTTGACAAAAGTAGTTCTTAAATTCCTCTTGTATGCCTCATATTTTTTTGCAGTTTTAGCTGAAGTTTCAAGAGTATATCCACGTACTGTTAGTAATTGAGGTAGCTTAGTTTCAAAATTATTATTTGCTAGCAAAGTGAACTTAGGAACTACATCATTCACGTCGACAAAATTATCTAAAATCTCTTGTGTAAAAATATTAAAAGGTAATTTGTAACCATCAAGAAAAGGCTTGTACTCTATTTCAGGCATTTGAAATTTGCCATTATCTGATGCTGATTGTAATCCAGACATCACCCAAATCTTATTATACTTATAGTTGGATATATTATTTGGCTTCGCTGATGTAATACTATCATTATGTATCAAATTCTTCAAGTCGCAGTTTGCATAAAATCCATCATTATCATTAGTAGAGCTCACGTATGATTCATCCTTACAGTATTTAATATCATCATTACTAAAAAATCTGTTCAACTCTAATAAAAGCGAGCTTTCAGTTTTTTCTTTCTTCACGGTCTGGGTTTTCTTGAAATTCGGAGCCAGTTTAAAACTTGGTTTATAATCTGACAAGCTATCATTTTCATTTTCATCATCATCTCTATCTTCATCTTCATCTTCATCTGAGTCGTCAATTGTAAGTTCTCTTTTATTCTTAATTATTAATTTACTATCTTCTATAAGAGTATCAAGGTTTGGGTGTGTGTTTCCATATACACTTGCACTCCTCGATCTTCTGGATATAACATTATTGGAGCTGCCATTTTTAGGCTTACTCCGTTTATTTGACTGCTTAGCTGCTGAAGTCGATTCAAACTCAATACATGTTAACCAATCATAATGTTTCTGAACTTCATTAAGTAGTAAATTTTCACCTAACTGATCAGGTAGTTCATTATTGATAAGATATTCATCAAGAAGCGAAAATGAGGATTTAAGGGTTGTTGATCTCAATGTCCATGGAAGATAACTCATAATTTTGAAATGCTATCCTTACAACCTTTCTTAATCCCCTTTATTTTTCCCGTTTTATCAAAATATTGGAATTGTTGATTTTCACAAGTCAAAAAGAAGATTTAGATATGCTCACACGAAGGATTATTTACGTGAAAGCATTAATTTAAAAATACTAGCATTTTTAATCTCAAAAAAAAAAAAATGGTCCCTAGCAGGATCGAACTGCTGATCTTGGCGTAACATTGTTGAAAACAACTGTATATTAGCACCACGCCTTAACCAACTGGGCCAAGGGACCTCAGTGTTAAATTTGCTCATTTTGCTTAATGTGTTTCTGTAGTGATTGAGGAACAAAGGGAAAGGAATAAAAGAGGTTTTTTTTTTGTGAAACAGAAAAAATCCATGCCAAAAAAAGTGTCGTATTATAATTGTTATTACTAAAAAGACGCTGTACTGTTCATACTACAATGCTGTTTAATCATTAGGTCAATCAATTCCAATCAAGGGAAATATTATTTTATTTAAAGGATGAAATACATTTTCCTTATATATATATTAAATCGGAATTACGATATTTGTAATTCGAGACTAATTGGGATAAAAGTTAATCAGTTGAAGGATCAAAAGTGATTTGGGATTTACTTTTATGTTAGAGAAAAAATTTGATAAGTGTATTAAAATATAAAAACTCTTTTGATCAATAAATAATGGATAAATATAGATATCAATAATTAATGGGTAAGATACTCGATTAAAAGGAAATAAAATAATATATACGTAGAAAAGGAATCTTGTCCTTTACATAAAAATATAATTTCCTTGATTGGGACTAATAGGCCTAATGGTGAAACGCCGTTTGTATTATAAACAACATGGAAAATACTTACCAATCATAATGCAATTATTACTAATCTTTTTTTGGCTCTTAGTTAATAATGCCTCACAGTATTATTCATAATACGACAAGTTATTCTCGAGTACCTAAACAGTAATTTTGATTGTTACTTCATCATCTAAAGGACAAAACACGTTTGATAATATACATATTATTTTGCTTATACTATTTTGATTTCTTCCAATCAAAGATGTTGATAATTATACTCATTCATTACATACTCATTAAACGAGTTTATATTTTGATGTATTTGTCATATTTTCTGTAACATATATGAGTAAATCCGTAATCACTTTTAGTCCTTCAATTATTTTGCTTTAATTTCAATTGACCTCATGATAGATATGAAAAGCCTTTGGCAATTAACTAATTATAAGTGTATTTAATAGTAGTCATAAAAAAGTAAAATGGCTTGTGGGAACAATATGTTAACATCCCCGAGATGTGTGTATTCCTAAATTATATTCTCAGAATAAAAAAAAGATATGTAGATAACCAATCTCTCAAATCGTATATGACCACATCAATCAAAGAGACAACTATTGACTCAGACCAAAGTCAATCAAACTTGACCAGCATTAACAACAACAATATTGGCGATGGTTCCTCATGTACCTTGCGCAAAAGTTGTAAACATGGTTGCCATAAAGAATTTAAATGATTGATCGATTACATGATTCCATATTTATACAATTATACTTGATAAAATTATATATCGTCTATAAATAGAAAAATAGGTTCATATTTAAACTGCATTAGTAAACAGTAATAACAGCTTTTTTTTTCATTATCATCATTTCCACCTGTTCGTGAATGCATGGTGCATTTTGGTTGTTGTTAAATTTCCCAAAAGAAACACAGATTTTAACCATTGATTCTATATTTAGAAATTTGTTTAACTTTATTCACGCAAAGAACAAAGCCTTTATAAGTATGGATAATCAAACAGTATATTTTCAGATTTGCAATAAAATAAGATTTAAAAAATATTGCAGATATATAAGAGCCAAATATCCATAATTTAAACAGATTTATTTTCAAAAACTCTAAATATAGAATTCATTTTTATTCTCACGTTAAACTTTCCTCAAAGAAAAATAAAAAAAAAGCAGAAAGAAAAAAAAAAGTTGGCTCAAACGACAATTACTAAGCGCTAACCCAAAAACAATACAACCCTTTCTGCTTTCTACGTTTTTTCTCATTTTGTTGTCTTATCGTTAGGACATATAGTCAGCATACAACTTTCCTATTCCTTGCTTGTTCCGAATAAAAGTTACAATAAAAATAATAGACATTAATAATTAGAAAAGTCAAACACAATAAGAAATGGCTGTACAGGAAGAAATTATAAAGAGAAAGATTGTGATAGTAGGAGATGGGACATGTGGTAAAACTTCATTACTTTGTGTTTTCACATTAGGAGAATTCCCTGAAGAATACATTCCAACAGTTTTTGAAAACTATGTCACAGATTGTAGAGTTGATGGAAAGGCTGTTCAGTTAGCATTGTGGGACACTGCTGGCCAAGAAGAGTATGAAAGATTAAGACCTTTATCCTACTCCGAAGCAAATATAATTTTGATCGGGTTTGCTATAGATAGTGTGGAATCATTGCATAATACTAAAATCAAATGGTCTTTGGAAGTCGATAGATATGCCAGAGGTGTACCCGTAATATTAGTTGGTCTAAAGAAGGATTTGAGACGCAGCAATGATTCATCCAAATATGTACAATATGAAGATGCTGTTCAGATAGCGCAAGAAATCGGTGCTAGAAAATATGTTGAATGTTCTGCTTTAACAGGAGAAGGTGTTGATAATGTGTTCGAAGTGGCTACAAGAATTGGATTGACACCCCAAGTAGACCCATCTGCTGGATGCTGCTCGATTGTTTGATATGTTACTATGTTTTTTTTCTCTTTTTTTTTCGTCTTTTTTAATAGAATTTTTACCAAAATCAAAGTTAGATAGTTCTAACTATTCTCTACTGGCGCGTGCCTCAAAAGATATTCAAATATCACTTTTTGTTATTATTATTGTTTCCCATTATTAGTGTTGTTTTTTAGTTCTTTTTTAATATCTTTGTTGTCCAAATATTGTTGTTCGCTTATTGCATCTAACTTTATTTTTCAGACAATTAGTTCATAGTTGCTTTTATTATTTTGTTGTTGTTTAGATCTTTTTTAATATCTTTGTTGTCCAAATATTGTTGTTCATTATTGTAGCCAACTTTATTTTGCCAAAAAGCTTTACTAGTTAATATCAAACAATTATCATACTTTATGCTAAGTTAAATGCTGCTATTTATCACTGCTCTAGTAAATTCGGCTAACAACTCCACAAATATTTTATTAATTAAGATTCCCAATATTTCAATGCTTAACAAAGCAAAAAAAAAGAACAAAAAAAAACGGGTTTGTTTAAAAAATAAACAATAAATCTTATTTTGGAATGAGCAAAATTTTGAAAAACAAAAACAATAAAAATTTACTTCCAACATGTTGATTTGAAAGATTTAAAATTTCATAGTAGTTACATAACTTCTTTACTAGATTTATCAATTATTTGATATGGGTAAAATGATTCATTTAAATAACCTTACTACTATTATTGAAAATTTAGAAAGTATTGAGACTTTGAATTGCTTGATAATTCAGAGCAAAAAAAATGTGGCAGCTTTTGATGATGATGTCGATCCAGTTATTTGCAATGAGACCTATTTATTCCATTTGACTTCTTTTCAGCTAAAATATTTTTTAAATTCACTTCACGAAACCATTCAACATGAGGATAAACATGAGTTTCATATACATGAGTCATCAAAAAACGATTCTTTTTTAGGTGATACTAACTTAGAAAATGGTATTGAGTTTGATATTTATAGACTTGGTATTTTTAATTCTAATTTTGTTCTTAGAGTCAATAGATATACAATTCAATATTTTTGTTTGGTAAGTAAAAAAATTCTGGAAAAAAAAAAAAATCAAGTCAGTGTAAGAATATACTAACATTTCTAATTTTTAAAAAGATGGTAAAAAAAATGCACTCAATCAACCTTATAATTTCCACAGTATTATTTTCCAACCTTGGGTCTAATATTCAACGTAGAGAAATACTTGATGAAGTCACGTCTGATTCATTTTCACTTCACGGCAGTATTTTTGGAATCCACGGAAAAGTGGTTCAATTACTGAAGTTTGAAAACGTTATGATTACGATATGCTGCATATTAAAGTTACGGCATGTTGATATTGAATATAATAGAAATTATGACATCCTCAAAACCTTGAATCTAAATGTAATGCATGACAGTTTAACGGTAGCAAATAATTTCCAAGAGTTGATCACTTTTCCAAAATCGAATGTACCTCAATACAGCAACGAGTTTTTAAAGAAGATGCCAATAAATACAAAAAATGTCTCCCAGCACTTTAAGATAATCAAATTAACGTCTGCTGAAGTTTCATACATAATAGGCAAAAAGGGAAGTAGAATAAATCGGCTAAAAGAAACTACAAATTGCAATATTAAAATAATGACCCAAGCGTCAGGTAAAGAGAACGAATCTATTAAAGGGAACGAATCTATTAATGATAATAGAGAACTTCATAAAACTGGGTTTCAATACGTCAGGTTGGTTGCAAATGAACAGCGTAGCGTGGACGCATGCTTGAAGCTTATGCAAGACGAATTGGCAACATTGGAAATCAAAAACGAAGTCATAAGATTACATAAATTACCTGGCAATTAAAAAGAAAATATTCTAATGCAGGTCTCCTGCAGCCTTCGGAGGTTAGACATACAGCAGAAGTAGCATATATGTATATATTCTACTTTTGCAGCACGCTTGGTGGACTTAGGATAGGAAGGCATTCATAGTCGTGCAGATAATGTCCACTGGCTCGTTAAATGAAGATAGATTTTGCCAGTATTCCACAAATTTTGTGACTTAATTCAATTATTGTCATAGCAGCAACCAAATGCATCTTCAGTAAAATCAGTCGTGCCAAAAGTGTACAACCTTGACCATTCTTTTTATACAAATCTTTGTTTTTCTATTATTTATTGTCAATCGAATTGACAATATAGGTATCATGTGTATGTATGTAACTATATAGCTACAGTATGCATGTCATGACATAAGATGTGGGGAGATGGTATATCAAGCAAAATTTTTTTTTGAAATGTATTTTCTTGATATTGTGCAACAAAGAACTGTTTCTCATAATATTAGATTACGTCGGCTTAGTAATTTTGCTACTTGCGGCTGATCTTCGATTTGCATGCGCCGACACTAAATTTTTTAATATGTGACGCAATGTTCCAAACTCCTGTTGCATTTTATTTTTCCCTAAATGGGTCATTCTTTTTCCGGGGAAGGTCGTACAAATAATTACTCACGGAGTTCGCAAAAACTCTCTTTTCAGATATCCTTCTTCTCCACCAATGCCAAGACCACTGGAAGCGGAAAAAGCAATTATATTTTTGCTTATCGAAAGTTCCGAGATTTACAGAATTATTGAGAAGTAATGTTGAGAGTTAAAACTTTATGTCTGTACAGATTTTTTTAGAGAAATAAGGTACGATAGTCTATGTTCCCCATAAAACTTTTGTAAGTATTCAAGCGTGACCACATTTAATTGTCTCTCTTGCATAGAACTGGGGAAGGCTCGCTTAAGTTTGTCATGTTTTTGGTTCTTTCCCCAGATTTTTCTTTCTGGTGTTCCCTTTTTTTTTTTTTCGAAAACTATATAAACCAGCTTATTTTTCAATGTTTTACAGCTTCATTCTTGTACTTTTTATTTCTTATAGCGTCTGCGTAGCTAAGCTTTGTCAAAAAGAATAAAATTAGAAAAAAAATGTCTTTTCATAATAATAACAATCACACAACAGCAAATAATGGGGACATTATTGACATAGCCGGCAATGATTCCAAAGAGTTTGTCACCATGGTATCAAACGCATCAAAAGATTCTGTGAATGATATGTTTGAAGATGCCAACAAAATCAACGATGAAGAAAAAACAATTTCACTAAAACTAGCTCTCAAAAAATATCCAAAAGCCATTTTTTGGTCAGTTGTTGTCTCTTCCTCATTAGTAATGGAAGGTTTTGATTTAGCTACAATGTCATCGTTATATGCTTTACCTGCATTCAAGAAAGATTTTGGAGAATTAAAAGATGGTCATTTGGAAGTGTCAGCACCCTGGCAAACCGGGCTTTCAATGTGCTGTAACGTTGGTGAGATTATAGGTCTTCAAATTGCTGGTTATTTTGCTGATCGTTTGGGTTTTAGAAAAACGTTAAGTGCTGCTTTGTTGTCCATAGTAGGATTTATTTTCATTGTTTTTTTTGCACCTTCGTTACCTGTATTGGCTGTTGGTGAAATTTTACTTGGAGCTTGCTTTGGTTGTTTTCAAACTATGGCTGTCAATTATGCGTCTGATGTTTGTCCTACGTCTCTTAGATATTACTTGACTACGTACATCAATATCTGCTGGTGTATTGGTCAATTGATTGCATCTGGTGTTTTGAAAGCTATGGAGTCAAGAACTGATCGATTAGCCTACAAGCTTCCGTTTGCACTTCAATGGATGTGGCCGTTACCTATTTTAGTTGGACTTTATTTTGCACCTGAATCACCATGGTTTTTAGTCAAGGCAAATAGATTACAAGAAGCTAAAACTGCAACTATGAGGCTTCTTACTAAAACTCATGAAGATGAGGATTTAGAAGAAACTGCTGAACAAAGATTAAATTTTATTAAATTGACCATTGATTTGGAAGAAGAAACCACCAAAAGTTCTAGCTATCTAGCATGTTTTCAAGGCGTGAACCTTAGAAGAACAGAAATCACAGTTTTTGCATGGTTAATGCAAAATGAATGCGGTAACGCTTTGATGAATTATTCTTCATATTTCTACGAACAAGCAGGATTAAGTTCTTCCCATGCTTTCACTTTTACCATTATTCAATATGTCTTTGGTATTGTTGGTTGTTTTTGCAGTTGGTTTGCTATTAAGTATGCTGGTAGATTTACGATTTATTTTTATGGGTTATTTTCACTTGGCACCTTAATGTTTATCGTTGGCTGTTTAGGGATAAAAGCCAGCGATGATTCCGGTGTGTCATGGGGTATTGGTTCATTACTATTAGTTTTTGTATTTCTTTATGATTTAACTTTGGGGCCTGTCTGTTATGCTATTGTTTCCGAAGTGGCATCATCAAAGTTAAGAATTAAAACAGTTATCATAGCTAGAAATGTTTACAATTTAGGTGGGATTTTCAATGCTATTGTAACTCCATATATGTTAAATCCACAAGCTTGGGATTGGGGTGCTAAAACTGGATTTTTCTGGGCAGGTTCATGTTTCTTAGGTTGTATTTGGGCTTGGTTTAGATTACCTGAGACCAAATCTAGAACTTTTGCAGAATTAGATAGATTGTTTTTAGATAGAGTTGCTGCTAGAAAATTCAAACGTACAGAAGTTTTTCCATTTGAAAAACAAGATAAAAAACCTAATGATTATGAATTGGAAAAGAGAGAATAAAAATTTGTTATTATAATATACTTGAAATTTTTTTTTCTTCTTTCTCACTCTTTATTTATCTATAATTTTATAAATCATAAAAGCAATCAACTAATTTTTATTAAACCATTCTGTATATGTATGTATATTTTCGTTTTGAAAGTAAAAAAAAAAAAAAAAAAAAGATAATTAAATAACGTCTCATCAAAAAACAATATCAGCAGCCATTCCAACTCCAGTATAGTTCAAAGCAATTTCAAAATAGTTAATTTTTAAAAGAAAAAAACTTTTACTGACGATATCAATGGAGCTGATCCCATGACTAAGCGCATCTTTTAATACCCTTAACCCTCTCTTATCAAAAACAACAGCTAATCTTGGGCTCAAATAGTTAGTGTTTGCAGGAATATTCAACTCAATAACTGGTTCTGTAGCGAGGTGTGCTAAGGGAAGCAAATCGTCGTTATCATCATAGTCCGAGAAATAAGATGGAGGCTTCATGTACATTGTTTCAGCTTCTAAAATTATAATATGAATATTCAGGTTAACAATTGGATTATGAATTAATAATTGTACTTCAGAAGACATTACATGAAATACTACGTTTAAGATGATTCCGTCGCCTGCTGAAAGTTCATTTTGTTTTTTTTTAACATTATTATTGTCATTATTGTGGTGAGAAAAGCTAGGTGGTAAAGGCAACAACGGCCAAGAATGGGATCGTTTCCTTGATGATGATGAAGCGGATGTTGTGAATCGTAAACAGGGTGCATTTATTGAGGCATATAAATTTGCCAATGATTCGGAAAGACGTGGAATATTAGGGAATGAAGAAAATTTTTTAGTTGATAATTTTATTAGTGGAGATTTATTTGATATTATATCACTCAAAAATTTTCTCACTATTGTTTTGACGTCTTTTTTAGGTCTGATTTGAATATCATGAGGTGAAAGTGTTAGTGGACCTTCAGAAATAATTTCATCACTTTCCGTATTATATGAAAATGGATCCAAATTTAAAATGATCGATAAATTGGAATATATCAAAGTTGAATCGAATTGAAAATTTTGACAATCCATAGAACCTACTTGCAAATTATCAAAATTACTGCTATTGAAATCTGTAAAATAATTCAATTTTAAAAATGTGTTATCAAATGCATCATTGGCATTAGAAGACAATAACAATGTATTTTGTTGAGGAGAGATTATGTTTTGAGCCAGAATTAAATCATTTGCGCTGTTAACGGAATGACCGCCAGTTGAAATTCTTAAGAAATGAGTATCGGATGACCAGTTTGATGGCGGAAATATATGAATGTTTGCCTTTAATATTATAGAATCTTGAGTTGAGGAAATATAATCAATGCTATCAATCTTAAAGAAATTATAATCATTCTCATCTTCATTATCGCTTATTGAAGGGATCAAAATTTTCAATTTTTTTATAAATAATTGTAAATCATGAATTGTCAAGTCATACATTAAAGGAACTTCCATATTTTTAAATTGGCAATTTTTCAACTCAAAAAGATCAAAATCCATAATGGTAATTTCATTTAAAAATAATTTAAATTTCAAATTAGAAAGTGCAATATCTCTATTTCCTTGACCATCGTTTGAGAAGCTTAAAATCTTATGTAATAATCCATTGAACCTCTTGGAATCTAGAATTTTCAAAATTACCCCACTACTATGTGAAGTAACATTATAATTCAAACTAGAGAAACTTTCATCAATAATTAAATATTTATGAAATATTAGAGATTGAAAATCTTTTAGTCCTTCATCAAAATCAACACTCATTAATTCATGTTCAATGTTTGGAAAACTGTTATCCATTTCACTAATTGTAAATTTACCAATTATATCATTAAAAGAAAAAGAATTTAAAAAGTCGTAATTTTCATCATTATCATTAATAGTACTTTGATTATTCAACATCCATGTAGTATCAACAATTGAATTTTTAAAAAGTAGTACATCAGTGTATTTTTCATTCATACCATTGAGGAACTGCAAGTCCAAAAAGGAAAAATCTGTAGAAGTTAAAGAATCCAAAATGATCTTCACTATCAGATGATTGTTGTTATTGGCTTCACTCATGTATCTTTTTAGAAACTCGGAATATGCTTGAAATATGAAATAATTTAAATTTATATGAATTGTCAATTTCTCAAAGATTCGAGAGATCCAGAATGGATTATTTGAAATAACCGGACTTTTTAAATATATGAAGTTTTCAGCATTGGATGATAACAATTTTAAAATAAATTCATTTAATATTGATATGGAATTGGTGTCATTTGATGATGACAATAAAACTTTTGAAATTTCAGGGATCTCAAAGTTTATGGAAATGTTAAATTTTCTTTGGGATTTGTGTAAGGTAAACCTTTCAATCGTGAAGTCCAATAATTTGATTTTGTTAATACCATTATTCACATCAGAATCAGGTAAGGATAAATCAAATTTAAATTCATTAAAAGTAAAGTCGGGCAAAATAAGTTTTTCATTGTTTGAATTATTGAGTAAATCAATTTCTGCGTCTATTTTTGTAGCTAATAACTTTTTATTATTTTTTGAAAAAATGGAATAGTCATAATTCAATATTTTGAAGTCTAAAATATCTTTAAATTGAATAGTTGATTCATTCGAAATATTTAAAAAATCAGTTTTTAGCAACCTGATCAATTTGTCAAAAAACAATTTGGCTTTGATTTTCTTAATTTCAAAGTTTTCCATGCTTGTCTGGGATAATTTACTGACGCGTAAATGTGTCAGAATATTTATAGGTAAGAAATATGATAGAATTGAATAATTGTATTTGATAGATAAATTGTCGAATTGAAAATTGATATCATCAATATTAGACAATATGCTATGCTCAGGGGTTGTGTTATTATTGCTTGTGATTGCTGTATTTTGAGGTTGTATTGTTTGCGATAATATGCTTATAAAGTTATCTTCATTAATTTTAAAGTGAACATTACCAGTATTTAATTTTGAATTTTCCACAAAGATGGTTGATTGGGGATACAACTCCAATAACGGCCTTTTATCGTGATTGTAGGATATAGTTATACAATTAGCATTGATTTGAAAATGCGCAGCCTCGGGTAGACTAAAAATGTCATCGTTTAATGAAATATTCAAGTTTAAGGAACCACCGTCGTTGGAGAAATCCAATATTTGGAAATTGTCCACGGAGAAGTCAAGTCTTGGCAATACGTAGGTAGTGAACATTGATGAAAAAAAAATAGGGCTGAAAAACTTAAATAGCAAATAGAAAGTTACGACAGTACTATAAATGATCAAAAGAAGTCGTAATGTGCGTTTATATTTGGATGGTAAACAGGAACTCTTCCTTTTATAAGTTATAGGCGGCGGCGGAGGACGGTAACAGTTGTCAATGCATTCAGCATCACCGTCTTCGTTGTTGGATTCATCATCACCATTGCCGTAGTGGGGATCGATGGGACTATATGAGGAAGTCGACCGATAAGCAGAGTCTTCTTCGTGGGATGCCCATGATGTCATTTTGAGGGAGAAGCATGCAACAATTGTTGTTTGATAGAGGCAATGTTCGACTAATAATCCTGTAAAGAGGTGGGAAAATTGGGAAAGTGGCTATGGAACGTTATTATAATATTGTATTTACAGCAGTTTAACCAAGTTGACGTAGGTTCCCGTAGGAAGCCTTCATTTAAGCAGCAACGATGCTGCATCGCCTTAAATAAATTTTGACATGTGAGTATTTTTCCTTGTTTAACACAAAGGAACTAAGAAAGATGAAAGGCTAATCAGAGCTGCTTTCCGCGGTTGTGAGCGATGCACTTTTATGCAAAAAATACTAGAAAATACACATGCTTCGTTCGAGCCATATTTGTGTGGTCAAATTCCGCTCCGAATGTCAAGAAGCATTGGATTAGCAATCAACGATTGACGGGAAATTTTTTTGTATCCGAGTTTCCTTGACTAGAATGGCTGTCTATATGAACGCGAAAGGGAATGGGAATACATTGCTTTGGGTTTGGCCTACTGTTTCATTACAGATCAGTTGAGAAACAGGGGCTTTTGTATATGTTGCCGACTAATTCTCCTTTCTCGGAACCCATCTTGGCTTTCCTGTTCATATATTGTCATATTGCGGATGCATGCCATTAATATATTACTACAGGCCTACAATGTTCCATCATTCGTAGCAAATCAGAGAACAAGCATGGCAAAAAGGAAGGAAGAAGCGGAAATTTGCGCGATCGAAGAGAGCTAAAAGTATTATCGCGCGTTCATTATACCTACTGAAACCAGTTCTGACAGCGTAAAAATAAAATGTGGTTTACAGATGTTTGAATGTAACAATGTTTAATGTTACGGTTCGTAAATGTAATAATGTGAAAGTGTAACAATGTTCTGTGGCAATATGTTGGAACGCTTGGGTTAAACCAGACAAATATGCGTCTGTGTCTCCAGCAGCAAACGATAGGTAAAGATACGGCGACTGTGGCTTAGCGATGAAAAACGAGTTTCTGGCCAATAGTTACTACATATGAGGAAAAGGAAAATACACGGTGTTTCATGGTGCGCGCGATAATTGTCTTTGAGGCATTTAATTGGTGACATTTGGGATCAGGATAAAAAAAGATCAAAAGATAGGAAAGACAAGAAAAAAAAAACAGGAACGAACGACAAAGAAAAAGAAAATAACGGTATTCGTTCAGCGGCAGAAAAAGACGCCCAAAAAAGAACGCCGCAGCGAGATAGATCACACGCGAAAAAATCGCATGGAAAAAAAGAGAATCAGAAAACAGACAAAAAAAAAAACACGATCCGAAGAACCTGAATAAGTTACGTACCGTGCGCACCGGGGATCATGAAACAAGCACCCAACCCAACTCTTGTGGCCGCCCACCGATAACGGGAGTTGCCTGCCTAAACGTATGCCCGATTTGCTGTAGATATGCCCTCGGTGGCACGATTGTCTGGCAATGCGGTGCTTCGCCGTCGGAGAAGAAGTATTGAGAGACAAGACATAGAAAGAAGAAGGGTGGGAAAGCGCTAACAAAGCGCTAACAAAATACTAAGAGCAAACAAAAGCTTTGCTGGTGAAGTAAAGCCAACACACACACGCATAAACCTTTGGACTATTTGCTGAATACAACACTGTTCATCAAATACCATCACTATTGTGTTAGATACAAAAAGGGTTGGTTATTAGACGTCACACTGTTGCCATATTTGGTGAGTCAGCGCCTAAGTGGCAAAATGGGTCACCGAATGAGCGGTTTTACGTGTTAGTCACAATGTGTGGGCGACGCCTGAAGCGCCTATTAGTCACCGCGGTGCACGCGCTACTAACATCCGCATTAAAAAGTGTGGTGCCGTAATTATTTTACTCGGTGAGTCACATACTGAATGCTTATCTGGGTGTATTAGTTGCGTTTGCGTCTTTTGAAAAAGATAGCTCTCATGCAGATACTGGCGGAAAACTTACCATACAACAGGTAAGTGTACCTTGCCTGGATTCTTATAAATAGGTTGGACATTTCCATCCAGCTGCGAATATCAGCCAGAAGACTGTTTCTGCCAGAACACCAGCAACAGATATCGATCCAGCAACAAATATCGATCCAACAATAGCAATAGCAAACGCAGATATATCGCCCCAGCAATCCCTTCTTATGGTTACCCTTCTGCTCAGCTAGCCCACGATCCCACAACCCAACTACCAAGCAACACAAAATGGCTACTCTTATAACAGTAACCTCCATCTTCACCGCGGTCAAGTTGATTGAGGCCGCGCTTTGCGAACAGAGATTCTACTCCAGCTCCCACGACAACTTGGACGTGGAGTCGACCCACAGTTTCGAGTCCTCCTCGTCGCTCATCGACGTGCACTCATCCTCCAGCAGCAACGCCTCGCTTATCAGCGCGCCAATCGGCGACTCCGAGACAAAGAAGCGTAGCAGCGCCAAAATGAGCTCGAACAAGAGCTTGTTTTTGAACGCTGCTGCCGCATTGGTGGCCACCACCACCACTTCAACTACACAATTCATAAACTCTGAACAGCAGCAGCAACAACATCTACAACAGATGCCGTTTTTCATTAGAAAAATGTCACTTTCAAAAGCCAACTGCTGCTCCGCAGTGGTCAACAATCGCATCATTGAAACAAACAACTCCGCCTTCTCCAACAAAACTGCGTATGCTAATTTATCTTCGTTGTACTATAGTAATAGAACCAGCTCGCTTCTTCCCCACAGACAATTCGTCAAACAGATGTATCTTGAAAATGAGACAAAAAGAAAGACCGAGTTGGCCAACAAGTTGATGTACTTCGACTACAATCCCCATAAAGTGTTGAAGCTTAACAAGAGCGACTGCTTACGAAAGGCCGTCATATTGGATGCCGCCATACAGACCCACAAGTCCATCTCCACTTCAAGAAGAAACTCATTGTCCAATAACAGCGCCAGCGATAATAGCCTTGTTGCTGATTCTGACGCCGTTGACGAGTGCAACATTTTGATGTTGACGTACGAGAATTCTAGAAGCCTGAAGTATGATAGATATATCAAAGCTGTCAAGTATGAATATTCTTCTTAAATTGTCTACTTCATCCACCATATTTTGTATTATATTATTAGTATTTGTCATCTTCAATTCTTTTTTCTCATACTGCTTCCCCCGTACCATGTATTATTTTTACCATTAGCATACTTTTTAAACTTATTTTTAATATTGATTTTATTGCATTATCTCTACACTACTATACACACGTAATTGTTTCATCTTCTCTCAAAATTTCAGTTCGCCAGTATATCGCTTTACTTGAATAGAACGTGATATTACCATTCTACATCTATTTTAGTGTCACATAGAGGATGCTACCGCTGGTTTTTTCAAAACTTGCTGCGAGTACTAACGGTAATCTTCTCTATAATCGGAGTCTACTATAAGCTAATTAGCGTATTACGAAGGATAAAAAATTTATCAAATAGACTAGGCATTACAAAACCTATGCCAAAACAAACCTGAATTTGAAGAATATCAAATTACATGCACAATCTCCAATCGCATACGACCTACTCATAAAAAGAAAATCCAAAGATCAAGGGTACAGATCACATGAAGAAGAAAACACCGAGGAATAGATCATAAAAATTAGCTTTGATCTTGAAACATAAATTACGGAAAGTTTCCCCAAATAAACTTATGATAATACTGTTATCAGTGTGATAACAACAAACTAAAGAAAATTAGATCAGAAGAGAAGTTCGGTTATTTTTTTTTACCACATTAACGTGCATATCTGCATAAAAAATATAAAAAGAAGCTTTTCTTCAAGAAGTGAACGAGAGTATGAATAAAAAAAAGACGTTTCTTCTCCCCGCGGCATCTACCGGCAGAGTTGTAATATTTTGATGTCGGTTTTTACGTTCTGTTACTTTGCCTCACTATTTGATAAACGATATCTTAACTGATAGTGTATTACGAGCATTCAAACATCTACGTTCTTTTGTTACTTTTTTCTGTCTTTATTCTGTCGTTGGATTTCAGATAGATAACCAGAAGGCGTTTCGCGCAAGAAATTATCGCATTTTATATACGTTTGACGTATTATCAAAAACGGCAGCGCTATCTTGAGGCCTCATTATTAAGGTCCCGATCCGCAAATATTGGTTCAGTTTTTTGGAACAATGTAACGCCGTCGGAGAAGATGCTATTTGTTTCTTATCGATTAAATGATAACACGTAATTTGACATGTGGTTTTGTTATTCTAGTTTATATATCTCTCGTGGGTATGTAGTTGTCAACTATAGATCTGAAGAGAAAAATTATTTCCAGCAATGGCATTTCGTTCTATATATGCTTGCGATTTGCTACCGCAAATATGGCGTAGTTACGATTCCTTGAATTTGATGAAAGAAGCTGATCGCCAATTTTGGGGCCAATGTAGAGGCTTTCCTAGGTCTACTAGAGCATAATGCCAACATCGATTATAATATTTGATGCATAACTTAAAACGAGGACCTCTAAGATGGCGTAAAATCAGGTATTCTTTGATTTGACACAGTAGATCAGCTTTCTATTACACTTTGTTAGATTTTCGAATTTCCCAACACTAATAGAGAGGGGTTCAGTTCATTTTTTTCGCAATGGCAGCTTAAGTTCCTTATATATAAATGCTGTACAAAATACTTTTATGAATTCAGCATTGAGTAATACACTTGTGTTGCCAATCATTGCATTGAATCTATAATTGTGAGCACGGACTATTATGTATCAAGATTCTTCATTGAAATTTGCGCTTAATTTTTTTTTCATTTATTTGCGAGTTTTTTTTTTTTTTTTTTTGTATTTTGCTTCTACTAGAAATAACAAGACTCAATTCACAATTTAACCAAGAACTACTTGATATTTGCGAACCAAGTTGAATTAAGAGAATTCCAAAAGCTAATAATCAATTCACATAGTCAACAAATAGAAATGAGTTCATCAGCTGGAACAATATCCTTAGCTAGAAAACTAATATCGTGCAACATTTCTATTGCCAGCTCCAAGACTGTCAACATACAATACTTATTCTACCCAAGAAGGATAATATACTCTTCATTGAATAGTTATTTCCACAATATATCAGCTGCAAGGTATTCAAGCAAAAATGATGGAGTAGATAAACAACATTTAGAAACATTCAGACAACAATTGAGATCAGAATTCAAAGATGATACGACGAGCACAGGAAAACCTGTTGATGTTGAAGAAGATCCTAAGAAGCGTCATACTAAGTTTTATAGGGAGGTTGGAAAACCATTTATGAAAGTTGTTGCTTTAACTTTTATCACCTTTTATAGTATGAGATCCTTGTATGCTTACTTGGAGTCTACTGATGAAGATTTGATTAAAGAAAAGCAAAAAACAGAAGAAGATGCGGTTAAAGAAGAGCAAAAAACAAAGGAATCCGTCAACAAATAGTTTTAAATGAAACGGTATAATTCTTATTTAAAAAATATAGATAATTCATGTATTTACGCAATTAGCTTGGTCGAAAAGTACGATTCATTTTGCTTTGTAACAATTTAATTTATTATATATTTGAATTGTTATGTACTTTTTAAGTTTCAATTGCATTGTATAAGAATAACAATAATATATATTCATGTAATTTTGAAAAGCTCTTAGGCAGAGAGTTTAGACTTTAATTTACGTTCGACAGCATCTAAGAATTCTTCAGTGTTCACATAACTGTCTCTACTGGTCTTGCCCATTGTCAAAGCTAAATCCTTGGTCATAATATTATCATATTGAACTGTTTCCAAAGTGGCAGCTTCCAAAGTCTTTGCAAACTTGGCAACTTCAGGAGTGTTATCCAATAAAGCTCTTTGTTGCAAACCTCTAGTCCATGCAAAAATAGAAGCAATAGAATTAGTCGAAGTCTCTTCACCCTTTTGGTATCTTCTATAGTGTCTAGTAACAGTGCCGTGAGCAGCTTCAGATTCAAATGCTTTGCCATCTGGAGTCATTAAAACGGATGTCATCAAACCCAATGAACCAAAACCTTGCGCGACAATATCAGAGATGACATCACCATCATAGTTCTTTAATGCCATGACAAAACCACCTTTAGACTTAATCATTTGAGCCACCATATCATCGATCAATCTGTGCTCGTAATGAATTCCTAACTTTTCAAATTCAGCTTTGTAAGTAGAATCATACACTTCTTGGAATATATCCTTGAATCTACCATCGTATTTCTTCAAAATAGTGTTCTTTGTACTGAAGAACAAGTTCAATTTCTTTTGGATAGCAATCTTGAAAGATGAGTGGGCAAACCCATTGATAGAGTCATCTGTGTTATACATAGCCAAACCAACACCCGGTCCTTTGAAATCGTACACATTATAAACCGCCTTTTCACTCCCATTAGATGGAGTAAAGGCTAACTCTAATTTACCAGCCTCAGGAATGACAACATTGGTACATTTGTACTGATCAGCATGAGCATGTCTGCCAATAATGATCGGCTTTTCCCAACCCTGAACATATCTTGGAATGTTTGGAATCACAATAGGTTCTCTAAAAACAGTACCACCTAAAATATTTCTGATTGTACCATTTGGAGAAACCCACATTTTCTTCAAGTTAAATTCTTTAACCCTAGCTTCATCTGGCGTAATAGTTGCACACTTTACACCAACACCGTATTCTATGATAGCATTAGCAGAATCAACAGTAACTTGATCATTTGTAGCATCTCTATTCTGAATGGACAAATCATAGTATTTCAAGTTAACATCCAAGTATGGGTGGATAAATTTATCTTTGATATCCTTCCATATAATTCTGGTCATCTCATCACCATCCAATTCAACAAGTGGAGTTTTGACCTTAATTTTATCTAATCTTGAAGCATAGCTTGAAAAAAAACGTTGCTTGTTAGCATTGTTTTGTAAAACTGCTTTTACTGAAGTTCTTGCAAACATTTTATTCTAGACGATAATTATTATTGTATTTCTTATGTAACTGGTTATCGATTTTTTGAAAAATCAATCGTAACATATAATTTCATTAAAAGCAAAAAAGTGTTCCGAATATTCAATCTTTTATACATTTTTAATGGGCCATTTTATCCACCATTTTTCTGCTCTGATTTTATTTAAGGCATATATTTTTTTTCTTGTTCAGTCTTTAAAGAATGGATGTGACTCAGGCAACAATGAACCGATATCGGAGAAAATCATTGACTTCTCATGCGGTGGGGTTCTGACGAAAGTTGCGCGAAAATGAATTTCAACATGTCAAAACAAATTTGAATAGAAACAAATCACAAAATAAATTGACAATTGAATATCGAACAACTGAAATGTTCAGGATCTATATATGTGTATTTTCAAAATTAATAAAATTATATATAAATGAAAAATAAATCAGAAAAACAAAATGAATGCCTATAATATGGAAAAACGTTTCAAAATAAAATTAGTCTGACAAGGATGATACAACGCAAGAAAATTGGAATTAAAAAAAGAATGATAATTGTTCAATTTTCGTCGTTAAAACAGATTTTGTTTTAGCTGGTTTCAGCCTCAATAAATTCCCGAGAATCTTTTGGCCATAATTTCTTATATAATGCCATGTAAACATAATCTTGGGCACTTAATTTCTTATTAAATGTAGCCTTGAAATAACCATGCGTACCCAAACTTTCTTTGATGTATCCAGTTGCACCGGACTTGGTATACAATGGCACACTGCTGAAGTAGCCGATATCGGCCGGATTGAAAAACATATAACGAATAGTAATAACATTCTTATGAATCTTAAACGGTTGACCAACCAACAGTATCCGCTTTACAGTGGTTCTTGTGTGATCAATGCTTTCAAATGAACCAGACCCTATCAATTCTAATTTCCTTGGATATTCGTCGTTGCTGGCGTTAGCCTTAAAAAATAAAACTGGTGCTCTTCCGTAATTGATTGGAACAATAGCGGAGGCAATATTTGACGCATCTGGAAATGAAAACCTTAAGTATTTATGTAAATTGTCTTGGTTGTTTGAATTGACAGAGTATAATGGTTTGATAATTTGTCTTCTTGACCCGTACTGAACAATAATTTCATCTTTAGATGTAATAGGCGTTTCATATGCCTCCCAGGATTTAATGCTAAAGTTACACAATGATTCCTTTTCTTCATTCTTCAATAATCCAAAGATTGCAAACGGGGAATTGTCAAAACTATCTAATTGCTGGAATCTATTCAATGCTTGACTTAACTCATCATCCGGAATTTCAAGATAGATATTGACCTTCATACCAAGTTTAGCTTGTAATTTTTTATTGTAAATTTTAAATGCTCTATTAGATGCAATCTTAAAATTTTTGATTCTGAACATCTTTTTGAACTCTTCAGGAGTGTCTTCATCAAATCCATCGTTATTTTCTATATCATTCAAGGAAAACTTATATTTGTTCAATCTTTGAACAGCGGATTCTCTTGGGTCTAAATGAAGTTCTTCGGTAGAACCTGGGTTTTCAGATTCTTCTAAAAACAAATCAAGTTGCATTTGTTCGTCCTCCTTCGTAAGCTCAACTTCAGGAATATCACCCCCAGCACTTATTTGGTTTTTACCACGCAAAAGGTCTTCAATTTCTTGATCATAATTAGCATCTGTTGGATCTAAAAATGGTTCTGTTTCTATATCATCAAAATCCTTGTTATCCTCATTTATAAGATCTTCATCTTCGTAGTCGTCTTCTTCATCAAACTCCATATCGTCGTCGTCGTCGTCTTCCAACGTAAGTGTATCTACATCATCATTTTCATTTTCGACAATTTTTTCTTCGGTGATTACCTGCTCCACTTCGCCTTTCTTATTGAGAATTTCTATTTTTTTTATTGGAAATTGGCCCACGTTTGCGATGTTTACCAATTGATTAATATAGAACCCTTTTCCTCTAACTGTACCTTGAACGGCTAACACATTTTCATTTTGCATAGCGACACTATCTGCAATTAAATAGCCTCTCTTGTTTAACCAAGTGATTCCTCTTGGAACAACACTGCTCAAGACATGTACCACCTTAGATAAATCAGAGAAGGTATCAATGTTATAAAGCTTATCCTCGTTAGGAAAGAAATGTTTGAAATAACTCGTCAAGGATGATATTACCTGTTTCTGTTGCTTGTCTTTAAAATTATTCTGGGCCACATTTCCTACTACACAGATTGATTGAGAAATACCCTGTAATTCAACAGCTCGAATGATTTGTTCGCCATATTGCGCATCAACTTCTTCAGACGCACTAAGACAGAAAATTACGAAGTCTGAGATTCTGGCAGCATCTAAGATTGATAAGAATTTATCCTTATTTGGAAGAATAAACTTAAAGTTTGACTTAAACTTGGAAAATTTGACATCGACTATGTTTTTGGACCCATCTTTTGAGCCATCAAGCATAGCATTGTCATTTTCCAAAGGTTTCTCGAACGAAGTGCCACAATCAATAATTTTGTTCATTATATCTTTTTCATTGATATCATTAGTTAAACAAACAATAGTGACAATTTTCTCAATACCGCCATTTGATTGAAAAAGCTTTCTATGTTCGGTGGCATTTCCAACTTTCTTTTCCTTCAATTGCTTAGCAAAGTTTTTTCTTTGCAATTTGGTTACAGGATTATTTTTCTTGCTGTTGGCACTTGGTGTTGATTTTTCAACTTTACCTTGGTTTCTTGCTTTTAGTTGGCCTTTGGTCGCATGTTTTGACTTGAAAGCCTTTTTGTCTTTCTTAGTGGTTGATCTGTGGGAAACTGCCATTCTTTGACCTTGAAATATATAGCTGGGTTATCTTTGCAAAGAATTCGGAATTATCTTTGAATTGTTAAGCATATAAGTATAAAGTTGAAAACATAGATCAATCATTATCTGGTTGGGCTCTCCAATTATGCAATTTTTTTTGCTTGTATTACGCATCTCATCTCTGAAAACAACAAAAAAAATACAGATTTTTTTACAGACTTTTCTCACTCGAATAACTGAAAAAAAATTGAATGAAATTGTTCAATCACGTGTTACTTAGAAGGGCAGTCATGTGATTAGAGACAGTTTTTTAAGATTTCAAACCTTTTTTTTAAATGCTCCATGGATGGCAAATCCACTTATTTTTTTCAAACGCATTTTTTTTATGAATCATGAAAATGAAAATATGCTTTAACTCCGTTGTTTTTTTTGTTTCTAATGTGTTTTCTTGCTCACATTATCGTGATACACCCGAACACCGCACGAGTGCCTATAATTAATCAGCCATTTCTTTCTTTCATAGAAATAATTCATCAAGCCTCAGAAATATTATAGAGAGCGCGCACTATGCAAGTTTTCAAGGAACGAGCTGATAAACTATTGAGAACGATTTTTAGTGCTGCCCAGAAACCTGAAAAACAGACGACAAAGAATGAAAGAAAGAAAAAAAAAAAAGTAAAAGAAGAACTAGTAAAATTTTTCAAATATTACCTGCTTAGCATTGTATTTTGTACCATATACCATACAATAAACTAACAGTAACATACATCATTATTGTAAGTAAAAACTTGGATAACGTGCTATATGTGATGATATGTTGAATACGGTTAAGAATGATAAATTTAATGTTGATATAGGGGAAGAGAATGACATGATATAATTGGTGAAGAAGGCAATGATTCATGGAATAATAAATGTTATGTGAATGCGCAAATTCGAGTAATCTGGATGGCCTAGTACATGGATAGTGGTGATATACCGGGCATGTTGACTGGTTTATTATATGGAGTTCAATTTTTAATAAGTTTCACAGCAAGACTGGACTTTTCTGCATCAGATAGCCAGCTTCTCCATCCATGATTCTCGTATTTGATAAATAGTGTCATATCACCGCAGAGTGAATGCTTGTCTCGGCTGTTATGGTTCACGCAGTATTATACGGTCTCAAAATGAATTGTTCACAAATCCGGATGAGGAAAAGATAGATTGCACAAGCTCGAAATTTGGTACATTAGATTCTTTAGTACTGTATTGATTATATAACCACATCATATCACGGAAGTTGGTGCTTTGCCCCAAACTTGTTTAAATAAATCACATACTAACTATTCTCTAGCAATATGGCTCACGAAAACATTTGGTTCTCCCACCCAAGAAATTACGGTAAAGGTTCAAGACAATGTAGAGTCTGTGCCTCCCACACCGGTTTAATCAGAAAATACGGCTTAGACATCTGCCGTCAATGTTTCAGAGAAAAGGCCAAGGACATTGGTTTCAACAAATTCCGTTAAACAACTTTTAATGTTATAATATTAATATCACTGTGCTATGCATGATAGATTTATGAATGAATGGAGTTCTCTAAATGAAAGAAAATGATGAATGGTGAAGGTATTCTTATTGCCAGTGCTTAACATTATACTGAACTTTGCTATAAATGGATGGTTCTAGTTAATCATTGTTTATCTGAAATGATGCTTTCTATGTATTCTTTTTTCGTACATTTATACTTTTTTTTCAATGAATAAAAAATCTCAATTTCTAAAATTCAATAATCCTAAGTATTTGGGAGTATACAGTAAGAGGTTCTTAAAGATCAATCGATCGCATTGAAATTTAATTGTAAAAAGAATATAAAAAAAGATATACATATCTATAGAAATTGACAATGTTGAACTGTCTCGATATATAATTGTTATCTATTATTGAAGAACTAATTGCTCTAATAACTAAGGCATAATTATTAATAAGATTTGTAATATTCTAAGCTTTCAACAGGCATAGGAGCAGCGCTTAGAGGAACAGATTTTTTGAATTGGCCAACATGTGTTATTTTTTTACCTTCAGGATATTGTTCACCATCAGAAATATCATGATAAGACCCATCTTGGGGTTGCTTGAACTCAGTAGTGCCTCTCAAATAAACAGTCAATCTAGATGAAATTTTATCATTAGTGACATATTTATTGAATGCATTCAAAATGTCTTGTTTGGTAATATGGTCAGCAGCAGCAATCTTTTGCTCGTTATTATGAAAACCCCAGTACCCAGCGTCAATAATATTGAAGTAAGTGTTGATCTCTTGACTCAAATTCTTGAAATTCAGCTTGTTCACCCAATTCGTTTTCAAAGCTTGAATATTTGAATTGAAAACTTCATCATCAAGTTCTTCTATCAATTGTTTTGCCGTAGTTTTGATACAATTCATAATTCTTGATTCCAAGTAGGTACAAGATGCAACATTACTTTGAACCAAAATACGAAGACCTGTAGAATTAGATGTTCTCATTTCAGAAACAAAGACAATGTACCCTAATTGTTCCTTCGTACGTAATTGATTAAAAAATGGTTCATGTAAATAATGAGCTAGGAATTCAGCAGCAATCAAGTCTTTAGCAGAAGTTAAGTTAGCCTTGTTTTCGCAATGGTAAATATCATCCATCATTGACTGAAGTTCACCAAATTGGAAAAAATAACTAACACAGGAATTCAGGTGACTAACTTCTCTGCTAAAATAATGATGTGTACCCGTTGGCAATAAACAACTTCTTGATCCAAATGATTGGATATCATCTTTGATAGGTTTGAAATTGGGGGCAATTTCATGCTCCATCAAACCTTCCACTGATTTCAAAATATCTTCCCTTTTGAAATTACCAAATATCAATATTTGAGTGTATAATTGCTTCATAACAACCTTTAAATAAGCATTAAAATCATCAAAATTGATAAATTCGTCAGTTGGTTCACCTTCTTCATCAACCAAATAATGAAGTTTGGAACTAAAGTCATACAGATTCGTATGGAAAATAGTGCTCATGAAGATCAATGCTTGTTTATATGGAATTGAGTATGCAACGTTCTTTAACGTCTTGATGTAATGATTTTTAACTAATTCAAAATTATCCTCAGAATTGAATTCCTTATCATCTTTTAAGAAATTGATGATATCACCAAGTGCCTGTTGTAACATGGAAATAAGCTTCTCATTATAACCAGAAACTTGAATTTCTAATCCACGATTAGTGATATCAATGGCAACTCTCAATTCAACACTATCGGCCAAATATCTGAGACTGTTTAGTTTCAATTTCAATAATCCTCTGAGGATAGACAAGTAAATACTATTAATAACAGTGTCGGTGCAGCCTGGAAACGACAAAACCAAAAAGATATAGCCCTTTGGAACGGAAAATTTATCATCAGCTTTAAACCAGATTGACTTGCTAGAGTCTTTAGCTATCAACAATGGTCTTTTATATGTTTTGTCAGCATCCGCTTTGGGATTATTAATGGTAAAATCTTTAGTGATGAACGGATTTGGTAATGGAGGTAAATGTAAATCATTATTTGATTCCAACAATTTAGGATTTAAACTTTTGATCAATTCTTCATCAATTGATTCAACTTTATATTTGGTACCATAATAATGATCAGTTATTGGTAGTTCATCTTCATTCAAATTTGTGTCAATGAAATAAAGATTCAAATTTTCAGGCGTTAAATAAGACAAAAATCTTTGAATTGATTGAAACTCGTATTCCTTATTAAAAAAATAGTAAAAACTAAAAAAGTCTTTCTTTTCATCATCCTTTCTAATAAATTTATATGACAAATTTGAAGCAAATGAAGAGATGGAATTCATAATGTTACTTGAATTCTCTTTAAATTTGAAGTTTAATTTGGCTACATCGATCAATTCAGAAAATACCTCATGAAATTGACTATCGCTTGAAGATTTCAAGTAATAAATGTACTGAAACACAGTTCTAATAATTGCGTCAACGTTTTCTTCACCCTTTTTTGTCAATTCAATGTTTACCTCAAATAGTTGGTTATCATTCATAGTGATGGTTGAGGAGGAAAGCAGAGTAGCCCAATTCTTTATAATTTTTAAGTAATGAAGAATGGAACCTTCAGATTCATGACCAACTAAATGACTGATGATAGAATGAGGACTATTTAGATACGCTTCATCTTCAGGCATTGGTATATAAAATTGTAATCTAATGTTTTTCATGTTTTTTACTGGTTTGACCTCGATCTTTCTTTGTAATTGAGCTTTAGTGAGATACGGAATCTCTTTACTTTTGATATTAACTTGGTCTATATCAACATTCAAGTTTTCCACATCAGAGAAATATTTGGTTGCTAATTCAGACAACTCGTCAAGAGACTGATTACCAAAAATACAAACCTTCATGATATTAGCAGAATAATATTTACCATACCACTTCAACAATTCAGCCCTTGGATCAATTCCATTCTTACTTGGTAGATCTCTCAATGTTTCCAAATCTCCTGTAGAAAAATTAGTATGGGGATGCTCAGGGTTTGCCATATCTTTACGAAGTTGTTGAAGTCTCCAAACGTCATTTTCTATATTTTTAGCATGTTCAGAATGAATGATATTAATCTCTCTATCTTGATTTTCATCAGAAAATAACGGACTGATGAAAAATTGAGCAAATCTATCTATAGCGCCTTCTAGATGGTTAGCATCAATTTCAAAATAGTAGTTGGTGTTATACGAGGAAGTATAAGCATTGGAACTACCAGAACGGTCCGACAAAAATTTACTGTATTCATTCTCTTCCGGGTATTTTTTGGTACCCATGAACAACAAGTGTTCGCAGAAATGGGCTAACCCAGGTAAATCTTTTGGATCGTTGACAGAACCTATATTCACATCTAACGCGGCACCACCTTTTTTAGCTTCATGGTCACTGATAAGTAAGGCTTCCAATTTATTTTCAAGACGGATAAGTCTGTATTGTCTTTTATCCAAATCAGGCTTGTTAAAACTTTCGTTGGAAACAATTGTTTGATAGTTTTTTGATAAAGACATTTTGTTGGTATGAAACTGACTTTTAAAAGAAAATGTCACTACCAGGGTTCGAAAAGATGAATATGCTAATTGAAACAATGTTGCGAATTTACTTTATATTACTTTTGAAAAATCTATAGCTATTTATCTTATCCTTGACAAACTTGAAATTCAGTATAGTTATTTTAGAAAATAAGAAAACAGTAATGAAGATTCAAATATCGAGGTTGATATATATCTATATTGTAGACAGAAAAAAAGAAAAGTAAGTGAGTTATAGGGAGCGAGATTTATATTTACAAATGTTTCTTTTTTTTCTGTGCCTGTCGGCGTCTTTGATTTCGTAATAATTATAACGCCCTTAAAGACAAGAAGAAGCAAGCCAATCAGAACTTTATCCATCGTCAGAAGTAGTAAACATGGCTGAATCACACAAATAATATGGATGTCAGTATATGATATTCTAACTGTGTAAGATCTACAATCAAAGAAAGTTTAAAACTATAAAAGAATATAGATATGTTGTTTATTATAAACAAAAAGTTAACTAAATAAAATTTGCAAAAGCTTTGCAGCACGTGAAACATTTGATGGGGAAATATGGGAAAAAAAACAATTAGAAACATGAAAGAATACATTTATTTTAATGATTAAATGGTAGTGTGTGGTTTTATTTGGCGGATTCTCTTTTGTATTCTTTGTACATGTCAACATCACCAATAGAGCCACAAACGGTTTCGGTCATGATACCAGTGACTAAATATGGGTCAATGTTAGAAGCTGGTCTTCTATCCTCAAAGTAACCGTAACCTTCCTTGGCAACAGATCTTGGGATTCTAATGGAAGCACCTCTGTTGGCAACACCAGATAAGAAGGTGCTCATGGAGGCAGTTTCATGTGCACCGGTCAATCTTTGTTCATTGTCAGCACCATAAAGCTCGATGTGTTGTTCGTGTCTCTTTGCTAATTTATCAATTGCTTCATCAATGTACTTCATACCACCCGGTTGTCTCATGGCAACGGTGGAGACGTTGGTATGGCAACCAGCACCATTCCAATCGCCCTTCAAAGGTTTTGGATGGAAAGAAATCTTGACACCGAATTCTTCAGCGACTCTGTTCAACAAGTATCTAGCAACCCACAATTCGTCACCCATTTTGATACCCTCGCATGGACCGACTTGGAATTCCCATTGGGATGGCATGACCTCGGCATTGATACCGGAAATTTCGACACCAGCATAAAGACAAGCTCTGTAATGTGCTTCAATGACGTCTCTGGCATAAACCTTACCAGCACCGACACCACAGTAGTATGGGCCCTGTGGGGCTGGGTAGCCACCCTTTGGCCATCCGTAGACATTGTCATGCAAGTCAAAGAGAGTGTATTCTTGTTCTAAACCAAACCAGATTTTTTCATCAGCATGGGCAGTCATCAACTTGGCGGCAGCATGTCTGTGGTTGAACTTGTTTGGGGTACCATCCGAGTTCCAACATTCGGTCAAAACGATGACGTTGTCGCCCAATCTGAAAGGGTCTGGGTAGTAAGCGACAGGTCTCAAGTAAACGTCAGAGTTGTCGCCCGGGGCTTGGCCGGTGGACGAGCCGTCAAAGTTCCACTCTGGCAATTGGTCAACAGAGGTGATCTTGTGGGACAAGGTTCTGCCCTTGGAACGGAGATCGCCGAAGGAGTCAATCCAGATGTATTCGGCGATGATCTTGCCGTGTTGGGGCAAGTCTCTGTACTTTTGCAAAGCAGCGGTGTTTTCGACAATTGGGGAATCAGACATTTTTTGGGGAGAGAAAGAAATATATATAGTGTATCAGGTTTGAATCGAATTTGATTGTGCTATGCAAGAACAACAAACAAGAACTGAAGACGGTGAATAGGGCGGGAAATGTAGTGAGAAATATAACTGGCTACAACAACTGGGCTTAAGAATCTTATTTGGAGAGCTTCACGAAAACCGGTGAAATCGCCAACATATTTATACCATTCATACCAGCCTGATATACACAATTCTTTATTTCTTTTTATCGATAATCACAGGAAAGACGAATGAATCATTCTTTCTGTAAGTGAAAAATCAGTCAATCAGGACCGCTACTGCAGAAATTTCAACAGCCTGTTGAAATTTTTCCTAATACAATAGTGAAAATTTGTGTGTACAGTGTGTCTTTATCAAGATTAACCGCAACCTTACATTTTTTTTTTCCTTTCGCTCTCTCCCCCCACGAAAAGAAAAAAAGACGAAAATAACTCAGGCAAGTAAATAAAAGCAACACACAAAACATGCTCCTTGCATTCTCAGCGCACGCCGCCATACGCGGAGCGTTTCTCCGTGGGCGTCGTCATTTTCGCTGCCCTCCAAGCATATCAGCTGCTCGGCGCACTACCATCTTCTTAATCACTTGTCAAGTGATATTTAGCTCGCCGGATTAGCTGTCTCGGGCAACAGATACTGGCTGTCTATGTGTCCTTACCTATAGAGCAGCAGCTGCTACAAGTTACCCGTTACGGAGGTTGCCTGACAGGTTGACAGGTGGCCTTCCGCCCGCCCGGAACTATTTTTTCTTGGGGGCTCTTGTGGAATTGGAATTTCAATTGCAATTTCAATTGCAATTGCAATATTATGTATTTTGTATGGCGGCACCACTTGCCAACCGAAATAATACATGCTGCTAGGCCACTGGCAGGTATGCTGCCTATTGGCATCTTATATTGCCTGCGAAGTTCTTTGGCTGGAGAGCCTATGTGAACGCGGGCTGGCAGAATGTACTGGGTCCCGGTTTTTCCCTCCCCCACCACCATTACCTGCTTTTTCACCCTGTCGTTATGAGCCTTGCTTGTCTGGTTTTTTTTTTGTTTTTTTTACTATGGCACAGCTCAGGTTCGGACACATGGCCCCGTCCAAAGACGTGGGAAGCTACAGTGGGGCATAAACTGGTTGGTACGTACATACGTACTGCACATCCCGCGCAATTAGTGTCTCGATTCTGCATCAGGAGTTTCCCGTTGCGTTTTCTGGGAAACATCCTGCGCCAGGGATGTATAACCCCCGGATCAGATTGGTCCACCACCTCCACCAGACATCTCAGCCCTTGATCTTGGGGGTTTCATAGCACAATGGCTTTGCAGAGCCAGTAGGTGTACTTGACACTTTTGTCCTTCTATTACCCGATCAGACCAAAGTCTGTTTCTTTGAAAGGCCTAATGCTCGTGTATTTATTTAAATTATCTCCGTACTTGTGTATTTATGTAAATGTCTCGCAAAAACTATGTGTATCTCCGTCGTCGAGGTTGGACATGCTCTTTCTCTAGTTTCTTTTTGCTACAGATCCAGTGGCTGCTGCATTTCACAGTTTTCAGTTTAGGCCATGCGATGCGCAGCATGCTTCCTAAACACATTCTTGCTAGTCTGAGCCAAGATTGTTGGTTATCACCTGCTCAATGATTCTGTCACCGTTAGTCATACAATCTGTCAAAATAACGAATCTCTTGTTGATACCCTTTTCCCTCAACTTTTTCTCAATGAATCTTATACATGCAACCTCGCCATACGTCAAACCACCAATCATCACAACGAAACATAGCAACTCGTCGTCGTCGTTGCTACTACCATTAGCACCACCGCTGCCTGCATTTTCAGGACCTGCACCACTCATCTCTATTTTATTCATAGCAGGCTTCCCGTTGTTCAAAAATGTAGTCTCTTGAGTCTCGTTGCCGAGTAATCCCCATAAGTCGTCCATTCCTTTCCAAGATGCATACCTGTTCAAGTATCTAGACTGTGCTTTACTGAGATACGAACTGGCAGATGAGTTGAAAAAGCTTCTATCATACGCACTTTGGATCAATCTTGCATTGATAGGCACAAAATTAGGAAATGCAAATGTCGCATCTATAGGATTCATGGGATCGTCTCCTAAAAGTTTCGACCTGGTATCACTGGTATTGTCATAAACTCCGTCAGGAATCAAATTCAAATAGTTTTTAATACCTGTAAAGTTCTTGAATACTTCTTCAGATCCGCGATGGCCGCTACTCGTGCCACTGCCTTCAGCATGGTTACCAATGCCATCAAGGAAAAGAAAATCGTCGTCGTCTTCATAATCGTCGTCATTTATTAATTTCAGTAGACCTTTTTCATTGGTAGCGCCATGAGCACCAGAACTGCTATTCCCAGTACCAACAACACTGCTGCTGTTAATAGTGCTGCCAATATTCAAAAAAGAGCTAGCTTCTCTGATGTAAAACAATTTCAATTTTTGCAATCGCTGTAATGTTATAATATGTTTGATGCCAAAAGATTCCACAATCTCATTTTTCAATGCACTGTAATGTTTCGACAGAATACCTTGGTGTACTTTACTCAACAAGCAACAAACCTTCAAACATGGAACCTCTTTTAAATCCCCGATATGGATCATATGAATAATCAAATCCGTGGATTTCTTAACATCGTAAGAATTATCCAAGATTCCTCGTTGTAACTCTAATAATTTAGAGAAAAATGTGTCCTCATCGTCATTATTCACGTCATCATCATCATCAAAAATTCTGTCTATCATTTCATTGGTGACAGGATTTTTCTTGTTTAAATTATTATGTGCGGCCAATGTTGAGCCCGCTGTTGATCCTCCTTTAACTTTCAAAAGAATGTTTTCAGATAAAAGAGTATGATTCTTCAAACATTGTCTAAATTTTTGTAATCCTCCCAATTTTCCTACAAATTCTTTCACTTCTGAGATCTTGTTCAAATTATGTCTAGAATCAAATTCCGTTTGTAGAATTTTAGCAAATTGGTTCAAAATAGGTCCAATGGCGCCAAAATTCAAATCTTTAATCTTGTTCAATACTTCATCATCTTTGAAATTAAGTAAAACTTGGTCAATCTTCTCTGGAGATGTGCCTCCTTGATTTTCATTTTCATTTTCATCTGCCTTATCCATGAATATATTTTCCTTAGATAAGTTCACGAGGTTTCCCTTAAAATCATATAGATCGTCAATTAATCCCAAATAGGTCAACTGACTAAGAAACGGAGTTAAAAAATCAGTTGATCTTTCCAAAATTATTAAATCAACAAATTGATGATGATTGAGTCTTCCAACATTACTATTCCCGTAATTAACTTTTTCAAAAATTTCAAATTTTTGTCTCTCAAGTGGTGTTAACAAACTTAAATATTCTGAATGTATTATTTTTAGAAGATTATAAAATTTGCTTGATTTGTTCCCTTTTATCAAAACATTATTAAATTTAATCAGTCTATTATTCATCAAATTTTTCGGATCGTTATTAGTAATGAATAAAGTATGAAATTGATGGCATAATTTATAAATACATTCATTAGTGTTTCTCAAATATAATTCATGAATAATTTTTTCATCTTGTAGTTCAAGAGATAATAAGTCATCATCTAATAAACTAGGTTTCAAATTCCAATTAAGCAAATTTATTAAATGTAAAACGCCAAGTTTCTCCAATCTAAATTTGAAACTTTCGCTTAATTTTCCATCGTTGGAGAAAATAATCCCTTTGAAATCAATTCTAAAATTATCCAAATTTATTCCATTGATATCATTTTCATCGGTATTATATGTATCGCAAAGGTTATTAATAAAAGTTATTATTGAATGTATATATTCCGTGTTATATATATCATCTCCGCATAAAATAATTACTGTTCTCAGAGCGTATGTTTTCTTTTTTTTTGCTTTATTATCATTAGCACTAAACAACACATTATTCATAATCTGTGGGTTAAGATCATTTTCCATCCAAAATATATCACTGATATTACCACGTTTTTGTAAAATACTGAATGGAGTCAACAAATTTAATCTGCTAGATAAAGATTTTTGGACAATTAAGACCGATTTCTGTTCAGAGTTATCTGTAGATAAAAGATTTATAAGATCTTCCAAGCACTTTGTTGGTATTTGAGAGGTATCAAATTTTATTGAAGATAAGTTCACCATTTCTTTTATTTTCCTGCTTATTTAACAGCTATCTTTTGTACCTTATTTTAAAAATCTCTATAATTGAGCTTTCTCCTACGATTTTCGGAAATCCAGTAAATCAATTGCTAAACGTAACTGACGTATGCCTTCAAACTGAATTAATTTGTAAAAGAGACATACCGTAATACTGAACCACAACAAATTGACAAAAAAAATTATCAAAGAAAAAAAACAAAATAAAATCAGAGTCACGTGCAGGAATTTGCGAACCGTCTGCTTACTGCTCTATTATATTTCATTAATACAGGTAAATTTCTACCTTTCTCAACATGATTCAGTTAATTTTTTGTTTGAAAACATATTATGTCAAATACATATGATTGGTTTTTTATTGATTTCATAGAGGAGTGCTTTTGATTATTTTGAATCTTCGAAAAAAAAAAATAATATGTACTAATGTGAGCCCTAAGTTCTACTACGCAGAAATTTAAGTGTATAGATAAGAAGAAAAAATAGCATATCTACTGGCTTATGATTCTATTCTATGAATAAAGAATTATAAAACTCCCAACATTGTATTATTGTTTGAATGATTTGAAAAGATATTTGACATTTTTGATTCTATGGTTATTATTTTCTGATCTAATCACACGAAAAAAAAGCAAACAGAACGAAAAGTAAAAGAATGTGAGATTGTTATTTTGAAAATTTTCAACATGCATAAATTGTGCAGCATTCATGAGGCTTAACAAAATTCTCCGCCCTAAAAACGTTTTCTTTGTTGTTAATTATTAAAGTATCCACTTTTGTATCTATTTAAAAATAATGCCGAACCAGAATGCTATAAATACTATTACAGCCCACCTATCCTTCAATTCGTTTTTTTTCAATTTTATTTTTCAATCTTATTAGTTGTACTTTTATTTAGATCGTTAAATACAGCGTTTATATTTCTTAAAATATACATAATCCTCGATAAAAATGCTTCAATTATTGACTCTAACATTACTTACTGCTCTTATTTCTGCTGGTCCAGTTGTCACTCCGGGATGGCAAAATCATATCAACTTATTCACTACTCAAAGCAATTGTCCTGCTAATAAGGAAGCCTTATCATGTAGCTCGGCCATCAATTCCACAAACAGCTGCTGTGTGGAAAACCCAGGTGGAATTATCCTTTTCACTCAATTATGGAATGCAGATGTCACCAACTCGCCAACCCATTCGTGGACAGCGCACGGTTCTTGGCCAGATAACTGCGATGGTTCTTACGGCTCTTTCTGCAACTACGAAAACACTCAAGTCGATAGTGTTTATAATATTTTGCATTCTCAAAATGAAATTGAACTACTTGCTTACATGGATAATTTCTGGTTAAATGACAATGGCACAAATGATGCTTTCTGGACTCATGAATTCAACAAGCATGGTACTTGCATGTCTACTTTGAGACCAAGTTGTTACTCGAACTACACTGAAGGCCAAAATGTTGTTGATTTCGTCAAAATGACCATTAGGCAATACCATGAATTACCAACATTCACTTGGTTAGCCGACGCCGGTATTGTTCCTAGCTATTCCACCACTTACAAAGCAGAAGATGTTCAAGCTGCTTTGAACAACGCTTTCGGTTATGAAGTTTTCATTGGTTGTACTGATGACATATTTGACGAAGTTTGGTACTACCACCATGCCCAAGGTTCTTTGCTTAGACAAAACTTCATTAAGACAGATACCACTTACAAGAGTACCTGTAAAGGTGATATTAAATATACTCCAAAACAAGGTCAATCATTCAAGCTCTGGTAGTTTAGGTCACCGTTCTTTCTTTTATCCCCTCAAGAATTTCATTTATACTTATAAAATACTTCTTGTTCTTTCTTTTCAATTCTTATTACTTATACCCATTTATTTTACTTTAGTCCTACTATATCGTCCAATCAATATAACATTTCTGTTCTATCTTTGTTAAAGATTTCTGTAAAACAATGTCCTCGGACATTTAAGCGCACATTCTCCAGAGCAAACTCACAAAAAAAGTAGTCCGGAATCGTTTAAAAAATTCTTATATAAAAAAAATTTTGAAAAAAAAAAAAAAAAAAAAAAGTATAAAAAAGAAGGCATCGCCACTTTCTTCCTTATTTTTCACTTTTTTCTTTAATTTCGGTGAATCAAATTGTACGGAAAACTTTGCCACGGTGAATTGGCTATTTTTCTAAGCTAATTCATTGCCATATTAATAAATATGTTGTTATTTCTTTCCAAGATAGAGTCCACGATTTATAGGAAGTTTACTGTTCGTTTAATTTGAACTTTAAATGCTGATTGAAGGGATACATTTGTTTCAAAATATTTTTATTTTTGTTGACGGTAAATATTGACATCTTTTGCTTGATGATTCATCTGTTGTAGTCGAATTGAATTTTTTATCTATTGCACTTTTAAGTTGTTTTGTATTTCGGGCCTACAGGTTTACTGTTAATTTTATGTAATTTTTGGGGAATCTGACCTCAAATCTAGTGTCCAGTATATTCTTTGATTCTCGAAGCAACTTGTAATTGATGAATGTATGGTTCTTACAAATAAAATTTACCATAACTTCCCCTAAGACTTACTTAATAATTTCTCTGTTGCTTTGCAGGATTATTTCAAGCTGAATTTCATAATTATTAATTTTTTTCTGGGAACGCGTCCGCCTCTTATAAAAATATCTAGTAGAATAAAAATAAAACGGATTTGAGAGAAAATGTAAATAAAAAAAAACGCGTTCAGTGAATAAATAAAAATATTGAGCCTGAAGAAAAACATAGTATTAACCAGATCTAATAGCTGATTTAATAATATTCCAATCATAAATTCATCGGCCAGTTATTATTTGCCGATATATGGAATTGGTTTCATAAAAGAATAAAAGAAATAACATTTTAGAATGCAATATATTGTAATATAATATGACAGCCAAATCCCACAAGAAGAAAGCTGCTGTTTCACCGGGAGGCATAATATATGTTTCCGCTGCCAAATTCAAAGATCCGATAGTTGATTCACAAGATGAAGAACGTGGATTTTTGGAGGCCAGTGACATCGATGAAAGATTATTGATCAAAAACCTAAAGAAGCTTCGGAAAGATACTCGGAAAAAGACGCGATTACTTAGGGCAACCAGAAGTAGAAAATTAGCAAATGATGATTTTATTAGCATGATCAGACTAAAGTTTCAAAACTCTTATTATAGCAACAGCTTTAAACTGAAAATTAATTTTACAATTGAAAAGCTACGAAATCGTGAACCTGGCGAAGAAATAGAATTTCTGTCTGATGAACCGATCGATTTATATGTACAGTCTGATATTGCCCCATCAGAATTATCACAAGTTAATCATAATGAAATTCCGACTACTACCAGTAACGAAAATGCTGAAAATTGTGATATAGTAATGAGTTCCTTGGAGGACCCAACCAATATAGAAAGAATATTAGAAAACTCCCAAAGATCACAAACCAATAACGAATCTACTAGCAATATATTTAGCGATGATTCCAATATACATAATTCCACCAAGAACTCACAGGTATCTATAAATGGTTCCGAAAATATTAATAAGCATTTTTCTAATAGCAATTCTCGCCTTCCTATTGACATCATACAAAATGATTTGGAAAGCACAGAAGAAATTATTGCAGAAATGTCCAATGATGATGACAATCATCCTTCAGATATTAATAGTCATGAAATCTTACCAGTAGACGAAAATCGTATATCTAATGTTCTGATTTTAGAAGAAATATCTCAGAATCATGAAGAGATAAATGAAGAAAATAATGTTCGCGTTTTGAAATCGTCCACAGTTGAAGTTAACAATACAGGCGCTGCTCCTAGTCATACTTTATGGCAAACAAAGCAGCGGCAAATCCTTGCCCGAGCAGTAATAGATACATCTGGCAATGAATCAATACAAAAACCAGCTTCAAGTCAAGAGAATGAATTTGTACCAATAGTTAATAATGCTACCGCGCATCCACCTACGGAATACGTTGGAGGAAGAAGACTACGTCCCAGAACCTTGAAACAGATAAAACCATATTTGGTTGACAGATATGAGCATGAAGCACAACTTGTAGGTGATTTCAAAAGAGCAAGATTGTTAGAGCAAGCTGCATTGGAGCAGAACACCGATTTGTTAGAAAAATTGCAAGAAGAAGATAGAACAATCAGAGAAAAAAGAATGTTGGCTGCATTGCAGAGAGAAAAGGTAAGAGAAACCAGGAAATCTAAGCGAAAGAAAAGAGATAAAATATTAATTGACAATTCCTATAATGACGATGGATTAAATAATAATAACAATAGTGATGATGGTGATGATGAATCAGTGGATAGTGAGTTATTATCCATTTTCAATAAATACAAGCTTATCTCAAATGTTCCCGATTCCATGAATATTGAATCGAATAATTTAGATGAACCATATGCTGAATCTTCCCATTCTGATATTGATATTGAAAAAGTTTATGATAGTGATACTGCTTCAAGTGAGGAAGAAAAAATGCAGAAAAGTGATGATATTGATGATAGCCAAATTATGGCGCTTAAAAAGAAACTATCTAAGGTACATGTACTTCCAAAATCTTATATAAGGCAAGTCATACAAGATGAGAAGAAAAAGAAGTTTAGGAGAAGGCAAGTTGCAAAATCTTTGAACCCCAATTCAAATAATACAAATAGAAAAGGACTTGCAGTTAGAAAATATCAAAGGATACCTTATGTTAATGATTCTCAGATCTTACCTTTCGTCAATGATAATCAAGAAAACTATAGCAGCGATGTTGAAGAAATTCTTCCAAACCCATATTTAAAGGATTATACGCTAGATTTTAATGACACATTAGTCCATTTAGATGACGATAATTATGAAGATTTAATATCAGATAAGAGTGATAGTGAAAGTGTTCTATCTAACGGAGATTTTTCGAGTTTTAGTGGAGCTCCGTTGGTATCACAAATTTCAAATGCTGACTCTCGAGAAAACACACCTCTTGTTACTACTAACTCAAAAGATGATGTCACAATCTTGGATTATAGGCTTCTACCAAATCAAAAATCGCAAAATTTACTCAAAACTCGTTATGGAGATAAATACTTTGATACTAACGAGGAATGTATTGAACTGGGATCATCGATGATTGATAGAATGCTCTCACATAATCTGAGAGAGCGGACAGGAAAACTGAAGTCTTTGATAAAGAGCTCTTCTGATATATACCCGAGAAGGGCTGAGAAAGCATTACTGACTATGAACAAGAATTCAAGAATCCGAAAAACTATTTATAAATCGAGACTGATAAATTTTTCTCAGAGAAATCATTTTGCTAAAGCTACTTCAAGGATCCCTAATAATGTTTCAAAAAGAATAGCGCCCGTATATGCAGTTAGTTCAGCAAAATCTAAACGGTGTTCAGAGGTTGAATTTGAAAAAAAGTGTGATGGAAAATCTAAAAAGTTCAAAACTAATAAGTATTACAATTATCAAAAAAATACAGAACACTTTGAGTATAACAGAAATCCGAAAGCAACTACTTTACAATTAGAAGAAGATGATATTGATGGTCGCATTAGGTATAAAAGACTTAAACTTAAATACAGATATAACAATCCTATTTTTGATGAGTTAACAAAAAGCAAAGGTGAGACTCTTTCTATGGCAAACTATGAATATGTTTTCAACAATACACTTGAAGTATCAAAGATAAAAACCTTGGATATGGAACATCTTGAATTTCCCACAAATAGTTTTCTTCACTGGATTAATGCTAGCGATTTAAATGATTTCTCTAAATCTCCCATTACAGATACATTTTCCAATACCGTGGAAGAAAGTGCCACTTTCAAATTTCAGACTACCGAAGAAAAAATATTACTTGTTTTCAACAATAGTTTAGAATATCTTAATTCTCCGAACAAATACCCTGTGGATACCCTTGTCAATGAGTTGAAAGTTATTACCCAAGTGATGGTTGATTTGGATGTAAATTTTATTCCAACAGCTATTTCAAAAATAGAAATTTTTTTACAGAATTCCTTTAACATTATTGATAATCATGGTACAAATGGCAGTAATTACTTTGCATTTATCATTTTATTTTTTCCAATATTTCAGTTATCCATAATAGTTAAAACTTTAAGATTAAATAAGGCTAATATTGTGTTCATCAAGAATTCTTTGAAAACGTTCAAGAAGTATATAATTAACTTTTTCCAAAGACTAGTGAAAATATGGAGCCCAAAATTGATTGCAAACTCTTTAATCAATTATTCAGATGAGGGTACAAGTACCGTTATTTTTGACGTGTTGCTTATCCTTTGCAAAATCTCATCTAGTATCTTGAAGAATGAGATAACTTGGATTGGAATAATTGAAAAGGTTGTCACATCTAGCTTCAAGTATGCAAACATAGAAACATATTGCGACTTTATGGAATTAATGATGAATTTTCGGGATAAGATTAATATCTTCAAGGATAACAGTAAAGTCTCGCTCCATATTGCTGATTCTAATCATATTTCTGGAAATTGGGATATTATTGAGTTTTTTGTTGATAAAGTCGGTGACCTTCTGATATCTACAAAAGAAGAAGACCGGACGTTTCAAGAATATAATTTATATAAGAAGCATAGAAGAATATTTAAGTTAGCGGATAATCTTATTACACATTATCATTGGGATGAAAATGATTTACTTTTTAAATCATTAATCAAATTAATTAAAAAACGAAACTTTGTTAACTTTAATAATGAATATTTAAGTTTTAAAACTTTTGATAAAATGGTTCTTAAGGGTTCTGTTCGAATATCCTCATCCGACACTCTTTGTACCACTTTTATAAAAATGGTAATTAGATCGTATCTTAGAAAGAATTCCAAGGTAAATTTTCATAGAATCGTTCAAATTTTTGAACCAAATTCCAATATTTTTTCTAATAATGCAAAGCCTGATACATTTTTACAAACTTTCATCAATAAGATGAATATCTTAACACTTAATAGTTATTTAATTCCTACTAATGACTACTCTTTGATTGTCAGTAAGCTATTGAAAAGTATAATTATTCAGGATGACTTGGCCTGTTATGAAAAAGCGCTTGACTCAATTTTATCATACAGCAAATATACGAAAGTTGATGAGAAAGTATCGATTTTTGATGAGGTTTTTACCGCGTTGGTTTCAAAATATGAAACATTTATTAGTGAGACAAGCATGGACCAGAATAGTACTAATTTACAAGATATAGAGAGGCGCTATTCTTTTTCATTAACAACAATAATTCGAAAGATCTCAGAAACTGCAATAATTGACTTGTATGTATATCATAGTATAAAGATCTTCCTCTCTTCCATATCTTTTCCTAAGATTTTTCAGCTTCCTTTCTTCAAATATATTCAGCTATCCTTATCTATTACAAATTTATTAGATATAATTTTAAAGGATCTTAACAAAATTATAAAACATTGGAATTCACTAGCACAGAATGTTGATGAGACACGAATAGATAAATTTAAAATAGCTGGGTTAATAAACTCAAAATTGTGGATTCCAATTATAAGTTTACTTCAAATATCTGCATCTACTGATGCTTTTATTTCTAATAACTCGATTATAATAGATTTGATTTCTACCCTAGCAAGCATTTCAAATCTCTTGGTTCAATTAAATATGGATAACTGGATAACACTAAGCTATAAATGGAATTTATATGGATTGGACAAATATCTATTAATTTGGTTGTCCAAAGTTCTTCATTTTGGAGGCAAATTCTGCATGAACTCCGATCCTGATTCATATATTGATGTTTTTGTCAGAATTATAGCAAAGCCGGACTCTGGAAGATTTTCACATTCATTCTTCAACAATTTAATGAAAAGCGATATTTATAATAATGAGTGGCTAGCTTTCAGGAGAAATTTGAAAGTTAATAATACCGTATTATTTGGCTTCGGATTAATCCAAAGAACTTTAATATTATCACATTTCATCAGCAATGTGCTACTTATCTCGAAAGTCAATCCTGAAAAAAGAAAAAAGGCTATTGATTATTTGGAAAAGATTGTGGATATAGTTACTTATGAGTTGGTACAATTGAAAAAAAAAAAATTCATAATTACATACGATTCAAAACAAATTGGCCTCATACAATATGAAACATTTGTTAGAAAGTCCTTATTTAGCCTCAACACTCCTTATGGTAGAAAAATCCTTTTTAAATCCAAGGGCTATTCTACAGTTCTGAAGCTATTTAGAAATCCAACAACTACAAAAGATAGAACATTGAAAAATGACATTGAGGATATACTTACCAATATTGATGCTATCCAAACAGTTGATATGTATGCAGAGCAAGACAAAAGAATGATTGTCCTAATACAAAAAAAGTTTACTAATGCATTGATCAACAACAAACAAGATAAATTTATTAAGGAATTTTGCAATTCAATAATTGAAGTTGACAAAGACTATTTTTCGAATGATATTTTTTCGTCACACTCAAAATTATTTTACATCTGTGGATTGCTTCAGATTCATTTAAATTTTTTTAAAAATTTCGGTCAATTTTCTTGGTTGTCTATACTCTATTTATGCAAAGCACTTCACAAACTATTGATTTTAAGCGCTCCATTGGAAATTAAAGACTTTGAATTGCTTTTTAAATTAGTGGGATACATTAACATAGTATGCAAGGTGCAAACTGATGTATATTTGGAAGACTTAAACTCTTTGAAGTATAATATCAAAAGATTTTATCATAGTTATATGCGATATACTTTTGCAGAAATTTATGATATGTTGTTCGATATACATAATCTTCTTTTGCCTGATGATCGAATAGTGCTTCAAAAAATTTTAACAAGCCGAACAACTTTATTGAAAAAAAGAGATTGGAAAACGTTTCCGGAGAATATAAATGTTAACGATATACTGCATGAGAATAACAATTCTCAAAGTGAAAGCCAATCGTACAGCTTTCAACTAGAAGATTTTATTACAAGTACAATACCTCAATTGACGATTGACGAAGTCCATCTTTACATCAAAGCTTCTTTAAGAGCTGTTTTTACAAATCATAAATTTGATGAACTAAAAAGCAAGAAAGTATCATCTTCTGGAAACAATATAAATGATGTTGACTTATATTTTATTAACACAGAAAGCGTCAAGATTATTGACGATTCCTATTTGAAATTGATAAATGTTTTAGATGCAGTCTCAGAAGGCAATATAAATCTTGAAAATACCATTTTAGATTTTAATTATTAACATCATCTTATTCACTTTTTTTTTAAGTGTGTCTACTGACAATAATATACTAATTAATTTTTATTCAATGTAAAGAATTACAGTTTTCTAAGCATCATCTTTGCGAGCTCTGTATCTCTAAAATTAAAATCAGGCATAGGTTTACAGAACTCATTATTTTCAAATAATTCTAAAGCAGTTGGTCTCTCAATTGGCTTCACCTTGAAGCATTCATTTAAGAATTCATTGCCATCATCACTAATAAAATTCTTTGTTTCGTTATCTATTGGTGGTGCAGCATAAGTTCCAATCTTCATTAGTGCCGTAACAAATTCAAAATTAGACCAGGGCCTTTTACCCGCAAACATCTCTAGAACGACACATCCAAGAGACCAAATATCTACTTTAGCACTATATCCACTATCTTCAGAGTTATTCACAACTTCTGGTGCCATCCAAAAGATAGTGCCTTGCATAGACATTGCTGCATCATTTTTATAAACGTTTGAGCTTCTCTTTGAAATACCAAAATCAGATATCTTACAAATACCATCAAGATCTAACAATAAATTAGCAGCCTTCAAATCACGATGCAAAATACCTTCTGAATGTAAATACGCCAAGCCATCTGTTATCTGTCGGGTTAAATATCTGATTAACTTATCGTCAAATCTACCATAATTACTTAAGCAAGATGCAACAGAACCACCAGCAACATATTCTAAGAATAAAGAATATGTATCACCAACGTCTTCAAACCCTAAATATTGGGTAATGTTTGGATGATCTAGATCTTTCATAAATTGCATTTCTTCTAACAAGGCATTAATAACGTTTTGCATATCTTCATTTACTTTGCCGCTTCTTGGCTTCACGACCTGCTTGACTGCCATCATTTCACCATTAATAAGATTAATAGCTAAATAAACGCGACCATAGGATCCAGTTCCAATCAAATCACCTTTAATCCATTTAATTTGTTTTGTTTCTCCTTTATTGTTTCTCAATTCTGAAATACGATCATATTTCAAATCAGTAGGAGTCAATTCCACTGTTTTACGACCCCAGAACTTTGTACTTCTTCTTCTAAGTAATGCATTATTATTAGTAGCCTGTGCAACTTGTGATAATCTACTTCGAGCAATACTACTTTCTCTTGCTATTCCTCTAATTGTTTTTCTTCTGCTGTTTCTTGAGATACGTCTATCTGAGTCTTTAAACATTAAAATATCTTCACCAGTAATTTCTTTTGCCACCGGAATATTGAACATATCGTCACTAATTGGAGGTAAAACACCTGGAGATGCTGGAGGGGTGTCAACTTCATAAATTATAGGTTTATCAAGATCTGTATTAGGGAAAAAATGTTCAAGATTATCAATAAGGGTAACATCCGAAGGTCTGAATTCCCAGTTTCCTTTACCACCTTTACCTTTGTAACTAGTGCCAAATACAGGAGAAGAAAAGTTTCTTTTTCTCTTTTCAGAAATCAATTCTGTAGTATTAATCGCAGGTAACCGTTGCGTTTCATTAGGACGCTCTGGCAGAGTTTTCATTACTTGTTCAGGGGTACCTGTAACTGATCCTGCTGCATCTGAATCTTTCCAAGACTCATCTGCTTCTACGGCCAAAGGAGTACTAGCTGTCTTTGGTGCAACTGCCCAAAAATCATCATCTGAGTCGTCTTCTTCCTCTGAGTCTTCTTCTGTTAACGTTGGAACGCCATCAAAAGAGATTTCATTTTCCTTGAAGCTTTCAACTGAATTTCTACCACTAAATCTTGTAGATTTTCTAATGGAGCGCTGTCTTGCAACACTATTTCTCAATAAGGAGTTTGTTCTCTTTAACTCTGATGCAGATAACATAATACTACTTTTATTGCTATCGCCAGATTTGATATTACTCTTCCTCGTCATAGAAGCTGTTTTCTGTACAGGTAGTGAAGGTGCTGAAGGTGCCGGCCTTTGAGGAATCAAATTAGGTTTAACAGTTGCAAATGGCGACTCTCTCTTTTTATCAAAATTGATTTCGTGTTTGTTTGCATCGGGCCTGATAACAGAAAATGATGATTGTTGTGAAACAGATCTTTTTTGTGGTTGTTCTTTCTCAGCGGTTAAAAATCCTTTGCTATCCTTAAAATTCAAATAATCCACTTCCTCAGATGAGTTCTTACTATCACTGATTAAGTAACTTGGAGTATTAGGATATGCAATCTTATTATCAGCGGCTAACTCAAACGAATTATTATCAGAGCTCCTTGTACTTCTTGTCAGAACAGTTTGTGAATATGTGAGCTCAGAAGATGATTGAACTTCTGAATAAATATAAAATTTTAGTTCATAGTTTATAAAATCAAAAGAAATTAAATCTTCCAAAGTTGAATCGTTCAAGGCTTCACCGTATTCAGATTCATAATCAGTTAAATGGAAACGTAGCTTCTTCATATCTTCTATCTGTAACTGAAGAGAACTGGCAATAGATGACTTAAAAGAATTAATATTTGATAGATTTTGAACCCCCACAGGTACAAACAGTACATTGTCCTTCGTTACAAGGATATAGTTTTTAGATTTCTTATTAAAAGGTTTTGGAATTTGATTATCAGTTAGCTGTAAATGGCCAACAAGCCCTTTCTTGTTAGATTCAAAGGACGATATTGTACCTGGGCTAATAGGCGATGATCCTTCAGTACTCCTGCGGCTTGCTGATGTGCTCAATGTTAATTTATCCATTTTACGTAGTTTTTTCTTTAAAAATGTACTAGCCCTTTTCTCTTTGTTTTCATTGGTATCTATACTTTCATTATCATTTTCATCAAATGTAAGTCTTGAAGAAGGTGATAAAGAGTTGACGTGCTTTTTGAAAATACTCAGATATGGTGAAGATGGAGAAGAATCAGAATTATTAGCGTTTTTGGATTTATCAATGGACATAAAAGGTTTTTTGATATAGCTCAATCGCTTATTTGCTTTGCTTTGCGGAAGTTCTGGGGATATGATACTAGGGGAGTTTATAGGAGGATTAGCTACTGTTTGACTAATAACATTTCCGCCATCCAATAAATTGAACCCACCTTTATACGACCTTTCCTTATTCATGATTCTGTTCAAAACATTACTGGCATCATCGCTACTGCTTCTGCTATGTCTGTGCATTAAATTAGGTCTAGTTTTGGAAATTATATCTAAATCATCCATTACTCTGCCACTTAATGGCAAAGCCACCTTCTCCGGATCATTTTGAATTGTCTTTTTCAACAAATACCTAAATTTACTAGAGCTAGAGAGGAATTTACTGTTACTACCCGAGAGGAATTTATTGTTGCTATTTACTTCTGAATTTTCAGAGCCATTATTTTCACTGTTATTATTATCATTTTTAGATTCTTTATCTTCCTTTGTGGAATCTTTATCTAACGTTGCCACGTCCAAGTAATCATTATTCAACTTTAAATACGTATTAAACTTCGAAAAGGAATCATCATTTATGAGCTCAAGAAATTTGTCATGACACATTTTATATTTCACAAAAATATCAATCCAAGTATCATTAAACTCATACATTTTCAACCATAACACGACTCTATCCATGGTCCACGCCAGAGGATCATTAACATCCCAATTTATCAGCGAAAACGAATTTCTCATTATATCGAAATATGACTTCTTGCTTGCTACAGAAGTGTTGTCATCATCTTGGAGTGTATTATAGGAATTATTACCAAATTTATTTCTATCACTGACAGACATTTTTTTGGATGTTCCCTTAATACTATTTATCAATTGATCATGTATGCTGGAAGATTTTGCATCAACTGGTGATTTTGGTGGACTAATTAAATCAGAAGATAAGGAAAAACTTGGAAATCTATCCAAATATAAATCTGATTTCCCATTGTGAGCCAAATTTCCCAATTTGTTGTTATCTGTTAGCGCATTGGTAGCAGTACCACTAGGTTTATCATCGTGTGAATTTTTTTCTTGTGTTATTAATGAAGCTTGTAGTAAATCCTTATTCATCAGTTCATTCTCAGAAGGACTTTCTTCAATTTTATCAGGAAAGGCTGCAGCTGATAGTGGTGTAGCAGATTTAGGAATAGCAGTTGTAGGTGTTCTCTTTATTGAGAGCAAAGATTTGATTGCATTTTGCAATTCAGCATCTGCTTTGCTTGCAGGAATCTTATTTATTGGCGTTTCTGGAGCATCAATTGGCGATATTATCTCTGCTGACATAGGGCTGAAACGATTATCGACGGATGATATTAAGCCTATTCCTGACGTGTGCTCCAATTTTGTGTTATCATCGTCAAATGTAGGAGACAAGAAACCTTGCGATTGTTTATTTTGAACTTTATAAAAACTATCATCAAACTCCTTGGAATCTTGCTTGATATATTTCTCCTTATATTTCTGCCCAACTAAGTTACCCTCATCATTATTTATAATTTTAGTGGAGTCACTTTCTGTTAAGTTTCCACTCCTAAAAGGTGAACGGCTATCGAGAGTTTGTGCCATTGATGATAACGATGAATGATCAAGCTTGTCTTCTAGAGTCTTGTTTGCTAAAGGCCCGGAGTTTAAGTCGTCCTCATATTCGTCATCTTCATCTTCAACCACATCATTAAAAAGTTCATCTTCTGAACTGCTGTTTGAATCTCTTTTAAAACTGTGTTCACTTTGATTAATCTCCGGTAGAACAGTTTGTTTTAATGTTGATCCTGGTGATGAGTTTAAAGGTATTCCTCTTCTTAAATTATTAATAGCAAAACTATTTGGTTGATCCCCAGATACGCCTGGAATTTGTAAGGCTAGCCCCTTCATTATCGATTTCTTTGGTTCAGGCTTTTCCGCTTTCATTCCATAAATAGAAGGACTATCATACAACTTTCTTTGCGGAGATGGAGAATTTGTAAATAGCGGAATACTATTTGGCTTATTTCTATTATGTGGTGAGTACATGTCCGCATCCAAATCACTGAATTTGAGAGGACTCGATTTATTTGATCCGCTATCATGCTCTTGCTTTGGAGTCAACAAAGCATGCTGAGGAATATTGGACTCAGCAGATAAGTTATGAGACCTTGGCGAATTATTACTAGTAATGCTATAGTTGGAATTACTAGAAAAACTTCTTTCACGCTTATGTATAATGTCATTTGGGCTATTTATCTTCATACTATTTGGGGATGAGACAGACGAACCTAGAACACTACTCAGTGAACCATTCACCAACGGTGACATATTTTTCCCAGAGTGGTTAATTTGATGTTTAGATGAAGAAGCGCTTGGCTGATGTTTTGTTTGATTTTGGTTCAGACCTTTAACACTTGGATATCTCTTGTGATGAATGTTACTATACGCTGGTGCCCCAGTACCAGTATTTGCTCGATACGCTCTTTGTTTCATGTAACTAATATTTCCGTATGATGGTTGAGGAGACGGAAAAATGTTATTCCGTGCTCTCATAGCGACAGGCGATGGAGTAGTAGAACTATCAGTAGTTATCACCGGGGGTTGAAGAGGATCATCATTATTTCTATTAGACATTTTCCATTCACCTTAGCAGATCTGATTGATGCGTAATAGATGTTTTAATCCTTCGAAAGTATGTTTTATAAAAGTTAAAACTCGTTTTGATATATTTTGCAATTGCAACTTCATCATGTCGATAAAACATTCGCTATTATTTATTTCTGGGTGAAGTTGGAATCTCGTTTTAATTGCGTTTAAAAAAGCGCATAGGAGCCCTGGCTACAACACATGTATATCATTTTGAGATTAGGTAAACGACTGCTACTATTCAAATAGTTATTGAAAACATCTAAAAATTGAATATGTATATATATGAATGGTTTCATGAAAGCTCTGATATGTTTTATTTGATAAGCTTTAATAAAAATAGAATAAGTGGGAAAAAAAACGAATGTACTAGAAAAAATAAATAAAATTATTTGTAAACACGAAAAGTATCAATATTTTATTTGGAAGCCAATGCAGCTTCAATTGCTTCATCGAAAATATTTAAGCCCTTAGCAATGACTTCATCCTCAATAGTTAATGCAGGCACAAATCGAACGTTATTATTACCCGCCGTGATTACAATCAAACCTCTATTTCTTGCTTCCTCGACAATCTTACCAGGAGCATATCTGAATTGCATACCCAAAATCAAACCTTTGCCCTTAATTCCAACGATATCATTTGGATATTTCTTGGCAATGTTTTCTAATCCTTTCTTAAGAATACTGGACTTCGCATTCACAATATCTAGGAAATTTTGAGAAGCAAGAGTCTTCAAGACATGCAAACCAATTCTGGAACCTAATGGATTACCACCATAAGTAGTACCGTGGTCACCAATCTTCAACACTTTTTCAATTTTAGGAGATACAATCGTAGCAGCAATTGGAAAACCATTACCTAGAGCCTTCGCAGATGTAAAAATATCTGGATGACAATCTTCTCCAAAGTAGGAGTGGGCCCATAACTTACCGGTTCTACCTAAACCACACTGGATTTCATCATAGATTAAAATAGCATTAAATTTATTGGCTAATTCTCTTAATTGTTTCAAAAAAGTTTCTGAAATTGGATTGATACCACCTTCACCTTGAACTGGTTCGATTATGATTCCACAGGTCTTATTACTTATAACTTTTTCTAAGCTCGAAATGTCTTCTGCCTCTGCAATTTTAATACCTGGAATCAATGGTCTGAATGGATCTTGGTATTTTGAATTTGGTGTTACAGAAAGAGAACCCATTGATCTACCATGGAAACTATTCTTGAACGTAATAATTTCAATTTTGTCCTCACTGATAGACTTACCATATCTTCTAGCAAATTTTAAAGCTGCCTCATTTGCTTCGGTACCACTATTAGATAAAAACACATTTGAAGCATTGTGCATACCACCATGATTAATAGTTTCTTCGACTAATTCTTTTGATAACTTGGTGGTATACAAATTATGAAACAAATTGGAAGAATGTACCAAAGTCTTCAGTTGATCATAAATTATATCTGCAATTTCTCTATTGGAATGACCTAGAGCGGTGACAGCAATCCCTGCGCTAAAATCAATGTATTCACGATTCTCTAAATCATATAGATAGCAGTTTTTACCTTTTGCAAAAACTAAATTTGGACGAGCATAAGTAGCTACAGCAAATGGTGCATTTTCTTTAAGAAATTGAGATGTTTTTGAATTTTCGGCTGGTAAGGGATGAGTGATCTTCTAGTAAAAATATGTTAGTTAGTTGAATTTATATATGTATAAATATATATTAAAATTATTTGAATATTTTTTAATGCTTACTGAAACGAAACGTCTTCCTGTATTTAAGCTTCTGATTAATCTTGGATTAGATGAAAACATCCTGGAAATAAGTAATGATTTTAAAAATTGTAATTATTAGAATTATGACACTCTAAAAAATGAGGTTTATAAATGAAATAGTTGAATATTTTAATCTGTTGATAAATGATGAATTAGTATTGGCATTAAATACATTTTTCAGAGACTTGGAGTATGTCTAAAATTTTTTTTTTTACATTAATTAGTCATTGAATGTGAGTTTTATCTACTATGAAAGAGTCATTTGTTGAATCAACACACACAAAAAAACAAAATTCAGCTGGTTCTAAAAATTTATCCTTATTTTACTAGTAAAGCAAAATCATTTTTAACGTTTGAGAAGATGTGTTCCAATAATAGTAACAATTAATATACATTTTGAACCTTTTTTGATTCTATATAATGAAAATATATTTCTTAGGTTAATTATTCACGATTATTCACGATTAATATACATATATACATTCCGAGGATCCTGAGACACTTATTCTTCTTCCAGATCAAAGCCAAATTCGTCAAAATCAGCATCATTAAGTTCTTCATCATTGGCATCTGACGCATCTGAATCTTCTCGTTTTTGTTTCTTTAAAGTACTAAATTCGTCTTCTTCTTCTTCAGAAACCATATGTCCTCTCTTTCTGTGATGAATGTCAGTAAATGCAGAAATGGAATGGTCCTCTGTTTCTTTTTCACTTTCTTCGTCTTCATCATCATCACTATTTAGAAACTCTGCTAATTCTTGGTCAGCGCCAGTCAAATCAATATCTTCTATTATTGCAAAATTTTCCTCTTCTTCAGCTTCATATATTTCATTTTTCATAATTTCTAACTCCTTACCTTCTACAAAGTCTCTTTTATCAAAAGGAATTTCGAACTCTTCGGCGGAAACTTCTTTCCATCGGGAAAAACATGTAAATAACCAATCTGGACGAACAATTTTAACTTTATCACCATATAAGCTTTTAGCTAACCTCGCCTTTGCTGTCTTCGATGTTTTTGCAACTATATGCGTGATTTTGTTGGAGATCTTGGACTCAACGCTTGCACCGAAACTCTTTGTCAACGTTACTATCTCAGGCTCTACTTTCATTCTCATATTTGTTGGAAAAAGCCCTGAAAATACTATATGTGTATCACCTAGAACCTGACTCTTTATTTCTGGCATCAAATATTTAATATCAGGAGGATTGTTTTTATCTTCTCTGTATTCTTCATAGAATTTATCATGAACATTTAGCAAAATGTTCTGGAGATACGTCAATTCTGTATCATCATCTATCAACAATGCAACATCTTCTGAATGTAGAATAGGCTTTCCTCTACCGTTCAGACTTAATTCATCAGTTGTTGATGACGATGTGCTTTCGTTATTAATCCCGGCGATCTCTGAATGTTTTTGTTCTTTTTCTTCTTCTTCAATCTTCTCCTGTAACTTTTCTTGAAGTCTAGCTAAAGGTCTTTCAGATTCAATATTATTCAAGTATTCAAATCTTTTGACATCTTCTGCTTCTATTAATGCCGCTTCCTTGGATTCTGTTTCCGCCTCAGGAGTGAAATTTTCTTCTTTTTTCATTTCGTTTGCAGTTTTATCAATGGCAATCTCTGTGCTATCTGGAATAATGACCCCTTCATTTAAAGGTTTGTCATTTTCAACACCATCTATATTATTTTTTTTGCTACTTTCTATATTTGAATCGAGCTTTTCTTCATTTAAAACTTGAGTTTCATTTTCCTTTACTGTGTCTTTAAAATCAAAGTTCTCTGAAATTTCATCTATAACTTTCCTTTTCTTCACAGGCTTAATCAAGTTTTGTTGTTTTGGCAAAAACCCCGAATTTATATCACCTATACCAATAAAAAAATCATAAGGCAAAACTTTAATAAGATTAGGACTCCATTGCCAAACATCGGCACGATCATCAATGATGACTACCATCGAGGTATTTGTAGGAAATAATCTATAAAGAGATTTCTGAGTTATTGAGCCACTTTCATCTCTGCTAAGAATTCTATCACCAAAAAATTTGCCTTCAGGATCTACAATTTTTGCAATTTTTTCAGCATAATCTCTGGTAGCCATGGTATAAATATGCATTTCGTATTTAGAATTCAACCTCTCAAAAAATTCAGTAAGACCAGGTCTGAGTTTCACATAGTACCAAGATTTTCTTTTGTTTGGGGATAAAACATTGTTTATTCTGTAATTTTCCATAAGGTAAAAAGATTTTACATCTTTTACTGCTTCATAGTTTGGATTATTAGGATCTTCTTGCCAAGCATAGACGGTTGGATCATTAGTAGTTTGGATAACAGTTTGATCTAAATCCACAACCAAGATCAATTTCTCCTCTTGGACCAATGATTTGGTTGAACTTTTCTCTATTCTTGCGGCTTCTTTAACGGACACTGTAAGTTGCGTGTTTTGATGAGACATTGAAATAGGTGCCCTATTAGTGTTGTTATACCCAGAATAATCATTGTCTTCAGTTAAATCAGCACCACAAATTCCACAAAGACCACCATATTGTACAGGGTGTGTGCATGCTTCCTCCACAGTTCCTATCTCTTTATCCTTTTCTGACCTGAAAACATCGCCAACCTTAATTGAAGTTTGAACTAATTTGCCTTCTATTGGAGATTCAAAAGATCCAATGGATTCCACTTTTATAATTTTGGGATTGTTTTCATTGTATAATTCTAGTTCTTCCGGTTCTAATTTTTCAAGAGGCACGATTTGATTTTCTAGGTATTTGTATTTCAAAATGGTTTGATGTTTTTTAAGTTGAAATCTTTCCCTGATAAGAACAGATGTTATCGTTATAGGAAACGGCAATGTTGACGGGAGGTATAGTTTTGTTAATTCAGACATATAATTTATATTGTTTTTTTTTATTTTCTATATTATACATTAATGAAAAATATAATCTATAGATTGAGCAAGTTATTGTTCGAGTTGAAATCTTCTTCTGCATTCAATGTTATTGTTTAGAATAACAGAAAAGAAAAAATTGTTTGTATGTGTTTTTTTATGGCATAAAAAACAAACCCAAAAAAATGTTAAAGTGAATTCATGCGTATGATTCGTTACAACTGAAGATGAATACGATCATCAATATTCCGAAAAAACAGTATTCTTTAATATGAAACATATATTTGCAATATTGTATATATATATCCTTTGCAAAAATTATTTTATAGTACAGTAATCTCTTCCATGGTTGACTTGGTATTTACACAAGGAAGTTTCAAGATACATGCCAAACAAACTAGATAATGCGATCCCCAAACTATCGCTGATAGACACTGTTCCCAAAGCAAATTCACGATCTTTCAAAGGTACTTCTTCGGCTATATGCAAGAAAGTGTTGACATAACCTGCACCGCCTAATAAACCTTCATAAAAAATCAAGACGAACATTAAGTATAATGAAGGAATCAAGTTTGGATAAATCAGTTGTAAAATACAAATAATCAAGTTCACTAGCTGTAACACCGAAGGAATATATAATTTTCTAATTCTGATAATCGATGAAGAAGATCTTGATATGAACACGCCAACTTGATAAAGAGTTGCATACGTGACATATATATCCCTGTAATGCGTGAAAGGAGTTTGATCAATTGGATAAAGAAGTGTAGGAGAAACACCCTGATTGATAAGATATTCGGCAAAATAAACAGTAGTTAGAGGAATCATGTATGGAATAATAAGTGGATGAATCCTTGCGAAAGTATCTCTAAAATGTGTTGAGAAGCTTTTTTTGGAAGCATGTGATTGCAGTAATTGTTCGTCATCTTCATTTGTTGTAGGAGAATTTAAAAAGGGTTCGATCTCTTCAAAAGCATCATTCACGCTTGATTTTGGTAGCTTAAAACTGAGAAACTTATCATTAATTCCTGAGATTTGCGGTAAAAGCATGAAATACACTATGAGGAAAGCAAAAGGAATAATACTGAAAGAAAAAAGCGTGGATCTTGTGGATATAGTAAGCCAAACAGTCATTAGCATGAAATTTAAGGAACCAAAGATACCTGCAAACCCAGTACCTGAAGACCAAGCACTGAGACTTGTTTGCTTATAATGATGTGTTAAACTCAAAAAAGTTACTTCCCCCAACCCGGAGGAACATGAGGCTAAAGCAATACCAAACATTTTAGCAGCCAAAGATCCAGAAGAATTTCCATCGTCGCTACTGGGTGTTGTTGAACTACTGAGGATGCACATACCAGAAAAACTCAATAGAATACAAGCGAATATTCTGTTTGTGTAAGATATCCTGGAAAGGAAAAAAGGCGCAGCTATTTTAATCATGAAAGAGGGCATGATATCGAACAAAAGAACCAAAGATTTAGGAGTGGTTGGGCCTACCAAATCTGATGCAGAGCTTAGAATGACAACATATAAGGAGTTGTTTATTAGTCCAAAAAGCCAGAAAGATATAAAAGTACAGGAATTCTGTGATAATGGGAACAAAGAGGTATTGTAGTTGCCCAAGGACAACATCGTTTTGATATTAAGGTTCGTTATGAAGTTGATTATTAGATCAAACTTAGCTCGAGATAAGGTTCAAAAGATTTCAGTCAAATGTGGAAGGTGTTTTCTTAGGGATTTTTTTCTTTCTATTTTACTTTTTTTTTTTTTTGGTTTTTCTTAAATGCTGACAGCGAAATGATATTAAGTGCGCATGAGAAGAAGCAAATAACGATGCAGAAACGGTTGTTGGTATTGTGTCAGTAGCGAATAAGCATATCCTGGAAATGCGCAAAGAAAACGCATTGTGTATCCTATGGCGGCTGAAGTAGGAATATTTGGAGAACTATAGTGAAAAATTGGTGACTCTGCTGTTTCATGTCATTGATATCCACCCTTGCAAACGCAATTTTTGGAGGATCACTTGATTAACACGAATTGAGGTATATTACACCTATTATTTGGGAAATGCAAGATCGTCTAATCCAAACTCATCTCTTAAAAAACTATGGATATTTACTCAAGAAATGTTGTTTTAAGCAAGATAGAAATTGTTAAAATAGTGATGCGAAAATATACTATAATAAAGAGATAAAACTAAATCCTATTACTTCTCAATCTGTGAGGGGGGGTTCAAACTGATAGCGCAACAAAGTTTGATATTTCAATATCTAATAAATATGAAGACTAGAATTTTCGTTCCCCGTTTGTTAGCTTAATCAAATCATGCTCAGAAATTAGCAAGATATAAATTTAAAAAAAAATTATTTGGCTGTATTGCTTTCTTCAACACATAAAATTTCTCTTTCTACGTAAAACGAGAATTGTTTCGATTCAGCCTAACCTTTTTTTGGAATAATAGTTTAAATTAGCTTACCATGAATAGCTTTTTTTTTCTTCTGTTCATGATCCGAGAGACAGTTTGTGTCACTACGTGTTCTGGTCCATATGGCTCTTCCAAGAGAATCTTTGAAGTATGATCAGACATCCAAAGGCTCGATCCTCTGCTTTTGCTTAGTTTGTTTTTGATATTTTTGTGTAAATAGCTAAGATTTCTCTTGTATCAAGCGGTTATAAGTCGCGCGGTTTAGCAAAGCCTCATTGCAAACTCTAATTGGCTAATATACAATTGGCTTTAGACTGGGCGCGTACGTTGGGGCGGTGTGCGTGTATAGTATAATATATGCGTTCATTTCCAATATTATTGAACGTATACGTTTAATTTTAGCAGAAAATTTTCTAGCTCAATTTTTTTTATAAGCTTTGCTACCGTATTAAATTAATTGGCAAAGGATCAGGAAATATTCGACTCAGTTCTTTTCAACAGTTGAATGGCCTGAACTAAATCAAGTAGAATTACCTTGATTGCCGGCTTTTACACACATCCACACCCCCTTGTTGACTTTATATTGGTTGTCTCATCTTCCTGGATATATAGCTGGTTTAACCTATCCATTAAATATCTGAATAAAGGAGGAAAAATCTAGCACAAAGATAATAAATAAAAGAGAGCCAAGTCAACCTCAGCATTTCTCAGAAAATATAAATATATATATACATCTGTATCTACAGGAGCTAGTTTTAACTACAGCGTCTTCAATATTGCAGCATCAGAGTTTTCTCATCCTGCGCATATTTCGTCTTATATATGTGCCATACTATCAAAAGATAACACAATCAACATACATCACCGTTAACTGACCAAAATGGTTAACAGCAAACACAGAGCAAATCGTGTCTCTGTAAACTATGGGGACTTGAATGAAGATATCATACTGAGAGCTGCCAATTCTATCTCTTCTGCTGCAAACTCTCCTGATAACCAGAAAGCTCCATCTTCAACAGCGCGGAAATCATATAATCTTGACGCATTAGCAAAACTTTCAGGTATAAACAACCAAACTAATGCCAACAGTAACTATCACAGTAATAGTAATTCTACACCTAATTCTCCTGTGGATAATTGCAACAATAATCAAATTCCATTTCCAAAGTTTGATGCACCTTCTGTGGGTGCAACCAATTCTTCCACGCAAAATCCCACTGGGGTAGCTCCAGTTCATATTAATATTCAACCTCCACCTGCTATTTCTAACCACAGTCCTGACTTTGACGCCTCTAATTACCCCGTGAATAATGACATGATCAACAATTCAGTCAAAATGGCAGGTATAGGCAGCAGTGAAACCACAACAGAGATGAATATCGCAGCGTTTAATGCAAACAGAGACAAAAGATTAGCTCAGCATTTGAAAAGATCAAATGTCAACAAAAATGGTCACATCCCAAGCAAATCTATTGCTACTGCAGGATTGGGCTTGGTGAACCTTGATATTTTGGCCGCTAATAATGTCAAAACCCTATCCACTAAAAACAGGCATGATAAGCGCCATAGTATTCACGTTTCTTCTCCAACTATCAGCGGAACAGGTGGCCCTGTTGATGGCTTGCTCGGATATACAAACAACGGTTCAAATTATATGTTGAACAACAACAGCAACAACCATGCTGCGAAAAAGAAGAACAGATATTCCTCTTTTGACCGAACAGATATTGAAAAGGCAGACCAGGTTAAACAGTACTTGGATATCAGATCACCGAAAGAGGATTATGATATGGACCCAAACAGCTACTCATACCCTAAGGACCGTAGTTCCTCAAATCCAAGTACGATTCTTTTGACTCCTAGTAGTGCATGCTCCGCAACCCCACATAGCGCCGTGGAAAGCAGATTCCCAATCAATTCTGCAAGACTGAAATCCATTAATTTCCATACAAGAAACAGAAGTTTGTCAGTTAGACCTGCCATTAACACTACCAACAACAATATTAATATTCTTGACAATTCCAACTCCAATTCTAATAGCAGCAACAACAAGCTTGATGGTAATAATGCAGATTATTCACTTAATTCTCCTTTAGATAAGAGACCGATGGTGCCTTGCTTTGATTACTTCCAACAGGAATATCCACACTGCATTCCAGTGCATGTCAAAGCCGAAAAATCGTTACTTTCCCTGATGAAAGATCTTTCCAATACGCAAACCGTGTTCAACAGTCAAGTGTCATTTTTTGGTATCAAGAATTTGGTTTTCTTGTTAGTCTCTGTTAACAATTTTGGGCTTTTATTGGAATATTACCTGAAATATTTTAACATGACATTAGTACGTTCTATTTGGTTCACTGTCAAATACAATACAGATTTGAAGACTTTTTTGGTATGTTTGATCTTTTTGAGTCCATGCTATTTCTTGGGAGTATATATCATTGAAAAAACTTTACACTGGGTAACTTCGAAAAAATTTAATTCCATAGTGCATAGAAAATACAATAGTTTTTCAAATGAAGATAATAATGAAGATAAACATAGTATTAATGCTTTAAATGATAATAGAAATAGTTTGACCAGTGGCAATGATCTTGATGATTCAATGTTGGATATAGGCTCACTAAATGATAATGGGAACGCTTTATCTAGTATTAGAAATGGTAGCTTACTTCAAAAAAATTATGCTGCCCCTTTAGGAATTATTTTGTATTTTGCAATTGTCAGTTTTATTTTCATTGTGAACAATATGATTATTGTGAAATACATTTATAATCCATTATTGGGTACAATTTTGGAAGTGAACACCATTGTGATCATATTTAAGATTATCAGTTATGGATTAACTAATAATAATTTAAGGGGATTGTATTTCAAATCTATTAATCCGCGCAAATATGCAAGATACTTGAGGCATTTAAGAAGATTCATAAATGAAGATGGAACTGTAAATGTGAGCCAAAAAAATAGTGGTGGAGTAGTAAGAAATGCAGATGAAGAAGAATTATTGCTTAGAAAAGGAGCTGTTATGACTGGAATGGAATTAACGGAGACTCTCCAAAATATCAAACAAAGAAAAGAATATCTGGAAAATGCAAACATTAAAGGGAGTAATTTACATGCGAATGGATCACAGGAATCAATGACCAGCAAACATTTAAAGAATTATATCGATTATAATTTACAACCCCAATTCTATGAAGGTAATTATTATCCTAGCAATGTCTCTATAAAAAACATATTATATTTTATCAGTGTACCTACCATGATTTATCAGCCTGTTTACCCTTCCAAATCTAAAATTAATTGGAAATATTGCTTTGACAAGTTTTTAGAGATCACCATTTTATTCTGGGGTATCTGCTATTTAAGTCTCACTTATGCTATTCCTATATTAGAGAAGAATATTTTGCATAATGCACATTTTACCGATACTGTAATTTCTGATGCGTTTGGTAATAACATCGATACACAAGGACAGACGCATGTTGAATTATTAGCTACGATGCTTAAAGTGGCTAACATGTCTATTATTATTTGGATCATAGTTTATTATATTGTGTTTCATGACTATTTGAACTTGTTGGCGGAATTGACCAAGTTTGAAGACCGTGAGTTTTATGATCAATGGTGGAACTGTAGTTCTGTGAGCTTGTACTGGAAATTATGGAACAGAGTGTTTTCGCGATTTTTCGAACATCACATATATATTCCATTAATGATACACAGCGATAATACAAATGGCGCATCTTCTGCAACAACCGCTGGTAGCAATAACAGTGGTAGCAACGGAGTATTAGCCGGTAGTGGCGGCAGCAGCAATAGTATCAGCAATAGTGGTGCTATGGGTGCATCCAGTCTTAGCGGTAGTAAAGTCGGGAGTCTCTCATTAGGTTCAGGAATTGACATGATACGAAGCGATGAATATTACAACAAAATGATTTTGAGTCAAAATAACAGTGTGAATTTTATGGTTTTTTTGATAATGGCAACGATGCAAGAGTTTGTTGTTGGTATTCCCACTGGAAATTTGATGGGGATTTCATTCATCTGTATCTTGATGCAATGGCCATTGAGTTTTTTGACTCTGTCATTGGAAAATATCAGAGGAGGTGAGAGGAGCACCATTGGTAATATGATTTTCTGGATCAGTTTTATTGTGGGTCAGCCGTTGTGTATCTTGTTGTACTTTTTCAGCTGGAGCATCAAGTTTGGCGAGATGAGTAGTAGCTATTAAATGCGAGATTTTTTTTTTTTCTTCTTTTTCTTCCTGACTAATTATGTAGTTTGTATACTGTATTTTATATTAATATATTATTTGATTTATATTCTATTATGGAGCTATCGCAACTATAGAGGTAAACTGAGATAAGCATGCTAATGCATAAATGCGCAAAAAGACGCATGTGTCCAACAACAAGATTTCAATTTTTCAATTTTGTTTTCCATTGCAGACTCGGGGAAATAGTTTTGTATTCAAACGCGCGCTTTTTTTTTTTTTCATTTTGCATGCTACACGTATGGTTTCATTGAAAAAGTATAATTCCCTTTGATCTTGTTTTTATTTCTTTCTGTGTGCGCTGTGTGGAACTTGTTAAGAGAAGAATACTGGAGAAAATTTTTCTGGTTGTTTCTTTTTGAACTGGTTACTCGAATATTCATATTTCGGTTTTGTCCCCGGAATTATCATTAACTGTTGGATCTTTATTCATTCATTTGTACTGTATTTTATTTAAGTCATATTGCGTATTTTGCATATTCTAATCAAGAGAAGACCATCAGAACTTTATAATTTCGGTGCACTTTAATACTCGTGCCCCTACCCTTCATATTTTCTTTTATTTTGCTTATACCAAACACGTTCAAGATATTCCAAGAAAAGCAGTCATTGAACAAAGTACATCTGATCAGCTATACTCACAATCCTAAATAAATTCTTGCTTGATTTGCTTATTTCTGCTTTAGTACTACTGGTATCAAAGTGAAACCAATTAGGCTTGTTCTCTTCCGGTGAAAGTTTTCAAGATCTCAACTTGTTTTGTTCTGACTCAATAAAAATCATCAACGCTTGAAACTGCTATTTTTTTCTCATTAAAATGAATTTTCAAAATAATCCCAATGGAAATCCCAATGATTTTTTTGCTCAGCAACAACAGTTTCTTCTAATGCAACAACAACAGCAGCAACAACAACAGTTTTTACTACAACAGCAATTTGCAAACTCGCAAAATAGCATGTCTAATCCCGGAAATTATCAGTTAATGGCTCAACAACAACAACAGCAACAACAGCAACAACAGCAATTCCTTTCATCCAATATCATAGATCCAAGAAATAGAGGATCCAGATCAGGTAATAACAGTAACAGCAACTCACCTTCGAGACCTGTCAAGCAGCAGAACAGATTTGCAAATTCATCCCCTTCAAATCCTTCTTTGCTTGCATCTCAACCGCCATCATTTGCAGTTAATAATAGAAGATTGCCTACTGGAAGTAACAGCAAAAGTCAACAACCATCAACCCTGAACCCAAACAGTAACGTTAATAGCTCTAATGCAAATAACAATGTCCAAAGTAATCCTTTGTTATATCCTGATTATAACGCTCCTCAAGTATTATCTCCTAATAATCCGTTTCATATTCCGTATTCTCGCCATCTTCCACATCCACATTATAATAATAACAATAACACCAACAACAATTTTAGTGATAACCAAGCAGTTCCTCAAACACCTTTTGATTTGAATTATGGTGCATCCATGCTTCCAAGAAACTTGCTTATCTCTTCACCATATATCACCTCTGCGCAAGGAACCTCGTTTCCTATGGGTACTCCAATGACTGCTGCTTCATTGAATTTTGGTGGTAATTTTGCATACAATAATAATAATAAGAATGGTGGTGGAAGTAAGTTTCTTCGAGTCACAGGTCCTGCTCCTCCTATTATTCAAGCACCTCCGAAGATGAGGAAAAAGAATGCAGATGAAAAGAAGAATAATAATACTTCAAATAAGGAGCACAAAAGACTCTCTTTGAGTGTTGATTCAAAGAAAGTGAAATCTGTTATACTGAAAACAAAACCCGATGCTTCTGCCCATAAAGAAGAAGAGAATTCGGACGGTGATTATAATGAGGAAGATGATTCTGACGAATACTCCGAAGAAGATGCGCTCATTATTACTCAACATGCCAGTGAGGACGAAGAAGATGAAAAAGAATTAAATGTTACTAAAAATAATAATGAAATCAAATCAGACAAACTTGATATAGAAGACAAGGTGACTTTACAAAGAAAAAGACTTTCAATTGCTTCAGCTAATAATAATGCAAACACTACTGAAAGTAATGCAAAGAACATATTCAAACAACATGCTAAAAGACTTTCTCTCTCGTTGGATGCTTCTTCATCTATCTCAAATTCCTCCAATAAAAAAATTGATGAAAAGAATGCTAATAATGAAGATGGCGAAAAAATCAATACTCAAACCATTATCATCCCGCAGACTGTGACCATTGAACCAGCTATCGATCCAAAACCAAACCGTCTTTCTATGGTCGGTATTACATCCTCCACCAACGCAGGTTCAAGCAGTATCGCCAATGGCAATATTGTAGAGTTTGAAGGGCAGCCAAGGGTAGATAGTCTGGCTAATGCCAACAAGAATAATAGTATTACTGTCACTAACAACAAATTACCATTATCTGAAAAAATTATTGTGTTTAAGAACGTCTCTAATTCTGTTCAAGCTCACGAGTTTCTTAACTGTATCAAATTTGGTCCTGTTCAATTTATATCTCTCTATGTAGATGATAAATCGATTGGAGTGGAAAATGATGAAAGTTCAAATGCTAATAGAACTGTGTCTCTTGATACATCACCGGATAACTCAGGTGCTGTAGCTAGTGATAGTCCTTTAGTAGCTAGATTGAAATTTGTGTACTCTCGTGCACATGTGAATTTCGTTCGTCATTTAAAACTCTACTTTGCCGAGTTTTCTAAAGAGGTTAAATCACCTGCTTTGGAATTCGAAGTTGTGGATTTCAGGGACAGTCCAGAACAAAAGGAAGAAATGGAATTTCTTGATGGCAAAGTTATTAAAAGTATCAAGACAAATAATATTAAGGAGGATGAAACCACTACAAAACAAACGGAACCAGCTATTGTTGCTGCTAAGGAAGATAGTAGAAGGTCATCAAATGATAAAGAAGATGAAGAATTTATGGATGAAGATGATGATTTGGTATTCATTGATCTTTTCTTCGAAATCATGGAAAATAAAGCAACCAGAGCAGTAAAGATTGCAAAGTATACAAGATTCCCACCACTTAACGATGATCCAGATAATCTTGAAAAATTGCTTGATTTACAGTTTGCATCTACTATAAAATCTTGTCCAGGTGCATTTGTAGTTGATGTGATTACGACTAATGAAGACAAGAAATTGATGAACATTCATTTTACTAGTATTCTTGGCGCTGTTAGACTTGTTAGAAGGTTGACAAAGTTGAATCACTTGATAACTGAGAAATATTATAAAGAGCACGGTACTTTAGACAACACCGATGATGAATTAAAGTTGGGCGCTTACAAGTATTCCGATGACAGATGTTGTCAAATTGACGATTCTGAGTTTGAAAAGGCATACGATGATATATATAGTAGCGTTAGCAGTTTTGTTCCGTTGGATGATAACAATTATCCAATTAATAACAATAATATGATGATGACTGGTATCAATGATTCATCAGTTCCACAAGTGGTTGTTGGAAACAATAATAGACGTCAGAGTGTCGCTACTTTTGGTACAATCGAAAATTTCCACAAGAGTTTGCTTCCTGGATTTCAAAATCCGGTTGGAAAAAATAACAACATAATTGATGATTTTGATGATATGATGGATGGTGCCGCTACAGGCGTAGTTAATGCAGGTGGTGCAGGTGTCACTAGTAATGGGGAGCTTATTCCATCTATGATTTCTGGTTTGAATGCTAATGATAACAGAACTGTTTACTTGGGGCATTTGGCTAGCAAAACTACCGTAGAAGAGATTTGTAATGTTGTTAGAGGTGGTATTCTCCAACTGATTAAGTTGTTCAGTGAGAAACATATCTGTTTCATCACATTTATTACTAGTGCATCAGCTACAAATTTTTATGCTAGTAGCAATGTAAATGGATTAACTATTCATAATAAGAAGATTAAAGTTGGTTGGGGTAAGAATTCCGGTGAATTACCTAATCAAATTGCACTTGCTGTTACCGCTGGTGCTTCAAGAAATGTTTATATTGGTGTTAAGGATACTCTAAGTAATAATAGTAACGGTTATTATCAACATACCTCTAATTTCACCAAAGTTCCTGATGAAATTACTCTAAGAAAAGAATTTTCTCATTGGGGTGAGATTGAGCAAATTAATTTCTTGAAAGATGGATTCTGTGCATTTGTTAATTTCATGAATATTAGTTCATCGATTAAATGTGTTGACGAGTTTCAAAACGGTGGAGCTTCTACGCTTTTTAATGGAAGATATTCTATTTATAAAATCAATTTTGCCAAAGATCGTTGTGGAAATACTCCTAAGTTTACTCATGGCAGTACTACCAGCAACACCAAGAAGAAGAGTAAAGTAATTGAAGAAGAAGACGAAGAAGACGAAGAAGAAGAAGAAGAAGAAGAAGAAGAAGAAGAAGGTGATGAAAAAGAATATGGTGACGAAGAAGAGAAAGACGTTACTGCCGTTGAAGAAGAATACGAACTTGAAGAGGTGATTACCAAAGAAGAGGGACTTGATGACTCCATAAAGGAAGATTCAAAGTTGAAGAGCGTCAAAATACCAGCAGAAGAGGAAGCTGAAGATCTTGAAATTGATGCCAATACGACATTTGAGCAAATGATTGAACAAATGAACATTAAGGATGATGAAGAGCCAAAATCAGCTACCGTCAATGATGAAGACATCAAATTAACTGCGGAAAAAGATGATTCTGATGAAGTAGAAAGCAAAATAATTAAGAAATCTGCTGATTCATCTACCCCATCAAGACCGAGATCTATTGTGAACAAGAAACAAGAGGACAAGAAGAACAAAAATGCCAACAGAAAGTGTGTTGTCAGCGAAGAAAAAGCCATGGCTTTAGCATCGATCGGTATTGCGTCTACGGGTTCTACAACAGCTAGCGCTAGTGATTCTGGTAATAATACTACCCGAGTGTCTACGCCATTACGTCACAACAGAACACCTAGTAGAACACATACTCCAAAGTTGCAACAACAGCAGCAGTTCTATCCACAGTCATCACTGGTCGCTGGATCTCCATATATGATGAATGTGAATCTTGGAACCCCACTTAACATGACGGCAGCTAATGCACATGCTGCCGCCGCCATGCAATTCCAACAGCAACAGCAGCAGCAAAATATGTTGAGGCAGATGAATGCAGGAAACAGTATGGTTCCTGGTATGGGATTCAACTCAAATGCGGGATTTGTTGATGACAGAATGATGGTGCGTGGACGTGGCGGTGGTGGGATGCCACATGCCAATGGTGGAACCTATCTCTCCGGAGGAGCAGGTATGATGATGGGGGGAGCAAATAGCGCAGTTGGAGGGCCTCCAGGCGGTGCCTTTGGATCCAGCGGATCGCAGGTGATGGCGCAGTATTTGGCCAGAGCACAGTTTGATACATTGGTCTTCAACCCTACGGATGACGGAGAAAAGAAGAAGAAAACCAAAAAAAAGAAGCCTGTTAGAAAGGAGAGCATCTAGCCATGTTGATGTTTGCTGTCAGCTTTTGAATATTTGTTTAGCCATTTTTATTTTATTAACGTTTTTATTTCACCAATGTATTTACGCTGTCTCAGCACCATCTACAGGAGCATTTTGTGTATGTTTGATACGCAAACAGCAAAAATTTTTTACAAGTCACCTAAACAGCTTACTTGAGCTGTGAAATAACAATTTCTCTGCGATTTCACACATATTCGTCGTCATTACAATGATGATAGCTAATTGTTCTTGTAACAGGTGATAATAGAACGTCAGCAATAGCTGATATCATAGTAGCAAGTCACGTGATTATATTCCAATTTTTTCCGGTTTATATGAAAGAAGACACGAAAAACAAAGAACAGCGAACGGAAGAAAGAAAAGCGCAGTAAATAAGTTGATCGTTTTTTTCTGCGTATTTGACTGGCTTTTCTTGTCACTTTATTTAATTTCATCTCTCTGACTTTTTTTTTCTTTCTTGTCGAATATAATAAAAGAAAATTTTTAAGTGTATCAAGAATAATAGATCTACCATCAGATCATCGTAAATTGCAAAGCATTGATAGATTATTCCAACATTGAACTACATTGCAACCAATCAACTGCTATAAACAATGGGGATCTTTGATAATATTAAAGACGGTATTGATGATTTCATTTTTTCGTTAACCACCAATGACCGTTATGCCACTTCAAGAACACCATACAATGCAAACAGTCTTAACGGCTCTTCCAACCAGTACAGAAATAATGCCGCAGCCACCGCCAGGCCTGATAGAAGCGGCGGAAACGCTCTGGGCAGGGCGGCTGGCAGTGATTTGGAAATGCGCAACTACGCAGACGGCGTGTCCATGGAGGAAATATGGCAAAGATTTGACCAGTTTTTGAGCGACGAGTACCCAGAACTTGTTGAGTTTTTGAACGAGCCAGCAACTGAAGCAGACCTTAATGAGTGGGAAAATGATATCGGGGTCAGCTTACCATTTGATGTGAGAGACAGCTACCAGATCCACGATGGACAAGAAAGAGGAGGTAAGCCTTGTGGTGTGATTTTTGGATTAACCTTGTTGGACCTTGAAAGTATTGCTGAAGAGTACAGTGTTTGGCAGACCGCTGCTCGCAAGATCGAGTATGAGAAAAGAGTTTACGACGAGAAATTGGCAGCTTACAAACAGCAGCAACAACAACAGCAAAATGTGACATCTCCACAATCCGGTAGTACCAGCAAATTGTTGCACAAAAGATCACTAGTCCCACCGCCAGTTGCTAGAATTGATTTCACAGCACACCAAAGATCATTCCCGGAAGGGGCTATCCAACCAGTCTATGTTCATGAGGGTTGGGTCCCGTTGGTGAAAGATTTTTCCGGAAACAACATTGCTGTGGATCTTGCTCCAGGTCCAAAGGGGAAGTGGGGACAGATCATTTGTTTTGGACAAGACTTTGACACCAAGCTTGTGATTGCTGACTCATGGCTGGATTTCTTGAACGATGTGATAGTGAAGGAATTCGAAAAGGGGAACTTCATGGTAGATGATCAGCAAGATGAACTATGGTATGCCTTGAACGGGGACAAGCCGTTGAATTTCTTGGATGTGTTGAAGAGAAAGTTCTTGCCGCGTATGCCGCCAAGAAGAAGAATGATGATGCCGCCACAGCAACAGCATATGATGATGCAAAAGAAGAGAGAAGGCAAGATGCTGGCGGTAGGCGGTGCGGGAGACCAACCGTCTCCTTTGGGTGGGGGTGCCACAGCAACCTCTGCCGCACCTGCCGCGCCTGAAATGGCCAAGGAGACGCTCATTGCGCCGGAAGGAGAAGCAAAGGCCGCCGAAAAGGGGGTCGTAGAGAAGTTGGGAGAGTTGAAGTTTGACAAAGATGATGTGGTTGTTGATGCAGAAGCGGAGGCGGCGGCACAGGAGGAAGAGGGAGACGAGTCGAAGGGGTTGACTGAGATCGAAATATAGAGGCACAGGGTGCCATGATATTGTCTCTGTGAGGCCTTGTGCTGCTTTTCGCCGTTTTGGGCGTTGCATTTATGTACTTGTGTATACTTCAAGAAATGGAATTGTTTGATGACATGTTGATATTCGTGGATGGATTATGTACGGATTCAAAGCCGGCCAGACCTGACGTATGGGTGTATCAATGCAACGACTCAGCGTTTTTGGATGTGTGTACGGGTGTAGATATGTAACAATGCAGCGTATTATGGATGCGTTCGTGTTCTAGATTTTTCATCCTCAAAAAACAAGGGAAAGCTGCACACCGCCTGCTTGCAGTCTGGACCCACCAGAGGAGGAGCTCTGACAGCTAAAAATAAAGAAAAAAACAGTCTAAAATCTGTCCGTTAATATGGATTGCGTTTAGCATCTCATTCACCGTGTCCACCAATAGGAGAATAGCAGAGCGTGGAGAGCGACAGCTGGGTGCCGCCGAACGCAGCAGGCCGCATGCACAATGTATGTGCAAGCGGGGCGCCAAGCAGCGCGTGTGCTCAAAAGATAAACAAACCGCGGGGTGCGGCCAGACCGCACTACCGTCTCGTTGTATTTGGCTGTGTTTGTTTATGTTTCCGTGGACAACGCCCCCTTATTGGTTAGTTTGTGCTCCGGCCGGTTGCACATGGTGCTGCGATTCGATTTTTGGCTGTAGATATCTCCAGGGGACCCCATTGGGAACCGCCTTTGCTCGTTCGGGTGTGTCCTTTCCTGTATTGGTGCCATTCTTTCTTTTTTGTGCTGCTGGCACTATATGGGCATTCTTAAAATAACCGACATCTGCGGTTTGGAAATTCTTGGACCTGTGTGTCCATCTATTTTCTTTCGCCTTCTAATGCTTATTTTTGTTTCTTTTTTCTTTTAGTCCACGTTAATCTAAAATTTTTTTTATCGCATTTGTAGTTTTGCAAACAATCAGATTTAGCACTATAAAAACAACGCCATTTTCTGACATTTTTTTTAAAAACTTTTGATTTAAATACCTGGTCTTAGCCTTCCTTTTGTTTTTTCCTTTTTCTTTTTCGGTTTTCCCTTTTTTTTCGTTCCCCAAGAAAGCTCCAACAAACCTTATCTGATACACTGTTTTCCTCCGCAAGAGTAATACCAGACCAAAAGCTTGTCGTTACATACTGTTTCATCATACGTTAACTCATAATGCTTTTCAACACTCTTTTCTCTGCCTCCACCTTGTTGGCTACCCTTGCTTCTGCAGCCAACTCTTTGCCTCCTATTGAAATTGTCGGTAACAAGTTCTTTTACTCCAACAATGGGTCTCAGTTCTACATGAAGGGTGTCGCATACCAATCTGACTCCGCCAACGCTACCACTACAGACTTTGTCGATCCTTTGGCCGATGCTAGTGCCTGTAAGAGAGATATTCCATACTTAACCGAGCTTGGAACCAACGTCATCAGAGTCTATGCTCTTAACTCCTCTTTGGATCACTCTGAGTGTATGTCCGCTCTTAATGATGCTGGTATTTACGTCATTGCCGATTTGGCCGAGCCAGATCTCTCCATTAATAGAGACACTCCACAGTGGGACATGGAGTTGTACAACAGATACACCAGTGTTGTTGACATGATGGCCGGATACTCCAACGTTTTAGGTTTCTTTGCAGGTAACGAAGTCACTAACAACAACACCAATACCGACGCTTCTCCTTTTGTCAAGGCTGCTATCAGAGATACCAAGGCTTACATTAAGGAAAAAAACAGTAATAACAGTACCTACAGATTAATTCCTGTCGGTTACTCTTCCAACGATGATAGTAATACTAGAGTTCCAATGGCTGACTACTTTACCTGTGGTGATAAAGATGAGGCTGCTGATTTCTACGGTATCAACATGTATGAATGGTGTGGGCAATCTTCTTACCAGACTTCTGGTTATGAATCTGCTACTACTAACTTTCAAAACCTTACTGTTCCAATCTTCTTCTCCGAATACGGTTGTAATAAAGTTATGCCAAGACAATTTGACGAAGTTCAAACTCTTTACGGTTCTGATATGGATGGTGTTTGGTCTGGTGGTATTGTTTACTTGTACTTCGAAGAAGCTAACAACTACGGTTTAGTTTCCATTGACTCTAACGGTGATGTTTCCACTTTAGATGATTTCAATAACTTGAAATCCCAATTGGCTTCTATTAGTCCATCTATTGCTAAAACAGGTGATGTTTCTACTAACAGCAACACCTTCGCTTGTCCAGCTACTAACTCTGACTGGTCTGCTAACACTCAATTACCTCCAACCCCAGACTCCGGTGCTTGTAACTGTCTTTACAGTAGTTTGTCATGTGTCGTTAGTGACAGTGTCGATGAAGAGGATTATTCCGATTTGTTCTCTTACTTGTGTTCCGTCGTTTCTTGTTCCGATATCTCTGTTAATGGTACTTCTGGGGAATACGGTTCTTATTCTTTCTGTTCTTCCAAGGATCAATTATCTTTTGTTATGAACAAGTACTACCAAAAAGAAGGTTCTGCCAAATCTGCCTGTTCTTTCAGTGGTTCTGGTCTGCTCAAGTCTGCTACCTCTGGCTCTTCTTGTTCTTCAGCTTTGAGTGCTGCTTCTTCGTCCGGTTCTAGTTCCTCTTCGAGCTCTTCGTCTAAATCTTCCTCTTCTGCTTCTGGTAAGTCTTCTTCTACTTCATCTTCTAAGTCTGAAGCTAGCGGTTTGATGACTTCTGGTGTTAAGTTTACCATTACCGAATTATTGTTATCTTCTGTTGTCTTGGCATCTTTTGTTGGTGGTGGTCTTTCTATCATGTTTTAAGTTAGCTGTTGTAAACAAGCATTTCTTGACAATTTTATTATATAGACATTTTATGATGATAATGGTGTTCTGTTAATCCCTAATACTTTTTTTTCTTCACTTTCTCTTCCTCTTTTATTCTTATTATTACTTGTGTTTATTTTATCTATTATTGACGCTCTTTTTTTTCAAAGAAAATATTTACTATTGATATTTTTTCATTATACAAACGACTTTTTTATTAGAAACAATGGAATCAATAACAAAAAATTAACTTAATTAATCAAAACTTGGTGAGTAGGAATCAATTTGTTGATGCTGCACTTAGTTTGGCAGGACGTTAGTCATTTTCAACGTTACTAAAACTTTAAATTATGTAATTTTTGCACTTTTTGCATCTTTGGTTCGTCAATTACACAGATATAAGCAAGTCCGGATCTCTCTGTATCGGCAGAGGCACTAAAATATGTTTTATGCAGCTATTCGATTATGTTAATATCGACGGTTTTTTGTTTTTGCTTTTGTTTTTCAAGTAGCCACTAGATCTTTGATCTTCATTTTTACATTCTACATTCATTCTTTTGGATACCCCCTTCAAAAAAATTAAATTTGGAAGTAACTAACATACAATATAAATTAGAAATAAATCAAAATAGAGCCTTCTTATATATTTATTGCTATTACCTCCGCGATTTTCCTGTCTGAGACCTATATCATTTCTTATTATGGATATCAGAATCATCTTTAAGAATTCAAAATATCGGGGCTCGACACGCACAGAATGAAGTTTCATGTATTATTCAAGTTAGTTTGGTCATGTGAGTAAAGATCAATTTTTTTTAGTTTTATTGTTTTGAAGTCTTGGCGTTGATTTCTTAGCAAATTATTTATCTATTGCTATTAACTATCTATAAATGGCTATTTATGGAAAAGCTTATCTGGCCTCTTACTCTCACTACAAGAAGTTATCCATGGTGATGTTTCTAAATGTTTCTAAACGTCTAATGAGTGTCCAACAGATTTTCAGTTTTTATACAAATTCAGCATGCTGTTACGATTAGATATGGAAATTGCAATATTTCTTGTAAAAGCCGATATATATGTAGCAAATATTGTAGTGAATTAAACTTGAGTGATATATATATCTATATATATACATATATATGGGATATCGAGAAAAGAATATGTGATTGAGAAACAATTGCTTACAGTTACGATTCTTGTGACACATAATTGGCCCCACAGAAGAAACGAAATTACACGAAATTAATGAATGAATAGAACTTTTTTTTTTCTGATAATAGATAGATAGATATCACAAGATACGATAAGTTCTCATTTACTAGAGAATCAATAAGTTTTTAAGATTTACGAAAAAGTACATCCTATATTTGGAAAATCAGATTTTAAAAGTAGGTTATCACCATATTCTATTCTATCACAGCTTCTTAGCTATTTTGAATTTCAGCAAATCCAATATTTTCAGCTAACATGGCATAATGCATTTTAAATGTAGGTTTTCAAAATCTACATCGCATGTAGCATATAAAAGGTCAGTCAAATCGTATAAGTGATGAAAACATTAATGCAACATTCAAAAGACAATAGCAATAGCGTTTTGAAGTTCCACTTGGTTCACCTATAGTTTAATAGAAAAAAAGTGAATATTTACGAAAATGGATTTTTTTTAACAATTAATAGAAATAGAATATGAATTTTAAATCAAAAAATTATATAACTGATATAACTGGAAAAAGAAAAGTTGAGTGAACAAAGATAAATATTAATAAATAGGTATTAAACCGCCGAAATAATAGTAATAAACCGTGATTAACTAATAAATGAAAAAAAAAAATGAATATGTGACCCAAAATAAAATGATAAGATTAATGAAAATGTTGAAATGGTATGAAAATCAAATGTGTAAGTAAAAAAGAAATATGACAATATGCAGAATTAAATTTTTTTTCTATTTCTTTGATTAACTATTTAGTTAATCAGAAATAGAGCTTGAAGAAACCCATCTTGGGTTAACATATCCTTTAACAGTAAACTGGACATTGCTCTGATTTCTCTTAATGGCGTCAGTGTAATTCAGCAACAAGGATTGTCCACATTTGAGAACACCATGAGTGCTTAAAGCATACTGTTTCTTTATGCTGTTTGTGTGAACAACGTCATCATACAGAATCCAAGGAACTACTTGTTCAGTATGGAAATAATCACGATCGGATAGTCTAACCAAGGATTTAACAACTACAGAAGCAGCGCCAGCGCCAGCAGTTTGTTGTTGTTGTAGTTGTACTTCTTGCTGTTGCAAGAGTTGAGAGTCTTTAATATACTTGACTCTACGGAGACTGTTGTCTGATGGGGAATCAGAACGTGGATGAAGCTTAATGTTGTCGTAAAGCTTCAATTTTGCCTTCATTCCCAACTTGTAGTACGAAAAATATTGACTTGATTTGACTTGCTCTTCTTGTTCCTGAACGTCTTCTTCTTCGTAGTAAAAATCGTGTTCTTCTTGTACGTCTTCTTCGTAGCATTCATCGATATCGAAGATGTTAGGAATCAAGCTTTTCTGTTGACATGTGTTTCCAATGGCATACATACGCAAGAATAACGGGCTTGCTCTGGCTGCACGTTGAAAATCGTTGACTGGAGGAGAGCCGTTGGCTGCTGTTGCAGAACTGACAAATTTAACGTTGGTAGCGTCCCAGTTTTCAACTAACGGGGTGTTTTCCACCTTGAAAGTCTTCAATGGAACGGGAGAGGACTTGATTGACAGAGACGAAGAACTTGATTTAGCAAAGCTGAAATCAAGGGTACGGTTTACCGATGGGCTGGAAACCAAGGTTTTGGAGAACGATTTCAAAGATTTGGTAAGAGAGGAAATCAAATTGCCGTTGGAAGAAGAGGACACAGATGATTTTTGAGGCAGCTGGCTCGATTTCTTGCTGCTGGCAACGACTTGGCTGTGGTGTTTCTGGAAAGAAAAATCGTGTTCTTCCTGATAATCGTCCACCTCGTCGAAGATCAACGGATGGTCGTCGTTGGAGTTTGAAAAGCAGGAGAAGGAGGACAAGCAAGACGAGGAGGCAAAGCTGGAGTTTCTGGACTGGTTGAAATACAAGTCGCTGGAGGAAAACAGGGCCGGGTTGCAGATCGCAGCGGTGGCGGTGTTGTGGGAGTCGTCGCTGAAGGAGCTGATGTCGGAGAAGGTCGTGGAGTCGGGCGACGAAGGCGCGAAGGAGGTCAAGGGGGACGCTGGGACGCTGGGTTCGGCGGCGGTGCTCACGCAGATGGACTTCGGGTCGGAGAAGACAGGCGCGGCGAGGTCGAGCAAGAAGGGGTCGCTGGAGGACGGCGCAAAGACGGCAGCGGCAGCAGCGAAGCTGTGCTTCTTCGCGTGCAACACACAGGCCAAGGAGTCGGTGATCTGCTGCTGCTGCTGCTGGCCGCCGCGAGCAGCGACGGTCTCGGGGAGAAGACTGGGGGCGGACAAGAACATCGTGGGGATGCGGGACATGTGTTGGGGGATACCTGGGGTGGTGCTGTGGCGGGTTCTTAGAGATAGGATGTGTGGGAGAGCGGGTCTGAATGGGAATGGGAAAACGGAATCCTCTGAGGGAGACAAGCGCCAGAAGAATCGCAGGGAGCTGGGATTTGCAATCCTATTTATTTATTTATCTGCTGTCTGGCGACGCTTTTTGCCTGTCTGAAGATTGATTCCCATATGGCCCCAACAATCACGGTACATTTTGCGCGAGACGCTATCAACAGTTTCTTTTTCCGTGCTGAAATGCAGTTCCGGCTGAATCAGAAACTGAATTTGGCTTTGTGTGGCGCGAGTTTAGAGTTTGAGCTCCCAGAAACCGCTCGTTCGCACGCTGGAAAATATCCGTGCGCAGAGGAAACAAAGAAAGAGAGACAAAACAGCTTTTTGTGTATGTATTTTGCAGCTTTTGTCTTTTTGGGTTGCAATTTTCTGTTTCGCTTTTCTGTTTCGCTTTCCTGCTGGGGGAAGGGAAGCGCCCATGGGCGGTGGCCGCGTGCGTCTACCGCGCGGCCACGGCGCTGCGTGGGAGCGAGATAAGCACCCTGGATTCCGCCTGGACGCTGTTATCACGGTCTCGTGCGTGCGTGCGTTCCTTTCGCTGGATCCTTTCGCTTTGCCATTCCGTCTGTGGCAGCGGTTGCCAGGCGGGATGTTGTCCAGGGGAATGTCTGCCAGCGTATGGGCGCGAAGCGAACGAAGTGAATGTTTGTTTCCCAGGTACGACGTTTTTGCAAAAGCGAGGGAGAGAGGGAGGGAGGGCAGCTCGCGGTGGCCTGGCCGATTGGTATCCCAGATCAGCCCGCGAATGCGGGCGTGGCCCGCCGCCGGACAATGATCTCCTTGTGCTGCGTTTGGGGGCGCTGAGGCGTCCCAGAAAAGCAATACGTGGAGAAATAGAGACAAAAAAAGAGAGACGGAAAAGAGAAACAAAAAAAAAGAAACAAAAAGTAACAGAAAAACCGCGCACCCACAGCGTTCGTTCGCGCGTCTTCATTGGCTGGTCTGGGGAAAATCCACAGAAGCGACCCTACAGGAAAAGAAAAGCATTTGAAAAAATACAAAAAATAGGGTGCAAAACAAAAAAATAGAGTGCAAGCACAAAAAATAGAGTGCAAACACATAAAATAGAGCGCAAACACATAAAATAGAGCGCAAACACAGAAAATATTCAGGAAAAGCAAGGTCAGCATGAAAGACTAAATGAAAGTCATAAAGAGAATGAAAATAACAACGAAATTAATAACGAAAATGTACCAAGCTACAGACGGGAGTGCGTGCGTGCGTGCGCAAACAGCAAATAATTGGGCACTATTTTGCTGTTTTACTACTTTAATTTTTTAAGTTTTCGATATTTTACTATTTTGATATCTTAATATTTTACTATTTTGATATCTTAATATTTTACCATTTCTACTATTTCACCCATTTACTGTTGTATTCTCTCGTATTGTTTCTGCATTCTTTTACGGCTTGTCTTGCAACACGATAACTGGAGGTAAACGATTCGCACAATTAGTGACCAGGTTGTGCGACATGCACATGCCTATTGTGAGCCGGTGCGGCTCTATGCACGGGGAACGCACTAGTGTTTTTACGAATCGCGCGGTATTTTGGCTGTACACGGAGGAAAGGCGAGGCAAATTTGGGAAACTGCGCGAACCGAGTGCAAAAACGGTTGTGCACCGAGAGAGACGTCGTTTTTGAAGAGAAAAGCGTAAACCTTGTAGCAAACAGCAGTGTTTTGCGTTCGATTTTCGCTGACTGCCATCGTGGGGGAGAACTCGCTGTGAAAAACTAAAAAACTAAAAAACTGAAAAACTGAAAAATTAAAAAACTAAAAAACTGAAAAACGGGGGTGGCCCAACTATAATTGGCGACAAGGCACCAACTCAAATCGAGTAAAAAGGAATAAACTTAAAGACAACAAAAAGGAAAAAGCCTAGCAAGGAGACAGGTCTCGCGACATGTCCCACGACATGTCCAGCGGCAGCTGGACGGCCAGTGAGAAGCGTCGAATTAACAACAAAAACGGAACGTCGTCAAATGACGACCGCGAAAGAGAGACCTTCTGTACGGTTTTTGGGTGCAATTTGCATTTTGCGGATTTGCGAAATTTTTAAAATTTGTGCAATTTGTGCAGCTCAGGCAACCCCAATGTGTGTGGAAAATGTCCAGTTTCTCGACCAGAACACGTCGGGGAGCAGGAATATTGGTCAGATTTTACCCCCGATGTATATATATTGTTTAGCTTGTACGATTTTTATTGTTTAGTTGCACTTAAATCGTGATACAGAAATGCAAGGCACGGCATGCCGGATCGCTGCTGGAAAAGGCATACGGAAGAACGGGTATCAGAAATGTTGCACATATGAGCCCTGTCGTGGAGATAAAAGTGATATAAAAGTGATATAAAAGTGAAATGAAAACGAAATAATAATAGTGTTTGAGCGTGTTGATTTTTATGCGCGCGAGACCAGTCGGATACTGCAAAAAAAGTGACATAATACAAGGCGGAATTGGTATGATTTGCTGTTGGAAGAAAACTGATACGTTATTAATGATCTGCGTGCGCGTAGCATTGTTTTTTTTCATGGGTTTTTCTTTTTTTTTTTTTTTCTACCTGAAAGTGATTTGCTGCCAATTTCGCCAGTGAGAAACAAAAGCAACTGTTATGATTTGAAAAAAAAAACAAAGAAAAAAAACAAAGAAAAAAACAAAGAAAAAAACAAAGAAAAAAACAAAGAAAAAAACAAAGAAAAACAAAGAAAAACAAAGAAAAACAAAGAAAAACAAAAAATAAAGCACTCTTCGCGCGCATCACGTTTGATCCGCTTTCGAAAGCTTGGATGATCTTCTTTGTGTGTGTCTTTAGACATGAATGACATCTCCTGGCGTTACACGATCCTGTTTGACTGCTGTTTATGCTTTGTATGAAGAACGCTAAATCGTATATTGGTCTTCTCGTAGACTGAGTCTTCGCTGGATCTTTTGGTGTCCATCTCAGATCGTCCACGAACGGCTCTCCCAAGATATATCCACCGGAAGCCAACAAGATGTGGGCACCACCGCAGATTGTGAAAAAAATAAAAGGACTTTTCATGCATTTGTGTGTTCTAGTTTTCGAAAAATGGTAGTAAATGGGTAGTAAATAAGGCGATAATAATGGCAACAAAAATATAGTAATGGTAACGGCAACAAAAAGTATACTGAAAAGATGAGAATAAAAATATAGTAGTTTTAAAAAAGTAATTGTAGATATAAGGTAACAAACAAACAGATAAATAAATAACACCAGTCATTAGTTGGGGGCTCGTTTCTTTTTTTTTTTCCCCTTTCAAAAGTACCAACCATGCAAAAGGGTGAGTGGTAGAAGTCAGCGTTTACTTCTTCTTTCTGCCAAACAAACCTCTCTTCTTCTTCTTCTCAGGCTCTTGGGCTTGCGGAGGCGGGGTGTAAACAGGCTGGGAATAGCTGGCAGCCGGCGCGTTGCTGGCGTACACGTTGTTTGTGAATAGCGGGAAGTCGGGTCTTGGTCTGAACCCCAATCTCGGGGTTTCGACCTTTTCCTTGTAAAAGTTGTCTCCCGTTATAGCGTACTCGAAGGACCGGATGGTGTCCAACGGACGCTCGTCCCTCGATCTGCTTGGGTTCGACACGTCAGGCTGGGTGATTGGAACGCCAAAGCTGTCGACGTTGTTCTTTTTCGTGGCCAAAAACATGCCCATGCTCTGTCTGTTCGCGCCGCTGCGGCCGGTGGCTTCTTGGAAAGGCTGTTCTTCGTTGACTGCATTAAGAAGTTGGCTTTCCGAGGTGTTGTACTTCATTCTTTGCTCATCTTCTTTCGTGATCGTGAGATCAATGCTGTTTGTCTTTGTCTTCTTCTTCTTGGTGGACTTTCTTCTCAATCCAACCATTTTGTGTGCTGCGGTGTTTTTGCTTGATCTGGCTGTTAAAAAGGGAAAAGGAACGACGGTGGGGCGCTAGGCTCGGGAAACAAAATTAATGAAAAACGAACGCGAATATATATAGCAGCTGTGTATTTGCTCTATGTAGAGTTCCCTGCGATGGTAGACTTGTAAAAAGGTTTAATAAAAGGAATGTTATGGTTTCGGTTACAGTTGTAGATAAAGAATGGAAAAGAGAATGAATAAAGTCAGGAACCGTGATGCTATTTCGTTTTTCTTCTTTTTTTCTTTTCTTTTTTTTTTTTTTCTTTATTATTATATTCTGTCTTTGAAAACTCTTTTTCGCGTCCTTCTGCTACACAAACTTGTCACAATTATTATTAGAATTTTAGCATGGCATTTATTTTACTAAGGAAAATTTTTTTCCTTGCGCGCTTTGCCTAATATCGGGTCCTGAATTACCGCGTTGGATGAACGCAACTTTCTCAGACACATTTTTTTTTTTTCATCCGCACAGCTAATGGGTACAAAACAAAATTTTGGCTCCGGTGTAGGAAGGAATTTTCTTTGTTCTATCACAAGGTAATATTTCATTACATCATGTGGTATAAATAGAAGCAGAAAAGACAGCGCACCAGGGCACATAAAACCATGGTTATACCAGGGCACATAAATACATGGTCGTACCAGGGCACATAAATACATGGTCGTACCAGGGCACAAAGTATGACTAATTGTGCAAACATTACATATGTGTATTAAGTATAACAAGCAACTCGTGGAGTTGTTAAACTGCTAAAGATTGCCGGGCTATCAGGCTGCAAAAAAGAGACAAGAACGACCAAAAACATAAGCAAACTTCACCACAGCAACCTGAGATGCCGATACATTCGAAATATATATGATAAAAACCATGGCGGACCGATAAACTGCTCAGTCACCGTTCTACCTTGAGCTTATAACTCGTCATTCTTGACTTCTGCCGTCTCGGCGGCGTCATCAACGAGCTCGCCACAGTCGGCAATGACAATGTCAACACTCGGCTTGTCTCTGTAGTTAGTGGCAGTGTTCTCGACCTTTTTCACAACGTCCATGCCTTCAATGACCTTACCAAAAACGACATGCTTGTTGTCCAACCAAGAGGTCTTGACAGTGGTGATGAAGAACTGAGATCCGTTGGTGTCTTTGCCGGCATTGGCCATCGAAACATATCCTGGAGCAGTGTGCTTGATCTTGAAGTTTTCATCCTCAAACTTGTCACCGTAAATCGACTTTCCGCCGATGCCTGTGCCATGCGTGAAATCTCCACCCTGGATCATGAAATTCTTGATGACTCTATGGAAAACCGAGTCTTTGTAACCAAACTTTGGGTCTTCTGAGACACATAATTGTCTGAAGTTTTCGGCTGTCTTTGGAACAACATCGCCGAACAAGCCAATAACAATTCTTCCCAAGTCTTCGTCACCTTGCTTGATGTCAAAGTAAACCTTGTTGGTGATTACCTCGTCAACTGCGGACGCAGCGTCAGCACCGCTGCTGAAATAAAACACGATTAAACTGAATGCAAGAACAATAGCTGATAAAAGTTTCATCATTTATATACTGGATTGTGCGTTATACTATTGAAAAATATATAGATGCTAGCAAAACCTATTCAATATTTCAGAATGAAGAGTGTTTCCTAGTAGGTACGATTCTCCATTCATATTTGCTTTACAAATCGTTTTTTTTTTCGTTTTTCTTCCTCTCTGAAAAATGTCTGACTTCGTGTTTCGTTTTGTTTTCTCCTAACAGCAGAAGGAAACGTAAAGAAAAAAAAAAGCGTGTGTTAGAAGCCCTGTTTTCTTATAGTTTGTTAATATTTGTATGTTAATATTGGAAGCCCTGGTGACCATTTATTGTGTTTTTCACAGGTATTTCATAGCACTTATGCTAAAGGACGCCTCCTTTGAGATTTGAACATTTGGCGCCTTAATTAGAATAATTGCAAAATAACATCAACTTCTTCAGAATTTACTAATACTTTACAGTTTCTATCCATTTCAACGCGCAAATTTTAGACATTTTAAAATAGCTTTTGATTTTGTTGTTTGGTCAAAATAAAGAGGAAGTTGAAATATAAACTTTAAAAGCCTGTTGCCTTTGTGTGAATCATTTTTTGTGCTTTTGCTTTTGCTTCTTTCCGTTCAACTTACAGTCAACACAATGAAGCTAAATTTCAGTCCCATTGAAATAACCCTATATCCAATTGAAAATGACTTAGCTTTACCGGTCACGTCCTTTCGTAGTATAACCAGTTTGAAATGTCACAGAAAGAATACCGTTTATGAGGTGAAGTGTGCAATTAAAGAGAAGTTATCATTATCGGTCAATGACATATCTATCGCCAATCCTAATTCTATCATCTTATTTTCATCAAATAATGAAATTATTGAAAATCCCATAGTAAGAATTCAAACATTGATTAATAAAACCTCTTCAATAAATAATAATGATAGTTTAATTTTGAAAATGAGTCTTGATTTGAAACATGAAGAAAGTGTACCATTTTTTGAGGATTGCTTTCCAAAGTTTCCTTTACATAGCATTGTTTATGATATTGCAAATAACGAAAGCAGCTGTTTTATAGTAAACAAGCTGTTGAATGATAACTTTTTGGTATTTTTGTTGCAGATTCTGAAATATTATTCTGCAAAAAATATGATTCTGTATGTCAATAATTATGCGATTTCAGCTGCGAATAAAACTTTCAAAGAAATATTGGAAATCGATACCGTTCCTCCATTTCAAATATTTGTATCCGTCAGGATAATAAATCTCACTTTCAATTATAGTTCTGAATCTGATTCTTCGCTTGATTTATCAGAAGTGAATTCTTCAGCCCAGATTTACCGCCCTATCAATGATATATTACACTCCATTAAAGATTGCACTTTACAAAATAATTCTGAAATAACAGAACTAGACATAGATGATATTGAATTAATATACCAAGGAGTACGTGTTAGATCATATGCGACTCTTAGAGATGCGTTGCAATTCCCAAAAGTATGCTCTCCATCTAAGCGTGATGCTTCATTCAGAAAAACCGATATTGAAGTAAAATTAACCACAGAATATAAGATTGCTCATGGATTACTACCGAAAGATTATGATCCATTGAAAGAGGAAAGTATATGGCGACAAATTAAGAATGGCAAAGCTTTTGAGTTTTTCCCTAAACCAGAAGAAATACCTTGGACGGATGATGACGAAAATAGTTCACTTAGTCAATATAGTTATGGTTATGATAGTAGTTATAGTGATGATGATGTTGAGCTAAATAGTTTAAGTAGCAATAATAGTATTGCAGAATTTCTGTCAAAACTCTTGGATATTACCTTAGGCAATAAGAAAGTAACACTTTCAGGATCGCAAGCAGTGATAAGCACTACCATGGATAATAAATCTGTTTTGCTAGTGAATTCATCAGGATTAAATGAACTTGAAAAACTTGGAATAAATGTGAAAAATTCTTTGAAAAATTCAACAACACCAACACCAACAACAACAGTTACTATTATAACTCAAAATCACGGAGCGGAAATACAAAATAATAATAATATTGATGATAATGGTAATAACGATGATGATAATATCAATAATACTGGTAATAATAATGATGAGGATAATAATAATAATAATGTTGATGACAATAATAATAATAATAATAATAATAATAATAATAACGGCAACGATGATAATGTTATGAGAATCTACAGAATTTTACAATATGTATTTGTCGTTTTAACTTTCTTTTATCAAGTTGAGAGCAGTGCTTTTTTTAAAGTCATTTTGTTATTTATCGGATCATGTTTATTTTTAATTTATAATAATAGACCCGCTCATATAATGAATTCAGTCATCACTAACCTTTTTAATGTCGAACACATTGAAATTAGTGATTTTATCAATAACATTCAAAATACTTATAACAGCAAGTTTGATAGTTTAATTGATTTTTGTTGTCGAGATAGAATTATTTTAAGTTTTGAAAAGTTCTTGGATAGTGCCTACATGAGTTTAGAATTCGAGCAACAGTTGGAGCCAGAACAAGAAGAAGAATCGGAGGAAAGACAAAGGTTGCTTAGAGACTATTCAGGAAGACTATTTATTAGTTTAAGATACAGAGAGCTAAGATCTGTGAAGATGGCATATGTTCCTAATATTTTATGTCTAAGACTGATATATTTTACAGTTACGGATTTTTTGAAAGATCTGATACTTCTTTTATTATTAGTAATTCCTTTTGCTGAGCACCGGATCAATAATAAGTTGCTCTCTAATGAGAATGCGTTTAAAATGCAAACAATCGAAATATACAAAGAGGCGCTAGAGTCATTGGATAGAATCAGAGCAGAGGATTTGGAGCAAAATACTGCGAATGGCGAACGTAATAATAGCAGTGATGATGAAAATCATGAGATTGGCGATGTCGGACTTGCTTCAACGTCTTCCCAACCAATTGATTTAATGCTGTCAAACTTAAGAAATAGAAATTTTACATCTGAAGAGTCATAATCTGCATACGTATAAAATGATGACGCGTTTTAGATATTCACTGATTACTAAAAATACGATCTGTCAGTCGTGCAGTTATACTTTATGAACTATATCCTAAAACTTACAATTTGTTACATATGCTTGCAACCTACTCATAGATCTTTTATTTATAATAAATTATTTATTACGGACCAATGGTTTATTAATGCGTCAATTTCTAGATGCTTGTAGTACCTTTTTAGCATTATTTTCGTAATTATTCAGAAAAGCTTTTACTTGTTTTTAACTAGGAATAATTGATTTCTTCCAACTGGGTTTTCAATTTTGCAGAACGTTGTATGGGTTGCATTACATTTAATAGCCTCCATGATTTCTTGTTTTTCATTGTTAAAGTTTTCTTTTGATTCACCCATCATTTTTGCGTCTAGCTTTGATTTTTTAAAATGATAAGCATTGTCGGCGTTTTTAACGCGTTTCATTGGCTGTTTAATATTTAAAGAATGGTATACAGGGTCATGATGGATATGTTTAATATTAATACTGACATACTGTGGCTTGCAATTGATTCTGAAATATCCGTTACAATCCAATGTTTTTCGAGACTTATAAGGTTGCCTTTGTTTAGCTGATGATACCTTGCGAGCGCCTTTTTTATCATCTGTGCACATCATGCTGTCTGCTAATTCACCGTTTAATTTCATTGATTTGTCACGGCGTAATACAAGTTGAACTCCAGCGGTTTCTTTGAAATAATCTATGAATGAATTGGATATGGTTCTTCTGTGTTCAATAAGGGTTTTGCCTTTCCATTCGTTAAAGGCTTTATCACCATTAAGCTCCTGGTTATTACTATTATTGTCATTGCCATTATTGTCATTGTTGTCTTTAACGCGTCCCTTTAATTTTTCCATGGTATTTAGATAAAGTTGAATGTCATCCATTTTTTCAGTAAATTGGAAGTATTCTGAAATTTTTTTAAACATGGTATTCATTTTATCAGAATTATCAGTATTTGTATTTGTGTGCTTTAAAATTGCAGCTTTAGAAATCTTAAATCTTAAATTAATCAATTTCTGTACCTCCATACGTTTCAACTGGGTTGCTAGATCATTAATGTCACCTATAACTATGGGATCAGCTTTTACTGGTGGTTCTATAACTGCAATACTATCGCTATCGTCATTAACTTTGTTATTATCTGAGTTACTACTACTACTACTACGGCTGCTACAGCTCAAAATGTTTCTTTTCTTTTTCATTCTTTTTTTGGATTTCTCCAAACACTTTTGACATGTTTTCTTTTCAACATCTGTCAATGGACAAATAAAATCTGTTTTGAAATGCGAATAATTACAAGATTTACATAGCTTTTTGCCTTCTGCAAGCTGTTTATTATCAATATTTGCAACTGCGTTATCCATTTTCAGCTGATTCCTGATGGATTTTTTCTTTTTTTTTTGCTAGATTGCTTTTGAATAATTATTATTTATCAGACTAGAAATACCATTGGTCGTTTGAATGAATCAAGGTTAAAGTGAGTATTCCGTTTCTATTTTCAATTTTATTTGAAATTCGCCACCAGAAAATTTTATTTTTGCTTTATTTTTGACATCTTTTTGAAATCTACAAGATAATCTTTAACAAATTAATGATTCATTCCCTAATTAGGAATAATGGACTTGCTGTTGCTCAGAGGCAAGAGGATACGATAAACTCGCGTGTTTTCGCTAATTTGTAAGAATGTTGACTAACGGTTTACTTACTGTAGTTACGAGCACGTGCATCTATAATAATCTTAATTCAAGAGAAAATAAAAAAACCGCGCGTGATAGCTTCAAGGACACCATGGGTCATTATTATTTTATCTATTTGGTTTGTTGAAGAACCTTAACAGAAGAAGTTACACTAATTGGTCGTAGATCTTCTTAGACATATTATTACTTCGATATTATAGATAATTTGGTAATGCTTGTTCTTGCTATTGGAGACATATTTATTCCAGAGAGAGCTTGTGATTTTCCAAGTGAAGTATGTTTTTTTTTGTTATTTATGTTCAAAGTATTTTTTTTTCATTTCAATCTTGATAGTGCGAAATGAACGAGTTTATCTTATTGAATAGTAATAGCGAGTTGCAAATTCTAACAAAAGACTTTTTTTTATAGTTTAAAAAATTACTACTACCTGGAAAAATTCAACAAGTGTTATGTTTAGGAAACCTGACCACATCTCCTATTACACGCAAATTTCTCCAGAGTTTGTCGCCGGACTTTCAAGAAGTGAAGGGTGCCTTTGATAATGATGCAAAACTTCCAATTTATCGTACCGTCAAACATGATGATTTGAAGATTGGCGTGTTGAGTGGAATCACTATTGTTCCTAAAAATGATCCCCTATCCTTGTTGAATGAAGCTAGAAAAATGGATGTAGATATCTTGATTTGGGGTGGAACTCATAGGGTGGAGGCCTACACGTTGGATGATAAGCTTTTTGTGAACCCTGGATCTGCTACAGGTGCTTTCAGTACAGAAGAATTGGACGATGAAGAAGAAGAAGAAGAAGAAGAAGAAGAAGAAGAAGAAGAAGAAGAAGAAGAAGCAGAAGAAGCAGAGGAAGCAGAAGATGAAGAAGAAAAAGCAGAAATGGAAGTGAATGTTGAAGCTCAGGGAAAAAATGAATCCGCAGAAGAGCCGCTGCTGGAAGACAACAAACAGGGCAGTTTTGATGACGGTAAGAAAGATGAAGCGGGTAATAAGAAAGGATCAGGAGATTCTGCCGAGGAATCGGAAGCAAAAGAGCCTACAGACAAAAATCAAAAAGAAGCAGTTCTTTCTAGTGGTACCCCGACAGAAGACGCCCCAGCCACAGGTAGCAGTCCTGACGTTAGCGGCGAATCCGAAAGCGAGTTACTGCAGGCCGAGATCGAGAAATTAAAGAAGGAAGTGTTGACCACCGACGAGGATGACCTGTTGGACGATCCAATCCCTAGCTTCTGTTTGTTGGATATACAAGGTTCCGTCTGCACGTTGTACATTTACACGTATATTGACGAAGATATCAAGGTAGACAAGGTGACATACAGAAAATGAGCCTATTGGTATATATATACACGTATTGCATAGAGTGTCATATAGTTAATGTTATTTTAAGTTTCATGACACGTAGATAGAGACACACGAGGACAATGTTGTGTTTCTCGGGATTGTTTGTCTGCTGCAACTTGCGAATTGTTTATCCGTTTCTTTAGCCACAGTAGATGGCTCGTCCCGAGACAAGCAATCTGGATGGGCGGCTGCAGTTCTAGCGAAAAAACAAAGCAAACGTTGTCAAACGCGGCAAGAACCAACGTTTCTAGCGGAAGAAGTGAACGGCTTGCGGAAAATCCTGCAGCCAACGACGCGATGAATTATGTGTTGTGCCCCTCAAAGCCTGCGCGGCCGGAACTCCTTATCGCGCAGACGAAGCATGCCTGCAAAGAGGGGAATCTGCTGTATTAATAATCTCTCGTCCGTCTGGGGCAGGTGCTGGGGTAATCAGACGTAGTGGCAGTTTGTTCAGGTATTTTCCTGCGCGGTGGTGCGGGAATAAAAATGTCATGTAAATGCGAGCTTCAAATAAAAAACACGATTATCAACAGGTGTCACAGAGGCAAAAAAGTGTCAAACTGCCAAAAGGTGTGCCAGCCGCAGTTACCCGCACCTGGACGCCGGTACAAACAGCGCTAATATTACGTATTTCTATCCAAACGACCGGGAGTCATGGTGATTCAGTAATAGGAATCTCCCTTTTTGTATGCGATTTGCTTTATCATGTGCGCTATTATGTGTGTGTTGTTTCTTTTTTTTCTTTTCTTTTCTTATTTGTGTCTCTAAGTAACCATGCGGTCATTTAGGCCCTATAAATATTTGCCACCTTAGTATTTATCTAAATTTGTTTTGGTTTGTTTGTTTGTTTGTCTATGCCGTGAGTATATAAATAACTTAAATTCCCGCCTTCAAATATTCGTTCTTTTTCCTTTATTTTTGGCCCTTTTATTACTTGTTTCGGTTTATTGACGCTTTATTACTATTATCATTTCTTTTTAGAATAAATCTCATCTTATTTTTATTTATTTTTGTTGGACCAAAGGTTATCTGTTTGCTCCAATATAATATCTGAACATCTTTCTTTTTAAACTTCTTTAGCTATCAAAACCAAAAAATGCAAATTTTTGTGAAGACGTTGACCGGTAAGACCATCACATTGGAAGTCGAGTCTTCCGATACTATTGACAATGTCAAGTCAAAAATCCAAGATAAGGAAGGTATCCCACCAGACCAACAAAGATTGATCTTTGCCGGTAAGCAATTAGAAGACGGCAGAACCTTATCTGACTACAACATTCAAAAAGAATCCACTTTACATTTGGTGTTGAGATTGAGAGGTGGTATGTCAACTGTGTTATAGACCAATGAGGTGAAATTTTTGTTATCAGCAAATTAATTTTTAATACAAGTTTTCAGGTCTCTTTTCGTTTAACTGCTTTCAACAGTAATAAATAAAATTTTTAAATTTGAAGATAAATATGCTTTTTTTTAAATGCCTACATTTGGTAGGTAATCGTAAGTAAAAAAATAAATCTACAAGCGAATATTGAAACGAGTGAAATTTTTCATTTATTTATATGGAATGATAAGTGTTAATGGTTAATGTTTTTATTTTTAGATTCAATTTGTTCGATGGCCTCTTTAAAGTCTTTGGTGTTTTGAAAATCTACTTTTCCTTTGTTTATGGTGACATAACTTAACATATCTTCACTTTGAACAGACATTTCATCGTCTATTTGTATCTTTTTGTTATTTTTAATTATATTACTTTGGTTACTTGAAGAATTTAATAAAATAGTTGTTGGGCCCAAAATAGTGACGAAATTACTACTGTCTGCATTTCTATTCTTCAAGTACTTAAACATTATTTTAGAAAATTTACCAATGAGTTTCCAACTGTCAAGGATTATTTTTGTAAATGTACTAGCAATCTTGGTTAAAGTCGCCGTCGAAACTAGTGATGACGAAGAAGAGGGCTTACCTTCAATTTCAATAATTGCATGTTGATCTTTAATTTGCGCGTCAGGGGTCCCCACTGCTTTACTTGATGATTTCAATTCTGAGTTTTCTGATTTATCCTTTATTATTTCTTTCTTCTGAGTATAAATCAAATTGTTCAAATCATGAATCCCATTAACCTTTAAACCAAGTAAATGGTTCTTATTTATCATAATTGATTCATTTGGGGTCAAATCAATTTGTAAGATTTCTCCTGATCCGACCAATCCGACATTACCTCTACCTGAAACAAATGTGAATTGTTTAAATCTGTTGAGCCCAGTATCTGAATTCAGGTTGACATTTTTCTTGAAAATTCTTTGGAATAACGATTTTGACTTGGCGTGTATGTCACTTCTATCCAATTTTTCCTGTAATTTTCTAGAGACTTTATTAGGCTGGTACTTTAATGATAAACATAAATTATTGCCGGAATATGCTTGAATGGCTTTGTTTTTGAAAATGGCCCAGTCCGCAGTACCATCTAACTTCAAATTATGGAAAGTCCTAAAAGACTGGGTCTTTTTCTTGAAGAGATTTCCTCCATTTGTATAATCATCAGTATTGATAATCAAATTGAAAGGCACTGCAGAAATCAAATTTTGATAATTTTTATTAAATTTGAAAAAACTGTTATAATAATTGAGTTCAAATTTGACCAATTCATCAATATTTATCAATTGATTAGGTTTGGTTATATAAGTTGGGAAATTTAAGGAAAGAATTGAATCCCTCTTTATTGTCACTGGTGCAGATGCTGGTGACTTGATCAAAAGCAATGTGGGTGGCGTACCTATTGTTTGGAAAATGGGTTCATTTTTCTCAAAGACAGAGGACAAATCATTAGCGTTTTTTTCGGAAGAAGGTTCACCAACGTTGGTATTCTCGACTAATGGTCCTGTGGAAGCTTGGGTGCTGAGAAATCTTCTAGTAAGACTAAAACGTGTGCTAAATGACTGCTTCATTTCCTTTTCTATTGTAAGCACGATTTATTATTTAATAGTTTTCAATTGATAAAACACAAAAGTCACTTTGATGAACAGAACTTTGAGTTTGAATAATCGGCCATCCAATCAAATGCTGTTTTATTTTTTTATTGTCGTTCTTTCTCTCACTAACTCTCTCTGTTTAATTTTTTCCTCTAGGTAGGTTCGCCTTTTTCTTCTTTTATTGCACTAGAACTCTTATTGCACGTGATTTTATTATGTGCCCGAATGCATATCCATATTCTATACAAAATGTAAGATTTTTGACATTATTTTCAAGAGGTTAACTGAATCGAGTATTTTGAAAGGTATTCAACTTACGAAAAGATTGACAGAATTTATTATTATTTTATTTCAGTGTATTATTGATCAACTTATAGGTGAAAATATTTATAAACAAAGCAAAGGAAAGTAAAAAAAAAAGGGATATTAAATAAAAAGCGAACACATTAGAAATGCAAACATTTTTTCAAAGCGTATGTCACTAATATCGGAAAACTAATAATCAAGAATATATATTGGCTCATTAATAATATTCCAACTATGTCCAATTGTTTATGCTCACTATCAAGGGGAGTATAAAACGCAGTTATATATATCTGTGTGGTCATACCGGGCAATCCCCACGATAATATGCAAAGAAAATACTCCATATTGGAGTTAATCCATCCGATTCTATGAAATTCTCCCATCCATAAAATACCAATAATAGGAAGCAATAGCAACTTTGTAAACATTAGCAAAACTGCTATCTTGATGAGCTTTTTACTATTTTTTGTAAATTGTAATCTTCCCAAAGTTCCTCCTAGAAGTAGCAAACCTAGCGGAACCTCTGAATTTCCTACAAACGTTGCTGTATCCAATATGAAGTTCAATGGCGGGTTTTGGTCAGGCCCTGCTAAGTATTCGACGTTCTCAACCGGGACAAATAACCCCTTTAGCCAAGGAACTAATGCTATAATCATACCAACCACAATAGATATAGAAGCAGGTCTTTTGAAGTTCCTAACCACAAACAGCAACACATCTAAAGGGTGCAATTGTTTAGTTTTTTTCTGCTTCAGTGTATTAATGCTTGTTATATCCAAGTTTTCGCTTGTTGAAGGCCTTCCAGCTTCACTATACTCATTTATTATATCATGTATTTGTTCATCGTTATTCAATAATGAACCTGCGATGCTTATTTTTCTTCTGATACTGATTGAAATTGTTCTTGTCAATGAGCGCCGTGTAGAAATGTCATCACAAGCATTTTCGTTATCTTGGATATGTTCTTCTGATTGAACACTAGACTCTACTGCCGCTTTTTCAATATGATCACTGGTTTTTTGATCATTATCAAATTTTGGAAAGTCAAGTCCAATGATGTGAAGAGCTCCCAAATTGAATAATATAAATACTTGACAGAAATTCAAAATGCAAATATAAGCAACCCCTCTATTCACCTGTGTCGGATCAAAGATTAAAGAAGGTAAACCTTGGATGAAAGCAATCGGCAAATCCCCCACATTTGTGAAGGCTGAAGAAACTACAAGTCCATAATAGAAATATTTTGGAATAGTGATGACATAATTTAAAACAAATCCGCAAATGGCCCCTGTAGTAATAACGAGTGCTTCAACAAATATCAAAACGCCTATACTTTTCAAATCTTTGTAGGATAAGTTTGAGACAATTTTACTAAAAGTCAAACCTGGTAGTGCGACACTGATGACAAAGTCAGACAAGTTTCTCGAAGTTTCAATATTTAAGACATCTTTTTTTGCTAATACGAAACCTGTTATAATAATAAGATATATTTTAAGAATTGGTTTTACTGAGGACCAAATAGCCGTAGATAATGTTAATTCGGACATTCCGTTCCCTTGCTAGAATTTTAATGTAGTCACCCCTAACTGACACAATTATTTTCTGATGTAATAAATCAAACAGAGAGTGTTATTGTGGAAACATTGCGAGTGATTTGTTTTAACAAGCATTTCATCCCTTATATATTTAGATAAAGTACATAATACTCACTTTCCAACAAATAAAGAAAAAAAAAAATCGGAAAATGTTTCCTTTAAGGTAGGAAAAGGATCTGGCCTAAAGAGGCTACACTCCACTGATCATCTTAAAGTAAAAATAGCCTTTTACGACATCTTTTATTTTTTTTCGCTAAGATTTTTGTCGGAGGAAATAATTTATGCAGATTGAAAAGTTATAAATCCGGGGTTTTCTGTCTTGTCTTAGCGATATAAAGAAAGTATTCTTGAATATTTGAAGATTTGCTGTAATTAAATTCAGAAACTGTGTAACCTGAGTTTTGCAGCAAGTGATCGACTGAAAATGTAAAAACTAAAGAATTGTGCATGTGTTTGTGTGTATGATTTTGTTTGAAACCAACAAAATGCCATGTGATTGATAAAGATAAATAATGTATTATCTGAGAGTAAATGCGGAAGAGCATATACAAACCACAAAAAATACCACAAATCAAGAGCATGATATGGATAGATCCATTATTTTTCAAACTACGATGAAAGCCATATATATTTTCAGGTTTTCTGCAGCATGCCTTTCAAAGCAAACCTATCAAAATATAACTTACAGAAATTTAGACCAGAAACAATAACAAACATCTAATAGAACATAATATACATCAAAAAGAAACTAATAAACAAACGACAACTACTTTCTCTTTTCGGGCGTTTCATCATCCAGCTCTTTATCACTTGATTCTGATCCATTTTCAGCTTTCTTTCTTCTCTCCAACTCTTTCACGTATGTGTAGCTACTCAAGGAAAAGACCCTGTCGTCATCCATAAACGTAGATCGTCTCCTCAAGTTAGTATTTGTTGTTGTTCTCGCAAAATTGTCAAACCCTTTCACAATATTACCGTACGCACTTGGATGGAAAGTATTTGTGAAATATTGGGTTTCATCAATAAACAACTTCTCTTCTACTTCACGTAATTCATTCTCTAGTTTCTTTTTCTGTTCCAAGCTTTGCTGGAGCCTAGACTTCAACTTCCGATATTCTTTATTGTTCTCAGCCTCACTTCCAGAACCATTACTGGTATTGCCATTCTTAGTTATTTTACCGTTCTTGCCGAGCTTACTACTTGTGGATACCACAGAGCCGTTCTTGCGCGGAGTACTGCCGGACTTTGTGCTGCTGCTCTCGGACGATTTGCTCTCTCCATTATCGGTGTTGTTATCGCCAACTGGCATGATTTTACTCTCGACAACCATATTATCGTGCAGCGAAATTGTGGTAGGGCTGTTAATTTCTTTTGATTCCTTCTACTGCTGATCTTAGCTATATATATTATGAGTAAACTATAAAATGTAAACAGACTTATTGTTTTGATCAAAAAGTTGGAGCAATACTGACTTTGCATATTTATTGTTGTCTCTTTTTATCCGTACCTCTGAGCAATAGTCCGTACCGGTAAATGTCCGTCCCTGCACAACCGTGCACATCCGTCATTCGAGCTATTCAAAGAACCGGTACGGCGTGAGCGCGACGAATAGCTTTGCAAAACAAGCGAATCATCGAGACCACTGTTAATAAGCTCTGCTACAGGAATTGTCGGGTAAACAAAAAGAATTTAAGCAATAGCATAGCTAAATGTCCTATAAAATGGAATGCTTGTACATTGGTCGGTAGTTTATTGTTTCAACAAATATTATCTGCACAAAATAGCCAACCATAATAGTTGGTCACCAATTTTTGAAAAAAATACAAACAAATAAAAGGACAGAGTCCGGGGAATAATTACTACGGAGCCACAATAAGATCTAAAAAAAGGTGTGTGTTCCGCATCTATCGAACTTCAAATACAGACGCAACCGAACAACTACTGTGTGCTTCGTTCGAAAGTTGTTTTAGAACAACGGGATTGTCAGATGTGCTATGCATTTATCACTGCTACAGTTATAAATAAACGCTGATACATTTCAATTGTCGATATTTGCTAGTACCGGTACACAGGGGGCCGAACTCTAGTCGCGCAGGTAGTTGCTCCTTATGTGGTTCTAACAGAGGTACTGCAGAAATAATATGCGCGAACCCAACTTCAATGTGGGACCGCTGACAGTCTTGAAAGAAACTGGCGAGTATGAACACCGACACTCCAAATATAGATTTACTCCACATGAAATTTCAACATGCATATGCCGTTTTCATACAAATATTCCCTGGTAACAATGCATTTTAAGATGAAGCCAGCCAGTGAGTCGGTAGGACCATTTATCCAAGCTGCAATAAGGGTATAGGTTCCCCGGCTTTGATGTGTATAAATACTGGAGGATGTCCTCATAATATGGACAAATGAAAACAGTTTTTGCAGTTTTGCAAATACAGAACAACACAACCAAACTTACCAACCAAACATATCCTATATCAAATAATACTTGCGAAAATGAAATTTGCAGCTGCTATTTTATTATCTCTTATCTCCTTTGAGGTCGCCAACTCAGCTCCGGTCAGACCAAGCATGGAAAATGAACTTGACAAGCGTGATCCACTTAAACTCAGCTTCTCTGCGCCAAAGATTAGCACCCCAAAAATCACTACTCCTAAGGTTACCACTCCTAAGGCTTCTTCCTCAGACATCACTGCGGAGGCCGCTTCTTCAGAGATAACCACTCCAAAAATCTCAAGCTCCGAATCTTCCTCTTCAGGATCCACGAAGAGTGATTCCGAAGATACTACCCCAACTGTATCCAAGACCACCCCAGATACCACGAAAGCCGCAGCAACCACAAAGGCAGCAGAAGCTACATCCACTAAGGCTGCAGAAACATCAACCTCTGCTGATAAGCCAAGCACAACTACATCTGCTGCTTCAAGCACATCTGCTTCTGCATCCACTAAGGCCACAGACCAACCAACATCTGTTAACGAGCAAACTACAAGTACATCTGCAACCGCTACACCTTCTTCCCAAGCTAAGTCAGCTACCACATCTGCAGCTACACCAGCGGCAGTATCAACTGAGGCAGAAGTCAAACCAACTTCCTCATCCACTAAGGAAGCAGAGCCATCGGCATCTGCTGCTGCAAAAAAATCGGCTCTTGGCACTGTTGGTCAAGCTGCAAGTGACGTCATGGTGAACAGTCTTACTGGAATTATTACCACACAAGGTAACAGTCTTATCGGCGGTAGTACTTCCTCAGGCAGTTCTAGTGGTACAAGCGCTGCTAGTAGTTCAGGTAGTTCTTCAGATGCTTCTTCAGGTGCTGCTGCAGGGACTTCCGATGTTTCCACTGGTGCCGCACAAGCAAAAGTCGCAGATGTTAGCCAAAATCAGGGTACTAGTGATCAATCTTCAAGCTCATCCGCCGCTGCTGGTACCATTTCTACCTCTGCTACTACTATCAGTTCTGCCAGCGTAACAACTTCTGCCGCCACCACCAGTTCTGCCAGCGCAACAACTTCTGCCGCCACCACCAGTTCTGCCAGCGCAACAACTTCTGCTGCCACTACCAGTTCTGCCAGCGCTACAACTTCTGCTGCCACCACCGTTAGCAGTAAGATCACCAGTAACGCTGCTAATTCTCAGGTAATTAAATATATTTCCACTTCCACTCAAGTTATTTCTACATCTACTCAAATTGTTTCTACAGTAACTGATATTGTTGCTACTTCTACCGAAGTAGTCACCCCCTCCACCGTTAGTACTGTTACTCAAGTTTTCACCAGCTATGCTTCTGCTGCTACAAGTTTAATTTAATTGATTTTATGACAGATATAGAAAATATTGCATAGAATTTTTTTATAATGATTAATTATATTTTTAGAAATCATCCTTTATAGACATTTATACACAATTCATAGACCAATTATATCCTGAATCACAACTGTAGAAATATTTAAAACAGTGTATTAAAAACTTTTTGAATAACTTAGTAAAAATATTATTTATAATGAAAGTAAAAAGAAACGCAGAAAAATTTTTTTTTTTACTTTAAAAATGCAAACAATTCTTAAGAGAATAAGTAACCAAAATGGGGAAGCTAATGACCAAAAACATATACTGGCTTAACAACAAAATACCAATCATATCCATTTGCTTGTGATCACCGTCAACCGGAGTATAAAATGCTGTCACATAAATCTGCGTAGTCATACCGGGTAAACCCCAAGATAACAAAGAAATAAAATATTCAATTTTTGAATCAAACCATCCTATTCTATTAAACTCGCCCATCCAAGCAAGACCGATGATTGGAATAACAACCAACTTTAGAACAGTTAATACAGCAGCCACAACCATAACAGGTCTGCTAATTTTTGCAATTTGTAATCTTCCTAAGGTTCCCCCTAAGATTAATAAACCTAGTGGGACCTCAGAATTTCCCATGAACATAGCAGTATCCAAAATGAAATGCAAAGGTGGGTTACTGTCAGGTGCATCTGGGTATTCTACTTTATCGAATGGAACAAATAAAGCCTTCAACCAAGGTACTAACGCAACAATCATACCTGTAATAGTTGCTATAGATGCAGGTCTTTTGAAGTTTTCTAAAACAAATATAATCACACTAGCCGGCGTGATTTTCGCAGAAGCTTTAGATTTTTTTAAGCTCAAACTGTCTAAATTATCTTCTATTGCATCTCTATTGACTTCACTATATTCATTGATAATATCATGTATTTGCTCATCGTTATTCACTATGGAGTCTGCAATACTCATCCTTCTTTTTCTAAGATTATTCGAAATAGTTCTCGTTATAGAATTTGTACTACCTAAATAATTGTTCACTGAGCTCTCAGAATTATGAGCGTTGTTATTGTTAACTTCTTTATCAAAAGATGCAACTGGCTCGTTCTGAAATCCGCTATCAGAACTTTCCTCATTATGTTTTTCATTGATCGTATCGAGATCATCATCTGAAAAATCAAGACCTATGACATGCAGTATACCCAAATTGAATAGAGATGTAAGTTGTGTAAAACTTTGAATGCAAATATATGCCACACCTCTATCTATTTCGTCTGTACTAAAAATGATAGAAGGAAGACCTTGAATAAATGCAATAGGTAAGTCACCGACATTAGTGTAAGCAGCTGCCAATATTAAACCATAATAGAAATATTTCGGATTCCCCGTAATATAGTTCATGAAAAAACCAAAAATACCGCCTGTTATAATGACCAAGGCTTCCACAAATATCATCAAACCAATATTCTTCAAATCTTTGTAGGATAAGTTTGAGACAATTTTACTGAAAGTCAACCCTGGTAATGCAACACTAACGACAAAATCAGACAAGTTTCGCGAAGTTTCAATGCCCAAGATCTTTTTTCTTGCCAAAATAAAACCTGTAAACATGATGAAATATATTTTGAGAATCGGCTTTACTGAAGACCAAATAGCGGAGGATAAAGATAAGTCCTGCATCTTAATAATATTAATAATAGGTTTATATTCTGTCAATTAGGCCAATTTCTAACGATGAGTTCAATTTCAGGAACGGATAGTTTGGTCCAGAATGAATGAATTACTAACATAAATAGTTGGTTTGATATAATGCCTAAAAAAATTAAAATGAATATTAAACAACAAAAACCAATAATGAAAAAGAAATAAAAATAAAAAGTGGTCAATCAACTTACTCAGTCACACAGATGATTTATTGTAATTTTGTCGGAGTTTCGTTCAGAAAATTCCGAATATAGCCGTATTATTTCTTATATATGTACGGAGTCAAATGTGTAAGGATGTAAATTTTAAATTTGCGCTTAAAAAAGAATTTTAAAAAGAAAGAAAGAAAGAAGAAAAGAATTGACAAACGAAAGAAAAAAGGACAAAAAAGAATACTCCAAAAGATAAACAAATATTTTTCAGTATTATTGGTACACTCGTAAAAATAGAAGTGCTTTGTGCTGAAACAATATCGAGTTGATTAACTGATACGAAGTTATAGTTGTTTTTAATTAATAATAAATAGACACGTGTAATTATTTGCTAATGACATATCCGTGCTTTATTATTGAAAATGGATCTTCGAATACAAGAGCGGGCTTTTCCGTTGAGGAGATTCCATCATTAATATTTCCATCAAACTATGTTAACAATAGTAAAACAGGAGAAAATTATATGTTTGGTGATGATGAAATATACAGCATTAATAATATAGACAATAAGTTTGAGAATTTAGAAGCTTTTTCGATGTTCAAGGATGGTAATATCAGTAATTGGGATGCATTAGAATCTAATTGGAATTACATTTTTGGAAGATTTAAAATTGATAGTGAGAACAACTATCCATTGGTGACAACGGATAACATTTGGAATTCGAAGAGCAGTAGAAAGAGATTGATAGAGCTAGCTTTTGAAAAATTTGAAGTGCCAGCATTTTGTATCTTAAAGAATCCCCTTTGTGTAGCATCTTCAATGGGTAAAGCCACCGGTTTAGTGGTTGACATTGGTGGCTCCACTTTAAACGTCACTGGTGTTACAAGCGATTCAGTATTAAATAAATTTCATATTCACAATAGTTATGCAGGTGATTACCTAAACTTTGAAATCTATGACTTCTTGAAGAAGCAATACTATTCACATCTGGACATTTATGGAAAAAATTTACTTGAGTTTAAGTCTAAAAATATTTCCGAGTCCTTCAGAAATTTTGATTTAAATCGGTCTCTACTTGAAGATTTCAAAAGTTCCATAAATTCAGTATCAGTTTCACAATTAAATGAAACAAATATAAACAATATCATTTATGAACCAAGAGCTTACATATTACCAGATAATAGAAAAATCACAATTAACCAAGAACAGTTGCAGTTGTGTGAATACTTATTCAGGCCACGCATTACCTCAAATAATCCAAACCCATTGGGAATAATTGATGTAATTTTACAAGTATTAAATAAATTTAAGGATACTCCGGACAGCATCTCGGAATTATTAGCTAATATTATTATTACTGGTGGTAGTTCGTTATTGCCAAACTTAGATAGAAGAATTCTTTTAGAATTAAAAACACTATTACCAAACTTCAATATTAATGTTATTTCATCTCCAAATTTACTTGAAAGGCTGAATAATGTATGGTATGGTGCAAATGTTTTGGCAAATTTGAATGATTTTGACAAGTTTGTGTCAATTGAAGATTATAACGAAATGGGTGTAGACGCTGTTGTAGAAAGATTCAAATAGATAATTTATAATTGATAAATTAATATATCTATGCATTTTTTAAAGATTTGATAATTTTACTTCATATGAAAATTATTACAAAATTCAGGTGATTCTTGTTGTCGTATACTAAATTTAATAAATAGCTGAAATTAGTATACATAAACCAAAAATAAATTATTAAAAATTTGCACATTAATAAACTGAAAATCATTCAATATCATTTATATCTTCCAAATGACTAGTATCATTATAAACATCACCGTTACTATTATTATTTACCGTAGTATTTGTATTATTAGTCGAGCTGAAGCTAGTATTATTATTAGCGCTAGTATTGCTGTTACTATTGTTAGTATTATTGTTATTAGCTCCCGCAGGATTATTTAAATTGAAGAAACGCATTGGACCTCCATTTTCTGTTATGGCCGTAACAATAGTGGCACCATCTGGTAACTGACCATTAATCAACGATCTTGATATAGCTCTACCAACTTCTGGAGAAAGTGGGGAGCCCGTTGAGGTGAGTATTCTCTCTAGAACTGAAGATACCATACTTGGTCGGTTTTGATCTGATGTACTATTTTGCGCACTTGAAGCTCCAGAAGCTGAATTGTTAGTGCTACTATCATTATTGGAACTAGCACCATTAGAATTAGAACTAGCACCATTAGAATTAGAACTAGCACCATTAGAATTAGAACTAGCACCATTAGAATTAGAACTAGCACTATTAGAATTAGCACTAGCACTATTAGAATTAGCACTAGCACTATTAGAATTAGCACTAGCACTGTTAGAATTAGCACTAGCACTGTTAGAATTAGCACTAGCACTATTAGAATTAGCACTAGCACTACGGTCAGTATTGTCATTATGAGCATTAGAACTGTTATCGCTATTATTGGAATTAGTACTGCTGCCAATATCACTAGAATCAGTACTTCTGTCATTATTAATGGAACTAGTACTGTTATCATTATTATTGGAACTAGTACTGCTGTTGTTGCTATTGGAATTAGCACCAGAGTTACTGTCTATAATATTTGTATTATTGTTATTATTATTATTACTGACGCTATCCGGTTGTGCAGTTCTTGATGCTTCAGCCTGACCGTGAACCAAGGTATTGGTTATAGCTCTAGCAACATCTGTAGACAATGCAGTGTTTCCTGAGGTAAGTAAACCTTCCAAAACTACAGCAAAAGGATTAGTTATACCTTGACTTGCCGCATTGGTGGTAATACCATTTTGTTCTATTCTAGATATACCGCCTGTTGTAACTGTGCTTCCCGGTGGAGTGGTTTCTGCATTATTGGTAAAGCTTGTAAATGCATCACCCATTCTACCATTCAAAATGACGTTTCTTGATGTAATTTCTCTAGGATTAACTGATGTTCTGACACCATTAGTATCACCATTCAAATCAAAACTAATGATAGAACCTTGCCCCATTGGAAACGGAATGTTCCCCCTGAAAGATCTTCTAGTTAGATTATCATTTGAATGATTTTGAACAGTCAGAACTATAGATTCGATATCCAGCGACAAACCATAGACAACTTCCTGACCCAATCCTTGTTGTAATGCACGCTCTTCAGCCAATTTTAGCGAACGGATTAATGCATGCAAATATGATGGTAAAGTTTTGCTTTTAGTCTTACGTTGGTATTCTTCAACATTTGATGGGATTTGAATATTAATGTCGTCGGGTATAATTAACCCTTGACATGCTTTGATCGAATTCACATAATTTTTGATAGAATCAAAAGCATTTCCTAAAAATAAATAAGAAAATGCCAATCTTGCATAAGCAACTGAAAATTCTTTTCGTAAACTAACACATTTTAACAAGTCTTTGATTGCATCATCATGTGAATCTAATTCTTGGAACATTGCGGCTCGATTTGATAGGATGATTGGATCATTAGGAGAAAAAACTAGAGCTTGAGAGTAATAACTTAATCCTAACGGTTTTGAAGTTTTCAAAGCTTTGTTTCCCAATTTGACTAATTCAGTAGATTGTTGACTATGAGCATTTGGGAAATGTTTCAACTTGAGACTTTGACAATAACCATGTTTCTTAAATAAGTCAACCAACTTAGGAAGCTTAGTATACTCCGAAGCTTTCAATGTGATTCCGTATTGATATTTTTCTAAAAGAACAGTCATATTGACAAGGCTCATGTCATCGCATATTATATTTTTATCTACTTGTGACACCAAATCCGCAAAGCCATTCAAAAATATTGCTATTGCTGATGGTAATCCACAATATGGATCAAAATCACTGTAATAATGATTATATGGTAAATCTACTTTATAACAGGAAGGTTTCCATTCAAATGATGAGTACCATACTTCAAGAAGCAACATTTTCATTTCCTGGGAAGCAATTAATGTTTTCTCTCCATTTTTAACATATAGATTTCCATCCGGTAATAGCAATTTCAAATATTCAGGATCCAATGTTAATCTTTCCAATATGTTAAGTATCTTACCACATTGTTGATCTATGTCTTTGAAACTATTTCGAGTTTCATCGTTAAGTGTTCCATTAACAAATCTTGCTTCAGTTAAAATAAACTGCTTCAATCCAGTTAAATATGCACAAACACCATGACCAATGCAGAAAAGATCAGTGGAGTTCAATTCTACCTCTTTATTGCATGTCATCTTTATAATTATATATTTTATATATGTAATGCAAAAATGACCTTTACAGAGTAGGAATATGTAACATGTACATTCAATAAAATATTCCTACACAGATATACTTTGTATAATATTGAAAAAAAAAAATTTTTTTTTTTCAGGAACCTTGCGAATAGTAGTATGCTGCGTTAGTTTTGAGCGTTGCAAAGTCTTGAAATGAGAAATCAACATTAGATAGACACAATCTACGATCTACATGATAACATGTTTCTAAACTAGAAATGATATAATGAAAATAAATAAGCTGCTGGTATATAACCCAACAAAAAATATTTTGTAAAACCAAAAAAAAAAAAAAATAATAAATATAATACAATGAAAGGAAATTATACTAAAAATATAAGATACTTAAGCACCGATCGAAATCAGCTTCTTTCTTTTCTTTTTGTCCATTTTCTTTACACAATCTGGACAATACCATTTACCCACAGGTGCAGCCTCCAACCCCACACATTTGTAGTGAAACCATTCATATTTGCACTTCGGATTGTCACATCCGACCATTTCACCAAAGGATACTTGACGACAAAAACAGTATGGAGTTTGGTCTTCGCCATTTTCAATCTTATGAGCCGGAGAGTTAATGGTGCCCATCTCTGAACCCGCTACCAAAGATGCTAAAGCGGATCGTACAGGTACCGAGCTTGCTGCGGGTTTTTCCGTCGCTAAGCTGGAAGAAGTCACGGATTGAGATAAATTCGATAATGTCATTGGTGTATTTAAAGCGCGATGGCCACTCGCACTAGCAACCACACTTGCCAAACCACTGCTTTTTGGAATATTTTTTGTATCTAACTGAGAAAGAGAAGATGTAAGTTTTTGACGTTTCGGAGCGCCGCCTGAAATCGCAGCAGTAAGCCCGTTGGCGGAAGGCTGGCGTGAGTACCCCAATTTTCTCTTATTTGAACCGTTGATGCTTGGCGATCTTTTATGTGAATTAGCACCCGATTTATCAACAAAACTGGCTACCAATGGAGATGGTGTGGCCGATATATATGTTTCACTAAAAAAATCAAGCGCATTTGTGTTTATCGCCGAAAGCGGCGTTGATGCTGCACCATTATTTGCGAAACCTGCGGAAAATGCTGGTGAAGAGTCTGCACCATCGCCATGTAACAAACCTTCTCTAATTAGGTTTTTTATATCGGATCCCAAATGTGCCAACCCTTTACTGACGATATACAACACGGTGTTTGCCAAAGCTATCTTTTCGTCCTGTATGGATTCGCATTCTTTGTAAAGCTTTTTTATCTTTGGATTCAACTGGTCCTCTTTTGGGTTCACTTCTGTAGAACCGTTTTCTTTTATAAACCTATGTATCTGCGTTTCAAATTGCAGAATCTTTTTTCTAGTATCGTAAAACTCTGTGTCTTTCAAACTGATCTGCTCTAGAAGGTATCTGACTTCAGCGGGAAGATTATTGAAATCATTTGAGTAGTGGTCCAAAACTGATCCAGGATCCATGATGTTTTAATAAGTTTATTCTGTAATATGGCCTGGCTAAACACAAGAAATATCTCTGGCAGAAACAGCAATGATGCTATCAGTATATAGTTGGAGATTATCGAGATAGTTGGTTTGAAACTTTCCTGCAAGTTGAATGTATGGCTCAATATTCTTTTTTTTTTTTTTTGTTTTTATTTTCATTTTCTTCTTTTTCGACAGTGGCAAGTATTTATCTGCACACCTTCAAACCTGTACACCAGGTTCTGAATCACCCATTTTTCAGCTTTGCTTTATTGATTAGCAAAGAAAAGATCCAAACAGTACTACAATTTGACAACCAATTGTACCAATTAGGGTAATAAAAAAAGGCTATTCTACAGAAAGAGAAAAAATGTGGTAGCGATGGTAAACCACATGTATTACTCGTGATGTGCATTTATTTACTCCTTATTTTTGACAGCTACTAAGAAAATATCGAATCAACAGTGGCACCCAAGTATACCCTAAGCTGGTTCTTGGTGGCAGGAAGAACCTTGCATTTGACCATTGGCTCGTGATCATTGGTTCTTAATCTCGTATATGCCTGGAATCTGTGGCAGCCCCCAAACGCAAAATAATAGCTGGCGCCGTTCTCTCGCACATGTAGCACGTCGATGGGAGGAAGTTCGCCATTGAGACTCGCAGCGTCTTCCAAAGTGCAGGTGGACGACGCCATTGGGCTGCCGCCCAAAGTGGATTCCATGGCGTCTATTTTTTGGGCGTCCAAAACAGGCGGGATTGGTCTTCTGATCTGGTCGAGCGGCAAGTAATCTATTTTTCCTATCGATCTTGATTGAATGGACATTTTGTTTGGCAGTTTGACTGGTGATTCTACACTTCTGATATTAATAAATAACCTCCGTGCCCTTTTCACTCATAGCACGAATTCTGCCGGAAAATTAGCCGTTATTTATACCTGAGCGATAGAGAGCCTGGGTGTTGCAACTTGGTCAATGTTGATTTATAATTGTTATGTCCGCATTCATCATAATCAATGACGTACTGGTCTAGAATTTTTCCTTTCTTTTTTTCTTCTTCTATTTGAAGGAAAAAACAAATAAAAATAAAAAAATAAATAAAAATAAATAAAAATAAAACAAAAAAAAAACGGCGTTAAACCGGTCCGGACGGATCACTTGCAACAATCGGAAAATCTCATATCACGTGCCATCAGAAAGCGTAGTGTGGTGTTAATTTGACTGGCATGTTACAATTTTGAGTCAGAAAGAAATGTTTAATATTTTTTCTTTTTTTCCCTCCTGATATATACATGCACATTTACAACCTCTGCTATTTAAACTGTGTATCTTGCCCTTTATCAGCTGCTACGTTACAGATAAATTGTCGACTGCTATTCTCTACAGATATATTTACATCACAGAATATCTGGATTTCATCTCGCAAACGTTTTTACTTTCAGTATAAGTTTCATTTTGGTACAATTTGCTCTCTGAATTGATATCAGAAAGGAATATGTGCAGGTTTTTAATTTTTAAAGGGAAAGAAGACATAAGGCTTTCCCATTTGCTAACGAATCCGGCACACTCCATCATCAATCAGTCATATGACCTGAGGCTTCGTTTGGATATGAGAAGACCCATAAATGGTGATGGCTTTGGGCTAGGCTACTACAATGGCGAGGATTCATCTCCTTGTATTTTCCGTGCTATTACGCCGGCTTGGAACAACCAAAATTTGCAGACCTTGGCAGAGAAGACCAAATCGAAGTTGATATTTGCACACGTTCGGGCCTCTACCTACGGTAGTTTGAGCGAAAATAACTGCCATCCTTTCACATATTACAACTACATGTTCATGCATAATGGTGGTATTGCAAACTTCAAAAAAATCAAGAGAAAGTTGTTGGATTTAGTAGACGATGAATTTTTCTTGTTTATTCAGGGCTCTACAGACTCAGAGGTTTCGTTTGCCTTGTTTTTAGATATATTAAACAAGATGGGGTATGACCCCAGATTCAAAATAGTTTCCAAGGACGCAGATAAAATAATACGCAAAGCTTTGCTTAAAACAATAGAGATCATAAACGAGGTGAGCGAGGAAGTAGACAAAAACGACCCAGATTATTCCAACGAGCCCTCACTTTTAAATTTCGCAGTCACAGACTCGAGCAATGTTGTCATAACTAGATACATCAGCTCGAAGACTCAAGAAGCTGCATCCTTGAATTTTCTGTGTGGATCTAACTTTATTGAGTATTCTCCGGGCCAATATAAGATGGAAAGATTGGACAGAAAGCAAGACGTTATAATGGTTGCCTCGGAACCTTTGACGTTTGAACGGAAGGACTGGATAACTGTTCCAACAAACACTGTGCTTACCATAAAGGAACAAACAGTATTGATGCATCCTATTTTGGATGAATATTATACACCAGATTACATGAAGTTAAGATCAAGTGATTTTGCCTCAAGTAAAGGATTGATGGGTGCAGTGCCTATATCAGATAGTTTGCTGGGTGTTCCACCATTGGAAAGAGAAGGTAGAGCTAGTATTGTTCATTGATTTTTATGATTTTAATTATTTACATATGTTCTAAATAATCAATATTAATAAGCGTTTCACATTGTGGGGGGAAATAGTTACTGCTGATTGTAGATAATGAAAAATGTGATTATTCAATTTATTTATGTCTATAAAGTTCTATATATATATTATTAGGATAAAATTACAACAACAAGAATAAGAAGTGAGAAAACAAGAACAACAACAAAAAATATTGCTATGATGGACTCTTGAAAAAAAAAAAAACGCAGAGCCTATATCTGCTAACTACTACAACAGAGTAGTTCCTAGAGTACCTTCATAAGAGTACACGGAGTAATCATAGTAGGCATCACTCGTGGTAGAGCTTGATGCATCACCTGTTGACGAGATAGCAGTATCAATATAGGTGGATGATGGTAAATCTGTGGAACTAGTAAAAAGAGTCAGATTAGTAGTATAATTTGTAGTGCTAGAAAAGGAGTCTGTGAAAATGTCGGATCTCAAGTAAATACCATCTGGTCCAGTTGTGAAATCAGATACAGGAGCAGATAATGTGGTGGTTCCCGCTTGTCCATTGGAATTAGTTGTAACAAAGGCAACAGTGGCATATTGAGTAGAATTATTGTCTGATGACAGAATAGTTGCAGATCCTGTCGTGCTACCACTGCTGCTGCTTGAGGAACTATTGCTTGAACTTGAACCAGAGAACAAATCTGAAAACATGTTTGTCGCTATACCACCTAGAGATGTAATAAGAATACCAACAACACCATCAACAGCAATACTTTTTGCAGTAGTTCCCAACTTCAGCACAATGCCGGACTCTTTAGCAGGTTCTTCTTTAGCGCTAGCACTGGAGTCTTCTTCTGTTGAAGCTTCAGATTCTGAAGGCTCAGATTCTTCTGCAGATGAAGTTGTTGTTGCGTGTGTAGACGGTGTTGTAGTCTCAGCTGTTTGTGACATTGAAGTTGTTTTGGAGATATCACTATGTGTAGACAGAGTTGTGGCCTTAGATGTTTGCAATGTTGAAGTTGCTTTAGAGACTTCACTATTTGTGGAAGATTTAGTTGTTTTAGCAGTTTTCAATGTTGAAGTTGTTTTGGAAGGTTCACTGTAAGTAGATGTCGCTACATTCTTCGAAGTTTTTACTTGGGATAAAGTTTTGATAGTATTATTTTCATTTTCAGATTCTTTGGAACTTGATTTCAGAGATGTCTCCTCAGTAGATTTTGAATCTTTTGTGGCTGACTTAGTAGCAGAACTGAAAAAACTTCTAACAGCGGAGGCGCCAGAACTTAAACTGAGTGGAGCAGAGCTAGCCATCTCCAAGGAATAGAGTGACAAAAATAGAATATAAACAACTTTCATTTTTTATTTTTTCAGGTGGTAATTACAAATATATTATTTTAATCAGATAATTTCACAAAGTTCGATATACTTGTGTTTCATTTCAATAGTTATTCATAACTGCTTTTATATATCAAGCTGTTTTTGGTATTTCATGTTGAAATATGTCTAATTTTTTTTTCCATGTAAACCCAACGTTCGTTTGTAAATTACAACACATGATGCATATACGTAAAATGCGGCTCATAAATATGTCTTTGTTTCGGTGATGCAAATTGGTATTTTCCTTACTTGAAACACGTTAAATTTGAACATCAACATCCAGATTCTGTGAGTATTTTTTTTATCCTAATACGGAATAAGCATTCAATACTTTTTTTTAAATTATTTAATTGTCTAAATGATCTATTTATGCTAAAACCTTTCTATGTAGTTTGAAGGAAAAGGAACAGTTTATGCACGTCTTATTTCTAAGCAAAGATTCACGAATTCTCACCAACTACTTACAATTAATGAGAATAACGATTTGAAAAGCTCTATAATAGAGATTTGAAACAATAAAAATATCCTTAAAATGCTTACTTTATTGTAATTTGCGAAATGCGTTTTTTTTTTTTGACTGTTTCTTTGTTTTACATGGTAAAATTTTTTTTCTATGATTTAATTCTATAAATTTAATGAGTGTAATGATAAAAATGAGGCTTATAAAAAGACAACTGCAAATACTACTCAGACAGCAGCAGCATAAGTACTAACTATACACTAGTAGCGATAACAGTTTGAGTTGCGCTAATGGAGCTGAGAATGTCAGAGTATATCTCTGTTCTAAGGTGAACACCATCAGCGGCTGTGGTAAAATAAGAAGATGGTGCTGTAATAGTAGTTGTGTACTCAGTACCATTTTCCTCGGTAGCGACAAATTTCATAACTCCATAGGTGCTAGCATTGTCTTCTATACCCGAATCTGAAGATGAAGCACCGTATACAGCGTTGGAAAGAGCCAAATTACTTGATATCATTAGTACACGTGACCCTATATCAGAAACCGCGTTCTTCAATTTCGTGCCTACTTTTCCGAGAATCCCGCCTGATTCCTTATTTGATTCTGTACTGGTAGTGGAATCTCCGTTGCTTTTTTTGGAGGAAGTTATTGAAGGCGTTTCTGGATCTGATGCTTTCGTGGAAGCAGTGATTTCTGCAGAAGGCGAATCCTTGTGGACCTTTGTGGAGGAGGAAGAAGAAGAAGAAGATCCAGTTTTGACGCTTTCATGGGACGAAGTCTTACCTGAAGTTTTTCCTGCTGACGCGTGACTTGAGGAAGCAGAGCTCGATCCTACTTTAGAAGTGGAGGATTTCAGCAAGACAGAGCGTTTCGCCAAACAGTCGTCTGGAAAATTGGCAACTGGCGCGGTGAGTGCTACCTGCAAAGCAAACATTGATAATAGGACGGCGTTGCTAAGCTTCATTTCTTTTCTGTAGAATTTATTGATAAAATATTTCGATATATACAGTATTTCTGTGTATCTATAAACACATGTATAACAGCTTTCCGATCGTTTTTCCTGATTTAGATACTCGGGGAAACCGCTATCTATTTATAGTCTGCCTGACTCTACGAACCTAATAGCATTTTATGAGGACCAGTGGTGCTCCCCTTGACCATTGGTTGATATCAACGTGGACGCGAATTCCCCCACATTTTCAAATTTCTTGTCATTTTGACGATTTTCGTTTAGGTATCTGGCACAAGAAAAATACACTGCGGACGCGCTTCAGCTTTGTATTTCAACATGCAGAAAGACGAGATCGCGCAAAACCAAGAAAACTCTGGCACACGACAATGCTTGTCTTGCTGACAAAACCCATCTTCTGCCAGCATCTATATTGCTTATTCAGATTAGCTTTTGATAAAATGGTATTTGAGTGGGGAAAACACGAAGGCTCGACATTACAATACCACAACCACGCTTACAACAATAATCTGGTCTAGTAATCAAACATGGTATTCTGGTAGCCTGATTCGCTAAACAGAAAGTGTTGTTCTAACTGTTCCGCATTCCGCTTCTGTGATCAAATTCAGCAATATTTTCAGTTCTTTTGTTCAAATCCATATATAGCTGTTCTTTCAATTCTTTTTTTCGGATTCACTTGTTCGAATTCATTTGTTCGAATTCTCTAATCCCTTTCACTAGTTCCCTTTCTCTGATCCTCTTACTCTAATCCTCTTTTGCTAATCCACTTTCTCTATTTTTTTGCTCTAATTCTCTTGCTCAAATGGACTCTGGTCTCACTTGTAACTTGTGTGCATAGGGGGGTTTCCGTTAAAATTGCTGTCCGTAGAAGCCCTGGGCCGCTTCCCGAACCGACTTTTTATGAGCATATTTTGTTGTGTGACTAAGCTCTAATTGTATTTTTTTTTCTGTGGCCAATACGAAAAAAAAAAAAAAAAAAAAAAAAAAGAACCGGCTATATAACGGCAAGCAGGTCTGGAAAAAGCTGGAAAAAACCGGAAAAAATGGGGCTCATCAGATGGCGATGTTGATTGGCTGAAACCAAACTGAAAAAAAAAAAAAAAAAGTAAAAAAGAATATATTAGAAATACACATACACTGTTTGACTTTAAATACTCGTGACCATAATAGACATTAAATGCTTTTTGGCCATATTAGGTACTAAATACTACATTTTTTGACTGCATATTCAGTATTCTTATTAGATTTTTACTTTTTCCCTTCATATTAGACAGACGGCAAGCGAAGCTCAGCCTTGAAACTTTGATATTTGGCTTCTAACGACTACACTGGCAGCAGAAACCGTGCATTGTTTTTCTTTCATTGATATCCGCTTAGACACTTGACAAATACCCGCAATTGTCTGCGCATATACAGCTTATCCAGAACACACAATAGACAACCAAACCAAGAAAGTAAAAAATAAAATAAACAACGACCATGACGCTACCAAATCTCTACGACTACGATGTCTCGCCTTCCACGGGGTTTGTCTCTGAGAGCTTGCCCGTCGAGCGGCTCGCTGACGAGTATTTCAAGCCATGGGAGTCGGCGGTGGAAAACTTACCCGTGCTTATCTTGAACAGCAAGGTCAGGTATGTTGTTGACAACCACGTTCCATTGTTGGACGTCCAGCGTCTACAGGGCAGCGGGGAGTACCAAAGAGCCCATGTAATCTTGTCCTTTTTGGCCCATGCTTACGTTTGGGTCTACAACGGTGTACCAAGCGACACCTTGCCAAAACAGCTATCTGTTCCTTTGATTAAGGTCAGCGACTACTTGGGCGTCCCTCCAGTGGCAACCTATGCCTCGACAGTTCTATGGAACTTCAAGCCAGCGTTCAAGTTTAAAGACTACAAAAAAGTCACAGACATCGAGTTGGATAATTTTTCCACCATCAACACCTTCACTGGCTCATCCGACGAGAGTTGGTTTTACCTAATCAGTGTTCATTTTGAAATAGAGGGTGCCAAATGCATAAACACCGGTATGAAATGTCTTGAGTTTGCTCAAATAAAAGATTTCCATAATTTGAAATTGTCTTTGCAGGCTTTGGCAGAAAATATTGATAATTTAAGTACAATATTAATGAAGATGGAAGAACTCTGTGATCCTTATGTGTTCTATTTCAAGATTCGTCCATTCTTGTCTGGCTGGAAGAATATGAAAGATTTCAAGTTAAAGGAAAATGGTGTTTGGTATGAGGTATCTGAAAACACTGATGAAAAAGAATTGAAATTTTTGAGTGGTGGCTCTAATGCTCAATCGTCCTTGATTCAGTTTTTTGACACTTTATTGAATGTCAAACATCATCCAACAGGTAAACGTCCTTCCTCTACAACTACTACTTTAAAAGCGACCACGGATCTGACAAAGATCAATTACATGGAAGACATGAAAAACTATATGCCTAGAAACCATCGCCGGTTTCTTAATGATTTATCCAAGCATTGCATACTAGAGAAACTCGTGAAAGAAAATACTAAAGAACATCCTGAACTAGTTCTATCTTATGATGCATGTTTGGCTATGCTAAAATCTTTCAGAGATAAGCACATTCAAATAGTGACAAGATATATAATATTGCCTTCACAGATAAAAAGTAGTACGAAGACATTAAAGGTTGGTTTGGCCACAAAGACGACTAGCAAAGAAATGAGAGGTACTGGCGGTACATCACTTTTACCATTCTTAAAACAATGCAGAGATGAAACTGGTGATCCTGCAGTCGGCTCTTGGGGCAAAAGAATTCTTACAGGTGGTATATTGAATTTAAAATACACTACAATCAGTGATAAAGAAAGCAAAATTAAAAGTGCACTGTCTGTTAAGAATATCGATAAAAATAATGTTCAGATAAATAATGCTAATGATAGTTTAAATCATTGGTGATCTATATCTATGTATTTGAAATCAATATATGTATCATTGGAAATGTTGTAAATTGAAAGCTCATCTTCATTATTATTCAAGTCTTGCAGAATATTATTATTGCAAAGCTGGTATGATAGTTGTATATTTAGAATTGAATGAATTCCAAAATAAGCTTTAATCTTCGTCTTCAATTGATTAACTTTACAGTTTTCGAAGATATTGACTGTGAAAACTTTGGAGTCATATTCGACATGCAACTTTAACATTTTAAACATAAAAATACCATAACCCGGTATTTCTAATTCTTTAATTTTGTTATTTTTATCTTCCTCATTAGTCAACAGCGAAATTTGAAATTTGTTTTTGCAACTGTAATCATAACAAATTTGCTCAAATCTTTGAATATTAAAGTTGCTGAATTTCAAATATGGCAACTTTTTAAATTTTGAAATAAAATACAATTCCGAATTTTTTCTCTCATTTCTGATAGAACTTTTATTCAACTTTTGTAATGTCTTGTTAAATCTATAAACTGTATTCACAAATAATTCGTAATTTATGAGATGATCAATATCATATGTATCATCCTTATCTCTAACAGAGTCATCATTATCAACAAGATGCAAGATTTCTGTATAATCATTACTGTGAATCTTAGTATCATATTTTATTCTACTTTTAAATTTCATTATTTTATCATTGTTATCCTCTGGATCTTCAACATTAGTGCATTGATCAACTAATTGCTTAATGATTCTCAAGTTGTAATTTATTTGTAAATCCACCAATTCAGCAAATTTGTAATTTAAGATATCTAAGTCCAATATTTGCATATTATTATAATTTAAATTTAATGATTTGACATTTCTGAAAATTTCTTTATTTATGTTCATTCCTTTAATATCTATGATATTTTTTTCTTTTCTAATATACTCCTGTATTGGAATATCATAAGGTATGATAGATATTTCATTTGTTGAAATATCCAAACTTTGTATATTTGGAAGTATTTTAAATACAAGCCAAGGAAAGCGTGACAAGCAGTTATTTGACAAGTTTAATCTTCTGAGATGAACATTACGTTCGACCCTGGTAACATGCTTGAAAGCAACTTCATCACTGCTGTCAAACCATTCATCCGATATAAAGTTATTAGTGACATTTAAATCTTCTAAATTGTTTAGGCATGATTCAGCTGATAAAATTGAAAACAAAGTGCTTCTTGTAATGCAACAGCTTGTCAAATTCAATATTTGCAAACTTTTAAATTGAAATTTATCACTTAAGCCCCTAGTCAGCTGATTAAAATTATTACTGGTAAGATTCAAGTTTTCTAAATTTGGGCATGTCTGATAAAGATTTTCAATCAACGAATCGAAAGATATGAATAGATTTCTGGACAAATCCAAAATCTTCAAATTTGGTAAAATTAAATTGTTGGCATGCTTGATAGAAAACGTTGATATTCCCATTTTATCTAGAGATATTGTATTCAAATTCTTGAAGTTCGAATTATATTCACATAATTCATCAAATCCGTATTTTTCAACTACTTTACTATTAAATTCAATAACAGATTCATTTTCCGCTACTTTGATCTGTTCACCTTGTTCATTAATTTTCAAGCTTGAATATTGTAAATACAATGCCTTCTCAAATTCAATACCGAGCACCACTTTCTCCTTTAACCTTGCATTTATTTTACAAAACAAACCCTGTTTAAAGTTCTTGAAAGTTTTAAAGTAGCCCAAACCCGTATTCTTACCTTTGTCTACGTCAATGTCAAATTCAATTCCCAATGCTTCAACAGCATTGCCCCATTGATTTATATGACCAATGTATTTTATTGTGCAACGGTCATTATTATAGAAGATCCTTTGACCAACAACAAGACTCATGATGTGGATATAGCCTTCTTTTGTTAGATGAAGAATTATTTATATCCGAAATATTTACCTAATAGAGAACTAAAATTGTGCTTTTCACAGCCTATATTGCACTTTCCCAAAACGGTGTATGATTTGATGGATAAAGTATGCAGCATTACAATATTGTTCTGAAGCTCAATTGCTGTTTTTCTTGTTTATTTATAGAAACGGCCTGCGTAAATACAATAAGCGCGCTGACAAACGAACTTGCCTCTTTTCACTCAATTTTTCATATACTAAGTTGAAGCAGGGAAAAAAAAGAAGAAGGAGAAAAAATCATTTAATATATATCAGATAGATTAATACATATAATAATGTAGCAGCAATATATAATTATATGAATAAATAATCTTTTTCTGCTAAGGTTTCGGTGAATTATTGAAGATTAAATAGAATTTAGAATAAATTACTAGTGGGTGATTAAATCAGCATAATAGATTAAATCTAATCAACCTAGCGTTGCAATTACTCATAACCGGAAAACATAGTTCTTAAACTCAATAAGGTGACACGAGGAAAGATAAGATGCCTACAGAACCGTTTGCTGTTAACTTAGCAGCTTCAAATCAGAGCTTGGTACGAGGATGTCCAGGGGTTCCTAAAACATGTCCAAGGATTGATAGCATGTTGGAAATCCGTTCTAAGGATGGTAAACCATTTATAATCAACAAGGTCATCTTAGAGTTGAATACTTTGCAATCAGTATCAATCCCACAGACTGTTACAAATACAGATTTAAGCGAGAAGTTTACCGTTTATAAAAGGGTGATATATAATAGAGAAGAATCGAATTTGCCGAAGAAAGGTAATAGTCCTGGAAAAGATAGATCAAGCTATGCGGGAGAGGAAGACGAAAAAACCTTGGGAATTGACTTGCCATTTATAATACCAATACCGAATGATATAGTATCAACGGGCCAGAACAGCCGATGGAATTCAAAGACAACCCATGAATTGAACATCAAGATTGGTTGGTACCATAGATTTCAGCCTAACAATCATACAAACAATGCTAACCACAGCATAGCGGATCCTCATGCATTGTTTGAAGAAGACTTGGAAAGAAACTTTCGTGTTGAACCATTCCAAATATCTTTTCCTATAGTTATCAAAAGATATGACACATTACCTTTATATCAGCAATACAATGAACCTATAACTAAAACCATTGATTCCGTGGATACTGTTGTCGAATATTCTATACCCGCGTCTTCGGTGGGTCCAAATGACGAGGTCTTAGTCTACCTCAAGATTCTGCCAAACAAGGATTATCTTTCGAAAAATGTAAATCATGATTCTTTTATGTTGAAGAAGACTGGTTTAATTAAGAAAAAGGCAAGCGCTTTCAAGTTGAAGAAAATGTATTTCGAATTAAGAGAAATTCTCACTTATAAAAGCAAAAATATAATGCATTCTAAGCAAACGAAATTATTGTCTAAGCAACAAGATTTTGATACATTGTTAGATGATGAAATTACTACGCAGATATCTTTTGATTTTCCATCTGAATTGTCATCAATTTTGGATAATTCCACATACAATCCTGTGAATAATAATAAATTATCAATCGCTCCTAGAATTAGTATGCCTGAAAGTAATAATCAATTAACAAAAAAATTTACTAATGGTTTCAAAAGAAAAACATGGGATTTTTCAGCAAGTTCTTCCACTACGTCCTTGCAATCGATGAATAATAGCGCTAGCACAGCAGGCGGGCCTGCCGCTACTCGCAATTCAACCGATGGATCTCGTGGGCCTCCATTTACTTCTACGCATCATGATATTACCGCAATGTCTACAAATAACAATTGTCAAGCAGAACATTCTATAAGCCGCGCAAGTACAACTCCTCTAAATTTTAAAACAGTTGCCACAAATACGAAAATCTTAGACAAGATTAATCAGGAAATTCCTTTATCGCTTATGCAAGGATTCACCACCCAGGGTAAGCTTTTTTCTATTAAATATGAGTTAGTATTTAAAATTAAGATCATAAATTCGAGTTTCAATAACAACTCGATTAAATTTAGTCAACCTTTGACAGTATCTCCCTTTGATCGTGTAACTAGCAGAAATTTGCTAAAATGGATCGTCCAGGAATATGAGAATGTGAAATTAATTAATTCGTCGTACAAACAGGGAAAAATAAGTATTAACAAAATCAATCTTAGCTATAATTCGGATTCTGACTCTTCTGATGCTGAAAATACGGAAGTGAATATTCATGGTTCCAATCATAAGTCTATTCAGGTGCTACAAAGGAACAACCAGAGTTTTGCGAGTGGTTTGCATAAGTCAAAATTGCCGATTAAAAGTGTCTCAATTAAAAATCCGTATAATTCTCTGACTTTAGGTAGCAGGATACATAACGCTTCGAACTATTGTTATGATAATAACGTTGACATATTAAGAAGTGTCAGTGACAGCAGTTTGAGAGACTGTCTTAGTTTTTACGATTATGATGATGATGATACTTTGAATGACAATAAGGATTCTCCGGTTTATAAGCCAAGCAGAGAAATCCATATTTATAGAGCTCAAAACGAAATGGATTGGAAATTATTAGGATTAAGCGAACAGATACTTAGTGGTGGTAACAAGAAATTATTAGTTCATTATTTAGATTAGTTTAGAACCGGATATAATATTGAAAATGTATCATTAATATATTAATTTGATTGAAAGAATAGAAATTTAAGTTGTAGCGCTGAGCTTTACACAATTTGATTAATGAAAATGGTATTATTTAATAGGGGAACAAATGATTTTCCCTGAAGTTGAACACGAAACGAAAAAAGAATGTCATTGAAAAAGCTGTTAAATATATATGAATAATAATACAAAATCAACTGATTTAAAGAAAAGTAGAATAGAAGAATTTAAAAGGGGAAATAAACAACAAAAAGAGAAAAAAAAAAATCAAAGACACATACTAATTACCTGCAATAGTTATCTGGCTTGTTTCTAAGTTATAATGAACAGGGGTACTTTCCAAGAACGCTCTTCCAAGAACAAATTCATCTTCATTTTCGTCATTAGCGACAACGCCTAAAACACATTGATCAATCTTAAAAACTGATGGGAACTCTTGAACAATCAATTTCTCAAATGGAATGGTAACTTCGGTACCATCAAAAGTAAATTTCAAATCTTGGGCGTCGGCATTTTTAGCAAGATTACAATCAACCATGTAGTTTTCATAGTTTTGAGAATAGTTTCCAAACTTGCCCTTGAATGTAGAATCAAAAATTGCCTTTGGAACTTTAGTGTACTTAGAAACTGTGGATATCTTTGCTGTGGTAGAAGTACTCGCCAATTCTTTGTCACCGTACTTGAAACTGTCAAGATTAAAGTACATACCGTTTTTTTGGCTTTCAAAATCTAAGGTAGCAGAGGTATGGAAATCAGATGCATTCAACTTACCAAAGGTAGCAGAACTCTTATTCAAGTTTAAGGTAAACCCTTCTTCATTAATCAAGCTTTGATTTTTCATCATATAGAAGAAACTATCGTAAGAGGATTTGTTGGCATATACAAAACTAGCTTCTTGACTCTTTGGTCCTAAACCAAAAACACCATCGTATTCTAAGTCTGTATTTCTAGCAAACCCAATGATATTATTCAGAACTTGGTATGAAATTCTATCATGGATATTAAAAATAACATTATCGGAACCCCAGAAACCAGTGGTATCAACAGCATCTCTGGAAGGAGGTAATTTGAATGTATTGACTTGATCTTCAATAACAATATTAGACATAGAAGTCTTGAAATCAGGACCGATTTTATTAAAAGTAGCTGAGTAGAATGGGTTGAAAACATTTCTTTTTGGAATGAAAGAACCAGCATCGTTACTTCTGACAACCATGTCAGAAGATTCTGTATCCAAAAGAAGAGAAACCTTATGGTCAAAGAAACCTAGTCTAATAGGTAAAAAATATAAACCATTTGATTGATCTAAGGAAACTTCGATCTGATCTTCATCATTTGTTTTTTGAATTTTGTGCAATACTTTAAATAACAAACTTCTTTTTTCCAATGAGGAAGCATCATCACCAGCTTCAGTATCAAGATCAGTAATATTCACTTGCTGATATGTGGACTCATTCAATGGCTTGTCAAAAATAGGAACAGTCAGAACGGGATGGTAAAAATTTTTGTCTTGCAAGTTGTCAGACTCACTTGACGATTTATTATAACTCTTTGCAATTTTCAGAAGAGGTTGTAAGACCGATTTGTTGTTGACTTGTACCGATTGGTATCCAAAGTCAGGCAAAGAATAGCTTTCATCCTTTTCTTTGGTTTTATTACCTTCAAACCAACCAAACAATTTGTCTTGAACACCATCAACTTGTTCAGAATCATCACCACCAGAAGAATCGTAACTAACGAAAAGAGGGCTATCATCAGAAAGCACAATAGTATCATCATCGTTTGCGTTGTATCCATTAGCAGTGCTATTGCCAATATCATTGGTACTATTTCCAAAATCTGCGTTTTCAATTATGTATTCATTACCTAAATCATCTGTGTAAATGTACGTGAGATTTTCATCACTACCATTAATATCGTTGCCACTGCCGTCATTGAGGCTATCGTCGTCACTACCGTCAATAAGACCATCATCATTAGAATCATCGTAGGTGGTATTGTCTCTCTTACCTAAATGAAAAGAGTTTCCGTTATTTTGGCCATCTGGACCATGAACACCTGGGACGCCTGGAAATCCATCAGCACAATCGAAGCACAGTGGAGTTGCTTGAGCATATATAGAAGTTGATGACAGGGAGGAATAATTCTCAGTTGACAGCGTGACAACTGTGAAGTTTAATTGGATCGGCAAAGGCATTGCTGAGATCAAAGGCAATAATGCTGCCAAAGTTGAATATTTGAACATCATATTTCACTAATTAATTGTATATGGTTAATGATAGTAGTTTAATGTTTATTTGTGTCAGCTATTAGTTGCAAACAATAAAAAATGATTAAAGTTCTTATTGGACAAAATGAAAGAAAATATTATACTGGCTACTCTAACAACGTAAAAACCTAGGAAAATAGCTTCCCTATTTATGTAATTGTCATTTTGAAATATTTTATTCTAGCTATCATTCAAGGTGTCAAAAAGATTAACGGAAATTTACAATAATTGATCTCCACATATTCTTTCGGCTAATTTTAGAAATGAAAGGCATTTTGAATCAACAAAAACTCGTCGTGTGTCACTTTTTGTAATACTGGACGCCACTAGCTTTGAAAAAAAAAATATTTTAGCTCATTTTCGTTCCCAACATGAAAATGCCGTGTGGTATAATCAGCCCGTCAGCAGTCAAAGGATGCCAGAGTAAACAGAAAATAGGCATCAGTTTTTATTTTTCGTTTAATCTGCATGTTGAATTTTTGAGAGAAAAGAAAAAAAAATCAGCACACGCATATTTCTCCTCGAGAGCGGGAACAACTTGCATGCTAATATATAAATAAATGACAATCTCAACTCGCAATATAGGTATTTATTTATAGTTATTTTAACATATATAGACTAGGGATCTTGGATGCAAGGCTTTATCTTGAAATACATTGTTTATTGGGTGCCTCTATTATCAAGTTCTGTTATCTTGTCGTGAAAATAATAATGTAACTCGAAATGGTTTCCTAGCCTGTCTTGTTCTTTTATATCGATGCAGGAATTCAAAGTTTCTCTAGAACCATATTACGAAGTGTATACTATCACGTTTCAAAATATATACACATTTCTTTGAACATTGTTCCACATGAGCTTTCCTGATTAATATATCTCGTACTAGTTGAAATATTATTTTCAGTGGCAAAAGTATATGTAAATGCGATATGAAAATAGAGGCAACTCAAAATCCTATAAGTCTACCACTACTTAGCTGCTAATAAAGAGAGCTATAATACTGTAAAAAGACGCTGCTAGGTTATGAACAACTGTGCTCAATTTCAAAGCGAAATATCGCATTTGTGAAGGTCTTTCTTTTCTATATCTAATTTCAGGTGAGTGAGAAGCTTTATAGGTCGGAATTTGTTGATTCAGGTTTATTTGGCTTAGCTCTGTATCATTATTTCTCTTTTAATTAATATTATTATAGTATTACTCTTATTGAATTGAGAGAAACAGGTATTATTATTGTTTGTTCGTGTATACGTTCATTCTAGTTGAAAGATATAATTTAAAAATGCCTAGGATACAGCGACATTTTATATATATATTTGTTACTAAACTTAATTGCTTACATTCACAATTATTTGAATGATCTGCCTTTGTGTAGATATTTTTTTTACTTAATTATCTTCTGTTATAAAGGTGATCCACCATCTGTAATACCTACTGCGATAGATTTTTATAAGGTTTTGAAAGAAATTTACAAAATTGTTGAATACAAAATCAAAACACAAAGCAACAAAATATTTACAACAATAACATACAAATTCTGTAGCGAACTGTGTTTTCAAGATTAGTAAAAAACATTTAGATGATTTTTTTTAAAAAAAATAAAAAAATAAAAAAATCATTAACTAACGCTTTCTAACCGATTAACACCAACAAAAACCAAACAAGGGAAAAATCTCTTCGTTTGATGTCTTTAAAACAGATATATCTGCTTTAAATTAATGATTGGACAAAGAAAATGAACCTTTCGATTTCGAATGATTATAAGATTTGTCTTCCGTAGGATATCTTATTGCACCGATGACGCGTCGTTCTGGACGTAGTACAACTTGTCCGAAGATAAACCGATCTGTTCTCTTGTAATATCTACATAATACAAGAGCCTACAGGAAGATATGTTGGCGGTCGCGACATTGGAGCATTCGGTGGGTGAATGATGGGTGGGTGGGTGATTTTGAGTTTCGAACTGTACAATGCTGGTTCCGCAAGCAAACGATAATAGGAATGCCGCGACACGCATACAAATGAAAACAAAGAAGAAAAGCAGATTCTTAATACAACAAGGAAGAAAACTAGATTCTCAAAAAAGTTATTAAGCGTAGCCAATGCTTAATCTCCTCTGTATGCTGAAAAAAAAAAAGATAGAAATTTACGAAACAACAAAAAAATACTGAGAGTAAGATTATTAGGTGAAACTGAGCAATAGCCAAAAAACTTAATCTCAACACAGTATTGTAAACAGAACAGCTTTATATATATATATATATATGTATATATTCATATATGTATATTCCAGAATACTTCCAGCATTAAATATAACAAACCAGAATAGTTATCAAACGAAAAATATTTAATCCCCGGCAATATTATAGTACTTAATAAATGAATAATACACCAAACGATCAGTCTAATAGAATGCCTACATCTACCGAGCGAAATTCTCAGAAACAGAAACAGGTTCAGAAAAAAAAACATAATGTAAAGCATCTAAATATCAGCAACCCAAACTCGCAATTGCTGCTCTCCAATCCTTCTACCCCGACTTCCTCTTCTCATCCATCAGCAGCATCACCGCCTAAGACGCCGTCGTCTCCAATTTCCTCCAATGGTACGTTGCCAAACTTTTTTTACACTTCGTCCGATTTTCAAATAGCACAATATTTGTTTGCGATTGTTAGAATCGACAATATTTTACATTCTCTCCCTAAATTGGTTAAAAAAGTATCGATTTTGAATCCACTTTATAAGCCAAGTAGTCCTGAAGCAACTTCTTTCAGTTTAAATAATTCTAATAATAATGGCTTGCCCGAGAATTCAAAATTGGGTGCAATTCCCTGCATCAGTTACATAGCGTTACAAACAGGATTTTCTTTCAATTTGAATTCTATCCCAAATGACTTTCTTAATGAGATTTTCAATAATAATAAGCTTCCTCAAGACCAGTTAGATAATTTAAAATTACTGACACTTGATAATGGTATCGACACTTTAATATTTAAAATTAATCAATTTAACAATGATATGTCCGATTTTAACTTGAATTCCTTGACAGATTACAAAGAAACTTTGATATTAGTTCAACAATTACAAAGATTGGGGCTTTTGGCTAAATCATACTATCAAAAGAAATTAGTTACTCATATCAAACAAAGAAGTAGCGTGATCTCTTCCTTGAGACCATTGATTTCAGGAAATTCAAGATTTGCAAAACTTTACAGTGATGTTTCCTTTCTTTCTGATATTTTAGATCCAACAGATTTATTTAATTTAAGTAATTTTTACATTAATGTGGATGGATTATCAGCTTTCAAAAATAATTTTGACGATATAGATAAGGCTGTCCAAATAACGTTTTCTGGATTACCAGTATTTCTCAATTTACTTCACATTTATTTAAAAAAATTGAAAGCGACAATAAATCCATATCACTCTTATTCATACCTTCAACAAAAAAATTCAAATAATTCTTCCAATGAAATGAAATCTAATTTATTCCATCAATTACCTTATCCCAGATATACTGTTCACAGATTGAATGCTCTTTTTTTGAAAATATTGGAAGTTTATACAGGGTTAAAAAGATTTAATTGTTTAATAACAGCGTTAAAATTGGATACGTTTTTGGATAAAAACATAAAGAAGAATGATGAACCAATGGATTATCAAGAAAGTGACGATAATAATGACAAAAAAATAACTAATTCAATATTAGTTAATAATGATAAAGATTGTATCAATACATTCAAAGTTTACTTGAAAAAATTTGATTATTGTTTTAGTAACGAATTTGAGATAATCATTTACCTGCCTATGAAGAAATTTTTGACTGCAAACTCTTCCAAAACGAACAACGGTGAACATAATAATAGTTCTTCGAAGAATAAAAACGAAAATGATTTATTTGATCAACCTATCGATATTGAAGCGGTAGAAAAGCTTATTTCAAAGGTCCTCAGAAATTTCAAATTGATAGTTAATGTTTACAATATTTTGAAACTTTTATATAATGAATATTTGATCTTAGTTAATGAAGAGATTGAACTTCACGTGGGAGCTTCATCACCTGCGGCTACTCCAGTGCAGGAATCATACCCTCCTAACATTTCCTCAAATACAACACCCGATAATGCAGGAAACAATAATATTTCAAACCTTCATAATCAACCAAATGAAACTATTTATTCATCCTCAGTGTCCGTATCTGATAATTTGGTACAACCATTAGAATCTCCATCAAGTGACACTTCGGCTAGTAATAATTCTTTTCAAAAGTTATCGAAGGTACCATCCTTAACAAATAGCGAATCTTTCATAGATTGCGGCAATTCTAGAAATATTGCCACTAATAGAATATCTACTTCAATCAATGTTCTTGCTCAAGAGCTTCAACCAGCGAAACCTCTATCTGCTTCATCATCTCCTTCAAAAAAAAATAAGAATCATCTTCGGATTATCACTAAAGGTCTCCTTTCTGGAAGCAGCAGCAACGACAACATCGTGTCCAATAATATTCTTCCAATTGAATCTGCTACAATCTCAGAAAATGATATATCACCATTAATGCTGCCACTGCCACTTCAAAAGTGGTCACGTATAGGTTTCTTAGATCGTTTTTCCTTACAATCAAATAGTAAAAAATTTAATTCTATTAATAATGCCATCCCAATAAGCAATAGTGCAATCCAAACGCCAACCAGTGCATCTTCAAACTCCACATTGATTCGTAGTAGCAGCGCTAGTTGTGCAGATGAGCAAAGTATATTATCTATAAGAAAAGAATTATCTGCTCAGGGGATGTCAAGCGAGTCTGTTCTTGATGAAGTCAACATTGATAGTGAAACGTTAAAAAATTTAGGTTCGGGTAAAAATGATGGGAAAAGACATAAGAAAAGCTCCTCCACAGGCCTTGTGAAAGCCATTGAGCTTTCTAAGCTAGGAAAGATTTTGAACAAGAGCAAAGAAAGTTCGAAAAATAAAAAAGAAGACGATATTATTTACAATGGAGAGAATTTTAGTACTCCTTCGATCAAAAATGATACCACTATTGTGAATACGGAAGTATATAATTCTTTAGAACTGAAATTGATAAACCAAAATATATCTTCCAAATACACTTCTAGCGAAGTCATTACGGTCAGCAATAATCACAAAGTCCATAAGACATCTAACATGGAAGAAGAATCAAATCAACAGTTGAATGATGCCTATATCAGCGATGATGACAATCATACGATTTCAACACATGATAATGGCGAAGACAGCTATGAGATTGAATTTCGTTTAGAAGGGCTATCTTATCCGGTGAACCAAGTACAACAACACGAACAACAGTTTGAAGAAGAACATCCCGTCACTATTGATCAGGTTATCGAACAAACTGCTGAATACAACTACTCAGAAATTCACAATGATAATAAAAATGGAATTGAATTTGAATTGCAGATTGATCTGGATTCTGATTCTCAATCGGAAGAAATTTCAATTTTGTCAGTTCCTGAATCCAAGGAATTATATGACTCGAATGCCAATTACAACGAATTAAACCATGAAGATGATAGAAGTGTTGATATTATAAGTATCAATAAATTTGATGATGATACGGATATAAAATATATAGATGATACTACAACTGATGATGATAATGAAGAAGACGAACATGAAGATATTAGCGATTTGAATAAAAATAATAGTAATGGAAGTATTATTGTTGACAATTCAAAGAATTCCGGTTCTAATAATACAAGTAGAGCTTCGCAAGTTATGGATACTGATACACTCACGTATACATCAGAGCATAAAATATCTTCTATTTCTACATCCCAAGAGTCCGTTATTATGAAAGAGAATCCGTCAGATCGACAAAATGAAAATCAAGTAGTACAAAATGGCTGCGATACTGCGAAAAACACTAAAATAGTTATTCCTTCAATTATAATTGAAAATGCGAATGAAAAACAACAAGATTTACCATTACCAGTAGGTGTCAGAGAACAACGCAATACCGATTTAGAATTACTAAATAATACTGGGATTATTCAGAAGAATCAAATTTCTGATGTTATTGAGGATGAAGGAACAGAACAAGATGATATCGCAGATGATACGATTGAAACTGCTGCTTCAAGGGAAATTAATAATATAGTTCAATTTAATGATGAAACTACTGAGAATTCTGATGTTAGTGAAGAAAATGTTGAATCTCGTTTCACTATTAAAAAAATTATGGACGAGGAAGATTTACACCCAACTACCAATTCAAACATAAGAACAAAGTATATTCAAAAATCTTTTGCAGAAGAGAAGTTTCAACTTCCTGTTAATCAAGAATTGAATAGCAAGGAAACCAAGCACCATGAAACTGACATTGACACTAGCAATCCAACTCAAGCTATAGGGAGCGAACCTGATATGTCAAAAAAATTGAATCACTTAAACCAGCACGTTAATATGTTGAACGAAGAAAATGTGAATGCTGCTCATAGCAATGATAATAGCGTCTATGCTGAAGATGTTTTAGAATTTGTGAGACCTCATCCAGCTTCTGATATAATAAGAGCCCGTAAAGGTAGAAGTAGTACTGGAAATATTTTAGAATCTATTCTAGATATAACTTCTGATGCTACCAGTGAAAGGGAGCATTATGAAGACGAAAATGCTGACAATCATTCTGTTGTGATTTCTAGTAATGATGAGGCATACTTTGAATCAGTTCCCATCATTAGAGGAGATTCGGAAATTACTAATAATAGCAATAAACCTGAAAAAGAGAATACACAGGAGTTACTGGAAGAAAAATCGATTAACCTACAAAAAGAAGACTCAACATTTGTGGGGGAATTTTCAGAAAATAATGACAGCGAAATTTTTTATAGCAAAGAGTTAGAATCTGAGCAACATACTGTTGAAAACGATTACTATAATTTTTCAGAAAATATTGCTAAGAGTGTAATAGGAGAAGCTTTAATTATAGATGAAGTTACACAGGAAATTGAAAATAAAGAGCCACAATTTGATGAAACTTCAGTTGCCGTTCATATTAATAATCAAGATGATGATTATGCTGATAGAAAATCTGTCAGTGAAGAGCTAGCTGAGAATAACGAATCTTATAAACCATTGAATGACGTCGATTTGGATATAAAACTTCCTGATAATGAAAACAATAAAATTGAACATTCCATGTTGAATTTGGAATTGCTTAACGGTAGGTCAAATAAGAGAGATACTTTCAAAGTATTAGATGAAGATTTGAAGATGATTATTGAAAAAATTGCAAATTTTTCTGATTCTGAATTATATGAAAAGCAAGAAACGCTTAACGAGTCAGAAAAAATAATTGCTGAAGAAGATACAATTGTTCAAAATGATAGTATTTTAGCTTTTGAAAAACCTAGCAAGTTGAAAAAGAAGAAAAGTATCATAATTCATCACCTGCCTAGACATGGTCCACGATCTCATATTTCGGCACATCTGCTGCAGGACAGTCCTGTCATTAGCAATAGTGAGCTGCAAAGATTGTATGATCTCTCTGATATTATTAGTTTGATATCTGGTGACGATGTTCCTCGATCTGATGATAACATCATGTCCAACAATTCTGAGGAAAGTGGAAATAATGTCACTGATTCCATTGAACAAATGATAAGTCATATCGACGTACGTGAGAATGATTCTGTTATTGGTGACGACGATGAAGTTCAGTTTAATTCTACTCAGTTATCCAGAAAGCTGTCAGTTGGTTTGCTTTACAGAAAGTTCAAGGAAAATGGAAGTAAAAGTAGCGTTAACATTACCTTAAAAACTCCTGGTAATGAAAATGAAAAAGATGGCAGAAGAAGTAAAGTTATTAGTAAAATTTTAGATGCTAACGAATACTCTGCTATTTTGAAATTCTTAAATCTTGAAGAAGAGTCACCTTGTGCTCCTGAAAACATCATCATAAAGAATATTGGTCCTTCAAATACCGTTGTCAACGTTACTAGAGGCCCTAGGGCCATGAATTTGAAATTAACAAATAATACTGCGTTCCAAAAATCTTCTAATCATAATAAAGGTAAACAAATTGCTAATAACAATATGTCAAATGTTGAATATGGTAAAGATGCTTTATCCGATATTGAGGAAGATAAAAGGAATTCTAGATCCCCTACAGATTTATTTTTGGATACTTCTGAAAAGGAATACAAACTCTTTAAGAATATGAAGGAAAGTCAACCAATAATGGTTGAGGATAATGAAGTGCCAACTATGAAACAAGCCAATTCATATACTGAGGGGGTACTCGAGTTGCATGATGACGTTATTCAGCATGATTACAGTAACTCACCAGTTAAGAAGCAAATACCAATAATAGGAGATAAGACGGAACAAATCCAGATAGGGCAAGAAACAAAATATGAAGACGCGAGAAAAAGTACAGAAATAAAAATGTATAAAGAAATGGAATTAGCTGAACAGCTAGAAAAAGAATTAGCCAGTAGTGAAGAAGTTTCTGTGAAAACACCGTCATTACAGGATGATCAAAATATTATTACCAGAGAGGAAGTAGCAAAAGTGTTACAAGAGATTGCAAACTCTCCTAAAGAACCAAGTGAGGTTACTACACCTATTCCTAAATTTGAACCAGGTAAAAATAATATTCATATTATTAATACACCTCCATCACCAACAACTTTACCTTCTACTGTTGGAGAAAATAGTGAAATCAAATTGGATTTAAATAAATATCCTTCATCTCATGTGTCCAATCTCTTTGATTATAATATGAATCAAAATGTGATCAAATATAATTCTACTGCTGATTTGCGAATGGCTGCGTATAATTATTATGACTCTTCGCAATCTAGATTACAAACATCTCGTCAACAGCATCCTCAAGAACAGCAAATCATTTTTCAATCTAGTTATCAAGATAATTCTAATGACAACGCAAATAATGTGATTGTTGAAGAGCAATTGGTTGGATTCCACGACGATTCCAGTGAATATAATATCGAAAGTCCAACTAGCCCTGATACAAGTTTTGGATATCTAAACTATTATGATACTAGTTTTTCACCAAGAAATGAATATTTCTCAAAAATGGTTGAACCAAATAGGCATCACACACAAAATGAACAACATGTCTCTCAAAACCATCATCTGAAACAACAACAAGAGCAAGAACAACAACAACCTAAATCGTACAATCATTTTAGCAAAAGACAAGAATATCAAAATAATATATACTCGAACCAGACAAAACATCATAAACATGAAAACAACAATAGTAATAACATTAACACGGGACTTGAAAACACTTCTCATATGGATAATCGCAATGTTGATAATAAACACAGTAATTACAATTCTAGGAATGTGAAGAATTATAATAACCTTTTGAATAATATCAGTGATAGTTCCAAGACTTTGAAGAAAGCAGGCACAAATAGCATTAATATGTATATTGCACCACAGACTCCAAATGCGCCATATGGAAGGAAACAATCAGTTGAGACAGTTCAGCTACCACTGAAAACAGTACAACAACCAGTCCCACAAGAACTGGTAGCCCAGAAAATTACACCGCAGCCACCACATAAGTCACAACTATCAGACGCTGGCGCTTCCCCCTCTGATGAAACCAATCCATTTAATTTTATGTTTGTCGATGTCCCTAAAAGATCTGAACGTAGAACAAAAAATTCCGTTTCTTTATCTGCTGGTGAAAAGATTAAGAACCACAGCAATAATACAAGCAGGAACAGTAGCGACTTCAAATCTCCTATAATAAATAAGATGCCTATGAAGTATTACAGAAAAGACACCGATGGAGTCAGTGATGGTATGGCTCTAAGGATTAGTGGTCCTTCAAATTTACATGGGTATCAAAATGAAAGCTCGCAACTGCCAGATATGATGTTTTACGGTAATAAAGTTCCGCCGCAAACTGCAGGTCTTCCTTTTTCCGATACCACACTGACGATAAGTAATTCCAAATATGGTGGAGATGAGTGTTTGGAGAATCATGATGTGAGAAACACCAATCAACTAGGAGTCAGTAACAGTAATTTACAATTAGCCAGTAGTATTGCGAACAATATCAGGTCTAATATTATTACTAGCAAGTTGTCAGCAGCTTTGATCAATGATGGAAATAATAATCACAATAATGATGATGATAACAGCAATAACCACCACCCACAGCAGTACAATCGTTACGATAATATAGTAAGTCCAACGAATGGAATGATGAGTAATGGTGGCGCTGAGAATTCAAGAAATTACAATTACAATGATATGGAAGATTTGCAGAAACCTAGCAAAAATAATTCAGATAACAGATATGGTAGCAATAAGCATTTCACTGCAAACAATCAACATAAAATGAAAAATCATTATCATAAACAACAACAACAGCCCCGAAATTATCCACAACGCAGTAACAATTATAATTACATCAATCATGATGATATAATTATGGACGACAACGTACAACAGCAACATCCGCCAACAAGCTCATCATCAGGTAATGGCCAATCTGGAGGACCTGGACCAGGAGCACCAAGAGCGAAACCTTGGGGGTCGAAATCGCGTAATGCAAGTTCAACCACAAACAATAGTATGTCATCAAATACTGGAAACTTAAGTAACTTGCCAACACCTACATCTGCGACATCCAATGCGTTTCTCAGTTCATTGACGAATAACAATGGTGCAGGTGTCCTCATTGGATCAAGCACGAGTTTGGGTAGTCTAGGTAACGCTAGTGCAAATCCATCAAGTGAACCTATTGTTGTCGTTGGTGGAGGTAATGGAATCAAGTTAGGTAAGAATGCTCCGAAACTCAGCGTATTTCCAAAAATGAGTAATTCTGAAGGAATTGGGGCTATTGCTGCTATGAAAATTCTTGAACCTATAACCAGCGATGATAAGCCTATAACAAATGGGAAAAAAGGAGATGATGGTATTCTTTGGTTGGATGATAGACAAATTGAGGCTTATAATAATGGGTTGTTTAATATGAATAGAAATAGCAATGGAGAACTTGATAATATTAGCATTGGAGATGAAGGAGGATCAGTTTCCCTGAAGAATGGCAATGCTATCAATACTAAAGGAAAGAATAAAAATAGCAGTTTTAGGGCAAGATTTATCAATAAGCATAAAAACAGCTTATAATTTGTACATAACCTTTTTACTTATTTTTTTTGGCATTGATAATTCCAATTGATATAATATTAATATAGAAACTTTCAAGATTAAATAACTTTCAAGAGTAATCACTTTGTTAACTATAGAAGTTTTCATTTATTTACTTAACTGATACTAAAAAACTAAATAAAAATAACACTGAAGGAATACAAAATTAGATTAAACTAATGGTTCTTCATACCTAAAGATTTTCCTTCTTTTATTCTCTTCTGAGCCAACGCAGCGATGATAGCAGCACCAGCACCAGAACCATCTTCAGCAGCAACAAGTACGATAGGATGTTCACTTTGAGGTAAATCTTTCCAATCAAAAATATCACTCAAAGCTTGAGCGGCTCTTTCTTTGAATCTTGGATACTTGTTGAAAACAGAACCATCAGCAGCACAGTGACACTTTTTGATTTTTCTTTTTTTAGCAATTGCAGCGGCACCACAAACGGACAATCTGGCAGATCTTGTACCGATAAGTTCTGCTATTTTTCTGATGAATTTACGTTCGATGACAGTTGTTTTAATTCCTAATTGCAGTTGGAACAAATCTTTTGTATCAGATAAGTTCTCAAATGGATCATCCTCAATATTTGATGGAAAAGAGGTATCCATCACAAAACTTTTTTGTAATTTGGAAACATCTTGATCTTCAAAGATTAAACCTTCTTCGTGTACTTCAAGTAAGATTAACCTAAGGATTTCGCCCAAATAATACCCACTAATCATTTTTTCAAAACTTTGTTGGTGAGGTCTTGGAGAGTCTTCATCAATTACGATATCGTACTTAGTTCTAGGTAAGATATAATGTTCATTATCGAAAGCACCATATTCGCAATTGATTACCATGATATCATCATTTGTGATATCGTCATATAATTTACCTTGTAATTTAGGAATGGCGCTAACTTTTTCGACATAAGCGCCGTTACAGCCAGTACCAAAAATTAAGCCCATTTGAGTTTCAGGATCGGCGTAGGCAGAAGCAATTAATGTACCAGAAGTATCATTGATAACAGCAAGAACTTCGATTGGAAGATTGAGTTTTGCAATAACATCTTGCAACATTGGTACGACATCGTGACCTTCGACACCTTTAATATCAAAACCCTTTGTCCATCTTTGTAAAATACCTTGATTCAAAGCGTATTGTGTGGCTGGGTAGGAGAAGGTGAAACCCAAAGGTAATTTCGTACCTTCTGGAACACCATCAGGGTACTCTTCATGAACGAAATCCTTCAAGGATTGAGCAATGAAATTGAATAAGTTTTCCTTTGTAGTGGTTCTGAAATTAGAAGGCAAAGCAAATTTGGATTGAGACGTGTCAAATGTCTTATCGCCGTTAAGTTTAATTAAGCAAATACGAAGGTTTGTACCGCCCAAGTCAATGGCTAAGAAATGTCCTGTCTCTTTACCGGTTGGATAGTCCATGACCCAACCAGGTATCATAGGAATGCTGCCACCTTTAACCGAAAGACCCTTTGTCAATTCAGAAACGAAATGGTCGGTAATATCCTTTAACTTTTGAGGAGTAATGATGAAAAGGGATTCCAATTTAGCGATTTGATCCATCAAGGATTCAGGGACGTCGAACATAGATCCCTTTCTGGCAGGAGGTTTTTTAGGGCCAAGATGAACCATTTTGAGGAAGAGTTATTGAGTTATTGCTAGACAGAAGAGAAGGTAAAGCGAATATTTGAAAAAAAAAATCAAATACGATTAGAATAGAATACAGATAGTTAATGAAGAAAAAGAAAAGTTGGTAAAAATCAAGTATTGAAAAAAAAAAAAGAAAAAAAAAAGACAACTGAGAATAGCAGGTGTTTATAATAAAAATGGCATGAAAAATCGTATGGATCACGACAGATCCAAGGTGGGATAATTAATCCAGCAAAGGAAAATGGAAAAACTCGTACGTGCGGGGAGATGGGAAGTTTATCGGCATCTTTTGTGTGCAAAGGGAAATCTCGAGATTCTCCGAAAAAGAAAGAAAAAAAAATTCGACATGAAATGAACTCTTTAGTATATGAGAGACTTCTATTTTGAGAAGCAAAAGTTACAGCATAATAGCAATAATAAATATATTTTGATATTTAGATAAAGGCAACTGATAATAAGGATGCCAAAGACATAGCAAAAAAAAAAAAAATTAATAATCAAACTAAATTCAGGAACTGATTTCCTCAGTTGAAGCAACATCCGAGGTTTCTGGAGCTGTGTCTTGATCATCCTTGGAGCTGATTAACTTCGTTAACACGGATTCAATTTTTGCCTCTGTAACTGGCTTCTCTATGATTTCATCGAAAATCTTGAACGAGGCGGTGTCCTTGTAGAAAGACGTTATGGCGATGATGGGAGTTACTGAGTTAGCATTATTGGTATTTCTAATAAGTTTTACTATGTCCACCACAGAAACTTTCTCCAACTTTTCACTCACTGTAAAAATGAGATCATATCTGGCCCTACCAGTGACCTTTCGGATCAATTCATCCCCATTTCCCACTCCAACTACTTTGCATCCAAATTTCTCCAACATTTTCTTGATAGAAAACCTGAATATAGGAATCGGATCGCACAACAATATATATGCATTTCGAAATTTCGGTTCTTCCACGTACGGATCATCATACATTATTGACTTTCCGCTGTTCACCGTGCCCGCGGAGCCAGGAGGCTTGGCCGCTGCCAACGAAATAGAAGATTTTGGCGAATTACCATGATTGGAGCTTATTGATAAACCTCGCGATCTGGTGAGTGATGCAGAATCAATAGACGACGACGAAGATGAAGAGTTTTTGTAATCAATATGCTCTGATTTCAATCTGTTAATAAGATCTCTGTTTGCCTTTTCTAGCGCCGTTAAGTTTCTATATTGAAAGGACCCAAATTCGCTGGACTCATTGAGAAGACGCGTACTTCTTCGTCTTTCTTTCGTAATGTTCGACGGTGACAGTAACAATCTATTCGCCGAACTCATAGTTGGCGTCATTGACATACTACTTTCTTCCACAGGACTATCTTGAAGTTCATCATCTCTCACACTTGAACCATAGCTGCTAGTACCATTGATATCTTTATTGCTAGTTTTGTGGAATAGCATCTTAAGCTTTTCATCATCCTCTTCAGTAAAACCCTTGCTTGTCGATGGCTCCTTGTTACTATTACTGCGACTGTCAATCGCGCTTTCATTGTCCAATATTCCATCTTTACCCCTAATACTCTCATTTTTTATATCGACCTCATTTTCGTAAATATTTATATCCATTTCAGCACCTCTAGAGTCGAAGTAGTCAGTATCTTCTGGATCTTCAACGACAGGTATGAATGAAGCCTCATCCTGCCACAAAGTATCCCATGAAATATTATTAAAAAATGGATGTGTCATAATTTCTTGAGAACCACTTGTACCCAATCGTTTTTCAGGATCAACATTAAGCAATTTAATAATCAAATCTTTCGCCTCAGCAGTGCAAATTTCAGAAAAACTCTCTTCGGAATCAAATTCAGGCCAATCTATCTTACCTTGAGTAATATTTTCAAAAACCTGAGGAATCGCTACTGCATGAAAAGGAGGATATCCAAATAAGAATTCAAAAAGAATACAACCTAATGACCACCAATCTGAGCTTCCAGAGGCCGATGCTTCATTGTGAGTTCCCTTAATAGTTTCCGGAGCCAAATAATCTGGAGTACCCACAAAATGTCTCCTAGAATCTTCTAGAGCCAACGAGTTCAAAACAGGTGATGATTCATTATTACCGACATTACTATTGTTCTTCAAATTTCCACTTGAGTCAGAAGCAATCAGGAAAGAAGCTTGCGAATTAGATTTATGCAATGATTTAACCAAGGATGCTGATATATTATTATTAGCTCCTAAAGCAGATGCGAAACTATTAGTAACAGGACTGTTTGTGCCATTTACATTATATTCTGGAATACGAGGCGAACCAAGATTGCTCTTATCCAGCTTCATTAAATTCTCGAACCAAGCGGCAGTAGGACTATTATTATTAGTTGTAGAAGGCGAGTTGTAAGAAATATATGACAAAGATGTGGATCGTATACCGTTATTATTGTTATTCATAGTATTTGGCGTACATACACCTTCTGTGAAGTTAGAATTAACGTTTGAACTATCATTGCTGCTTGCATTTGAAGTATGTGACACAGATCTTTTATGATCGTGAACGATCGGAATAATAGCATTACTATTTTTCTTCAGCAGAGAGGAAGGTGAATTTGAAAATGAAGAATTATTTAAAAATGAAAAAGTATCATTATCAGGAGTTGATACTGAATTCTGATGTCTATATTGTCTGCTAACAAGACCCATCTTTGATAGACCAAAATCTGTCAATTTGAGATGACCTCTACCGTCGATTAAGAAATTATCTGGTTTCAAATCACGATGGATGATACCTCTTTTATGAAGATCATCAACTCCAATAACCATTTCTGCAATGTATCGTTTAGCCCATGATTCTGGTAAATTTCCTAACATTTTTAAAAGAGAGGCACAATCACCACCAATGAGATATTCCATAACCAAGAACAAATAGCTTTTAGTTTGGAAGGTAGAAAATAATTTTGCGACATAGGGTGAATCTGATTGCGCCATCATAATAGCTCTCTCGGACTTGATATTCGTTACCTGATTCTTAGCGATCATATCTGATTTTTTCAATACTTTAATAGCTACATATTCACCACTGATTCTCTTTCTGGCCAAATAAACATGCCCAAATGCACCTTTACTTATTGGCTTGATGATTTCATAGTCCTTGATACTTGGTTGAGTTGAAACTGGCTTATTAATTGAGAAGCTTGACACTAGTAAAGGGGATAATGGTGGTTTAGGTAAATCATATTTGTTGTTCATATTATAATCGGCAAAAACATTACTAAGTGAGTTGGAATCACCTACGCCTACGAGTAATGGTGATGAATTTGCAGTATTTGGTCTGGAATCCCCACCCAAGTTATTTTGACTTCTATTATTTCTTTGTATGGATGTAAGAGGGGAATTTATTATATGTGGGGGTATTTGTTGTGGCGAGTAAGGTCTTCTTGGTGAGCCATGGATACTAATAGAGACATTTGTTGAGGAAGTTGGAATAGGCTGAAAGATCTCCTTTGATCTTTTCCTAAGGCCCAGATCTGAACTGTCATTACTATTTGAATTGTTGTGACTGTTACTATGTGACATAGGAATAACATTTGATAGTAAAGATGAAGACGAAGATGCCGTAGCAGCGGCAGCAGGCTCAAGATAAGATATATCTTTGAGTGAGTTATTGACACTACTAGAGTGACTCATATTAGGAGTTGCATTGTTGTTATGGACCTCATGTGCATCATTCAAAAAAAATCTTTTGCTCTCTATTGATGATCTACTTGGCTGCCTATCATTTAGAGAATCTTGTCTTAATGGAGATGACCTGTTTGGAGAATCATTGAAATGACCTTTATTGCTCGCTTCTCTTTCCATATAATGATAAATAAATTCAGAAGAATTATTTAAAGAAGGAGTCATAAAGTTGATACTATCTGTGGATTTATTATGATCAACAAGAATACCACTACTTTTACGTGAAAGCTGAGTTCCAACATTTGTACGATCTTTGATTGTTTCTAAAGTTTCTCTTATTGCACCCATTACCAATGAATCAACTTCTTTTTTTAATCTCTCGTGTAGCGTATGCGTATTTATTACTCTCAAGATTGCTTCAGCCTTTTGATTGGCAAGTAGTTCAGTTGCATCTATTAATGCATTTATGGCTTTATCATTACTTTTAGGTACACGCCATTCCATCATATTTGCAATTTCATTTTCCAAATCTGCTTGATTCTCTTCTTCGAAATCTACTGGGTCTAATTTAAATGCTTCATCACAAAGCGTAGCTAAAGTGTGTAAAGTTCTTAGTGGGAAACGTAAACCGTTATTATCCGAAAAACCATTTGACACAGATAGAGCAGGTATAGGAGGTAACTTGAAGGTTTTATATTCTAATATTTCACCTTTAACAATAGAGCTAATTACCAACTTATGTTCTGCAATATTGTCATGAACTATTTGTAAATCACTTTCAGCTTTGCTATCAAGGTAACAAAGTTCGGAATGTCTTTCTAACCACCAATCAGGAACTTTTGCTTCACATATGTTACAGAGAACAACTGCTGGGTCAGCAACAGTGAAATCAGAATCGGCTTCACTTAAAGCTGAAGGTGCAAATGTTAGACCAATCGCAGAACTATTTGCGGTTTGCTGTTGTTTTTCAAATGAAATTTTTTGCAAATAGTTTGCGAAAAATTCTGAACCAAACCCTAAGATATCCACTAATGAAGAGGGAAGCTCGACCAGCAATTCATGTTCAACGTATGGACGAAGAAGCCACATAGAATGCGACGGCTGCTGAGTTTGAGAATCGTGAATAAGAATACCCTGACCTTCAAGTTCAATATAATCATCTGAAAAGAATTCGCTAGATGATGCGGATTGTGTAGGTGAGTTCTTCACGATCCCATTAGTGATTTCTGTATCGGTTGACGCTAATAGCGCAGAACTATCCGGATTAAACGGTAAACGAGAATGAGGAAATAGCTGCGAGGTCTCCATATCTAACCCTGTACTATTTGCATTGAAACCTTCCTCCATGGTATTATTGATTGTAACATCATTAGAATCATAATCTTCCTGCGAGGTGGAGCTTCCACTTTTTGAATGATTATCATCATCATCATCAGATGAATCTTGGTTATGATTATTAACATTTACTGTATTTTTCGCAACTATAAATCTCACTTTGTAGCTCGTATCATCCAATTTCATAATTTCGGTTGCTCTTTTAAACACAGACCGATCATCTTCATTACCTATTATAAGACTTGATATGTTCTTCTTGACAATTTTGCAAACAGGAGTTCCTACAAAGGATTCCCAGGATTTGCTCAAATATTTAACGTTCCCTTCTAAGTCCAATTCCAATGCAGCAGACGTATTCTTCTTACCTCTTCCTAATGATTCGGGTGATGAGTGCGGAGAGGAGGAAGCCGAGGACATAAGATGAGACTCGAACACCTCTGGAGTATCTATTGTAGGGCTTAAATAGTCTAGAAATGCCTTTTCCAAAATTTCATTATTAGTTTGTGAGTCTTGGCCCAACATTCCGCTTTCATTATTATTTGAAGTTTTGGCACATGGCGATACTGATGCCAGTCTAAGTTTAGACACATCTAGTACCATATCTTGGCGAAAGTCTAATGGTTTGTATTTCACAGATGACTGCTCTATATTTCCATCATTTGTTGGAAGCATTTTTGCGACAATTGTTTAACCTATAATATATATATATATATATATATATGTGTGTGCTTTTGCAAACTTTATTATAAAAGGGCCTAGTAATTAGCAAAACAATGCAACCCTTTTCCTGTAAACAATATACAACTTTTAAAGGTTTTGTGTTGTTTTCTTTGATAGAACGTGCCAGAATGACAAAACGGTGCACAAAACCGTGTTTGCTTCTGCAAAGAAAAATTAGAATTCAAGCAGCGACACAGAAAATTCTAAATATCAGAAAGAAAAAAAAAACTGTAGAGAAATATTCCGCCAAAAAAGCCAATATTGGCAAAGAAAGTCGAATTGATTTTCTATATAAATAATCAGTGATTAAGTTTTTGAAAAGAAATAATAATTGCAAAATAGAAGGCTGAATTATAGTATTTAATATGTCCAGTGAAATTTCGGCCGCAGAAAAGAAAAAACTTTTGAGAGAAAGAAGACAAGCTAGATTCAAAAGTGGAGGCGGAAACGCTAGAATAAACAGAATCGCAAGCACTAACTCCTCATTTGCTGGAACTGAGCCGCCAAAAGTTCAAGAGAAACCAATTACTAGTACTATTCAAAACAATAAGCCAAACCATAGGGCTAATAGGATATCTTCAATTTTGGATCCGGAAACTGTTAATACAAGTTTTGACAAAACTAGTAAGAGTTTTGCCATTCAAGAAGAAAATGAATTTGACAGTAAGTTAACGCCACAAGATCAAGCATTAGCTCAACTTTTAAGTAGAAACGGGAGCGATAAAGGCAAGAGTGGCTTGATGAATGAAGATGATGTGGATGGAGGTAACCCGCAAGATATTTTGGCTCAATTATTAGGCGGTGCTAATAGCGGCAGCAATCCTTTCATGAATGGCCAATCTCCATTTGGTGACCAGTCTCCATTTGGTGAACAAGGTGATCTATTCAGTACGATTCTCAATAGCGGCGGTGCACCAGGGGGTCCATTTTCTAGTGATCCGAACATTTTGTATAATGAATACAGACTGAACCGTGTCAAAGCCATCTATCAGCTTCTCAGAATAGTAGGAATGACATTACTTAGTATCTACGGCTTCTTCCATCTTGATATTAGGTTGAGAATACCTAATGGTGAAAATGCCATATCCTCAATTGATGTGAACGGGCCAATATTGTTCAAATACTTTTTGAGTTTGGAAGCCGTGTTTGTTGCTAGTTTCTTAGCGTTTGCTCAGCTGCTGAATGGTGCTTGGTTCCAATATGATTCTATAATTCCCAAATCCATCATGGGAATGATTCAAATGTTTATTCCTCCAAGAATAACGGGATACATCACCAAGCTAAACAAAGGCTACCAAGTTTTGAGTAATATCAGCTTTGACGTAGCCATGTTGGTGTTTGCTCTTGCTGTTTTGAGTTTTGTTTATTAGATTTACTATGTCAGATATAGCACAATATTACCTGCCACAGAGCGAAGGGCGCCAGAGTGAACTCTACAATCTCTATTTGGGTAATCTTTTTCGGTCTAGGAAGTGTTTATTTTTTCTGTATAACTATATATATATATGTATTGATTTCTATAATGGTATTGAACATTCGCTATGTTGTCGACTCGCAGAATCTTTTGAAAGGCCGCCTGTGTGCGCTCAAACCAGATAAAGTGAAATTTGTATACGCGTGAAGCTCGCAAAGCTTGCACCAACCTTTGATCCATGTGTGATTTAAAACAGGCCACTAATCTGATCTTTTTGGAATCATCTCAGTTCGGAAATGCCCACCCAATGTTTATCACTGGTAGTCAGCCTTCAGGAACTGAACGATATCTGGCCGATATACATACAAATTCCTTTCACGTATCAACTATAATAATACATTGGTAAGGATAGTCTCCCCGCCTGTTTCTGTACTTTTACAGCAGTAGGTAGCTATCGAGGTGAAAATGTATCAAGTGGCAGTTCTAAATAACACTTATCAAGACTCCCGATCAAACGCACTAATAAGCAGAAACAAATAACACAAATTCCTATAAATAGTAGGTAAAAATGAACTACATGAGAAGCAGAGAAGTCATCACCCATTGGAGATGGAATTAATGTGAGTCGATCCAAAAGTACAACAGAATTATAAACTTACTCCCAAAACGGATAAGATATTGTAGTATAATACTGATTAGTACCATGCACGTAACCGCAACAATTATGATTGCGCGGGAACTTAATGTATCTGCATGCACAATCGCCTTTGTGTGGTAATCTCTGATTTGCCGCCAGGCTACACCGTTGGAAAGATGAGAACCAAAGGAGAACCATAAGATTGACCTACCGCCAGATTTGTACAATCAATAAGTTTAAATCACGGAGATTTCCAATAGAAGACAGAGGCATAAAGCCTGAAAGATTGTTTATGGCCCAGCTTCGCTGGACGCAAGTTATAGATGACTGCAATACGGAAGGTGGCGGAACCCAATGTTCACGTATATACACGTTACTGGGGATCTCTCTGTATCCAGTAAATTAAGAAGTAACACACAACTATCTGGCATGCAATTCTCGGCGTATTTCGTTGCAGTAATGGATGAATGTCCTACACCATGTAGAGTAACTTGCTCACTGCAGACATCATTCATCAAGCTTTTCTATCAATTTAATTTTGCCTTCTTTTTTTTTTTTGTTTTGCCTTTTTCAACTCATTTTTGTTTTTCTTTTTTAGGTTGATTTAATTTTCTTTTTTTTTCAAGTTCGATTTTGCTTTCTCTTTTATTTTTGTGTCTCTTCAACTTAATTTACTTTTATCCAACTTAGTTATTTTTTTCAATGTGTGGCTTATTTTTGCCTTTTATTTATCTGCCTGCTTGGCGGACGGGTGTGGGCAGCATGGACAGAGCGCACGCCAGCGTGTAATTTTGTGTACATTGTGGGACCACATCCCACTGATACACTTAATGTTGTATTGGAACCTTGATTCTCTGGGGGTGGTTCTACAAAACCCTAATTGTGCTTATAACTAGCCAAATACGGAACAACGCGCTATTATCTGCATGTACACACATCCAAGTTAGGGTTAGCATGTAGCAAGTTCACACACAAATGTCTTTCAGACATGTGTACACTTTATAGTCTGTCACCCGTTCGGAAAGCCATGACATTTAATGCGAACTGCTGCCCATTACGCCAGCGAATTGGCTACCTGTTTCTTCCTGGTGGAATGTTTGTCTTAGAAGCTGTAATTATGTTTGCAGAACTTGCCGGGATCTGCTTTTGCTTATACTGCGGGGAAAGGCGTCCATGTTCTTGGTCTCCGCTGGTCAGCTTGCAGTGCAAGTTCGGCCCGTTTCTTTCACTCACTCTGGAAAGCAAAAGTAAAGAATATGAGTTGAATTGATCTAACCAAAAAAAAAAATAGTAGACTAAGTGAACAAACAATTTCCTTTAGATCAAAGGCGTTCCCATAAGTATATGTAAAAGCAGCTTACTCTAGAGCTTGCGGCATGCCTGGTTTCTATGAGCTCATGCTTGTAAAACAGACGCAGCCTTCTGTCTTGTTTTTTTTTAGTACTTCATTTTAAGCTTTTTCTGTCTATGCTTTTTGTCCCATGTACATGCATGTACACATGTACAATCTACAGACCCAGATACAGGCAAGATACAGAGAAAAATTTCATGATATGCTGTGGTACAATCTTCTGTAGCAGATCTACCACTTCAACCATATATATATACATATGCTGTGATTTTCCCCCGATACTATAAAACCATTAAAAATTTCCCTTTTTTTTTTATTGCTTTCTTTTTTCTGTTTTTCTGTTTTGTTTTTCTTTTTCTTCCTTTTGCTTTCTTCCTTTTGCTTTCTTCCTTTTGCTTTCTTCCTTTTATATATCCTTTCTTTCTGTCCTCACGAACATAGCTTAACAGTCTAACTTCATAAACAAGCTACTTACTAAACTAGAGGTGACCATGGGCGCAAATATGATAAAGCTACCCCCAATATCTACTATTGCTGATCCCCTCAGCAGCAGAACGTTTAAAAATACCCATTCTCCGATCGGCAGTGCTGTTCCGCCGTCAGCACACACTGCTCTTCCTTCCCCAGCAGACATCACTCCACCTTCTTCCATAATGAAAAATTCGCTCTCTTCTCCTAGAGGCGGCTTGCACAAACAGCAAAGAAGCGACAATTCCGTGTCATCCACATCTGCCCTCAGCTCTGCTGCCAAGTCGAGTGTCTCGGCTGGCTATCGTCCGTTGTCCGAAAGATCTTTCAACAGATCCCCTACCTCATCGTCGCATATCTCCAGCAAGAACCAGAAAACGTCCCTTCCTCCAATCAGCATCAAAAATTTGAGGATTTCTCAACAGCACAGAACTCCAATAGCCGCAACAGTTCCGACTGTCTTGCCAAGTCTTTTGTCTCCAAATCAACAAGTACCGCTGCCAATAGACGCTTCTACATCAACGCATTTTACTTATCCTGCTTCTTACCACCAACAGCTACCTCCTTATCCATCAACTCCGCAGATGGCAAATCCGGCTATGCAGCACCAACAGCCACCTTCGGTTCCTCAGCATCCATCGATGATCGCTCCGCCACCCTCTCATGTCATGCAACAGCCACCGATGCCTCACGCTGTTCAAGCTCCACCTATGGCTGTTCATATGCCTAATGGTTCTTACTATCCATATCCTCAATACTATCCTTCAGCGGCACAGGTAAGAAGTACAACTCCAAAGTTGTACAGATCACCACATGGTTATCCAGCAGGTGCTCATTCATCTAAAAAAATCAATGGTTATAAACTTCGCTGCGAATGTTGCATGTCTGATTCCACACCTGAATGGAGACGTGGTCCAAATGGTGCTAGAACATTATGCAATGCTTGTGGATTATATTATGCAAAGGTTTCCAAGAAGAAGGGTCCTGAAGTTGCTGCTCAAGAAATACAAAAGAAGAAGCATTATAAGGAAAGCCAGAAATTCTTACAAGATAACTCACAATACCAACAGCAGCAACAATTAATCCATGGTGGCTTGCCAAGCGTGGCGACACCAGAAATGCCAATGGCGTCAATTCATCATTCACATCAATCACAGCAGCATCAAATTTCCCTGAATCAACAGCAATTAGCACCACATCCTCCTCCTCAGCATATTCAGCAACAGCAGCATATGCCGATTCATTATGGTGCTCCTCCTCAGCAGCAGCAGCCGCAATCTGGATATAGACTGATTCCATACCATCATGGACCTCCACATCCTCATTCTACCGCTGAATCTCCAGATCATGTCAAGCGTGATCAATTGCCTTCTATTCATCAATTCCCAATGGCTAATGCTGGACCGGCAATGTCTTCTCCACCTCCTCAAACGTTACAAAAAGGTGGAGCGTTGCCTCCATTAGCGCAAAGTGGATATCAATATCATCATGCGCCGCAACCACAACCACAACCACCACCTCCTCATATGGTCTATCAAACAGAATATTCCTATCCAAGATATGAATAAGGTTACCAGGTAAGAATTTTTTTATTGATTGCTTTACAGACTTCAGTTCGCAAATGCTTAACCCAGTTTGCGAAACTCTATATAACTACATAATTTTGATTTTCTCTCGGTTATTCTTATTATTTTCCTTCTTTAGTTCTTTCCTTATATTAATTTTTATATTTCATTACTGTACTGCTCGTTTCTCTTACTTACATATATATTATTATTATTTAAATTGTTCACGTTATTGTCATAATTATCTAATATTTACCGTAATCAATTCAAAGATTCCATTTTTTTTTCTCACGGGATCGTGCAACAAAACTTGCTAGCTTTTTGTAAAAATTGAAAAAAGAGGAGAAGAGAGACGGAGAAAAAAAAGGCGTTATTTTGCTCAAGAATATTACCAATTTTTTTTGTCGTTTAAAGTTCAAACTTAGGATTAATTCGCAATTCAAAATCTACCCAAAAAGTTAATTTAGCAATCTTTAGAGTATACTTAATAGTAGATTAATAGAAGATCTTTCACTGATCATTTCTTAGAAAAAAAAGATTGAATTTAGCATTACTATTTAATTCCGACTAAATTACCAAGAATTGTCTTAGGCTGTATTTAATTAAGTGGAATTGGATGTTAACATGACGTGCCTTAAATTAAGTGAATAATATTTATTTTTGTAATTACGCTCCACGTTGATTTTGCTACTAGTTGTTAACCCCCCTAGCATATTTTGGAAGTCAACAATCAGATGTACACATACGGACCCATTTATTATATACATACATAAATATAGCACTCAGACATAATATAAACACACGCACATACTTTTTATAAGGTTGCAGCGTGAAGCATATGCGTATAAGGAAAGACAAATCAAGATTGATCAATCAATGTACACACAGTATCTATAGATAAAATGAAACAAGTTGGTTTCTGCTTTTGTGGATCCTTATCAGTCATTCATACCAGGAAAGGCATTATAGTTTAATTAAGCGCACATATATGTGCACCCAAAAAATTTTTTTTTCTCCCGCAATTAATTCGGCCTCGATACAAACGAAAGTATGTTTCCCACTACAGTTATATCTCCGATAGTGCGATCGTGTCTTTCGAAAAACTTGAGATGTAAGACATTATGAGCAAAACAAGACAGCAGCAACAAGGCTAAAGGCAAATTGGGCAGACATAGTGCAGCAACGCGCATACTGTAAGTTTGAATGCCCCCATAATGGATTTGCATTTGTGGACATTACTGATTATCTCATGCAGATAATACCTATAGAAAGTGTTGAGCCTGATAGGTTTCCAAATTATTTGAAGTTTTAATATATCTTAAAAAAAAAGCCGATACACCTTGTATTTGTATATAGATTCTATATACTAGGCTCCTTTCTTAAGAGTTAATATTTAGATGTGGAGTAGTGCGTTTACAAACATGTGCTAGGATTTGCAGACCTACCCGATTAAGTATAATTCTGTGTTTCGAAATCGAAGTTTATTTTAGCACAATACTGGATTATTAACGTAATGACTGGAACCACAAAAAGTTAGAGACCCGGTTTTTTTTATAAAAAAAAAAAATGAACTGGTACGAATAAAAGAAAAGAAGAAAAAGCAACGGAAATCGAAAGCGAAAACATATATCACGAAAAAAAAATATCAGGCCAATTATGTATTTCAGCACATCACAAGTTATTACAATTTATTGATTACTTAATAGATGTAATTCTTAATTAGAGGTCGCCAGAAGTAGCTACGGTTTCAAGAACTTCTGTGCAAAGTCTTGCCTTTGGATGCTGATTGCCTGAGACTGCATGTCTTTTCTTATAAACTTGTTTCGAATTAATTGGTGCTTCGATGTACTAGCATTCTATTATACATACGTTAATGTATAACAAGGTGGGGTATATGTATACAGAACGGTATTCAACGGGTTACAAAAAATGTTCAAATATAAAATTTAACGAGAGCCATTTTTATTCAAGTTGGTTGACCCAAACTTTCTTGATCTAACCTTTGTATGGAGACTTTAATTTTACTAACGTCATTCAACTTTTCTATTTTTGTTGCTGTTACTGAACATGGCATGTATTTCACAATATGATAAGTCGCGCAACCTTTTTCAAAAACACAACTAATCATCTAGCCTTGAAAGTATTTAATATATTTCTAATCTACAAGGCATTCTGGTAGTGCTGAAACACCTTCGTCAAAATAATTAAGAATGTGCACAGCATTGCAACTGGGAATGAATCTTGCTCCATGTCTATTGCAGAAGTGAGACATCTGCTAAATATAGATTGTGTACTCATATAACGTACGCCGTAATAATCTTACCGATCAATCCAACCAAAAACAAATCCAGTTATAATTATAATTGATCGATTTCTATGCGTAATGGGTTAATATGCATGATCTACCAAGATATCAATGCCACATGCAATGCACCAATTTGGGTGCGGTGCTAATTTCTCTTGCAGATCAAACCAAATACAATTATACGGGAATATCGATATCGATCGTTATACTGTTTAACATAAACTATATATCATTGGGTTTTTTGTGAATAAAAATAAAATAGGCCGTTTGTAACAATCAATCATTTGCTTGTGATCGTCGCAGCGGCTGTAGAAGAAAATTCCAGAACTGACTGAATTCCATTTCGTTTGCGCGGTATGATAGACAATCGCAAATTGCTTAGCTGATATTCTCATTTAACATAAGACCACTCAGAATAAGAAATACTACATTGCGTTTTTTTTTAAATGGTCGGGCCTGCATCTTCTTCGGTTGTGTATATAACACAAAAAGAATTTTCGCAATTCTAATACCCTTGACTGTTTCTTTCCTTGGGATATAAATAAACAAAAATATGTTGCTAACAAATAGAGATAAATCTTTTCAGGCTACGTCGGGATACCCTGAAAGGTGCATGTATAGTTCTTGTTGTACCAATTTAGATATGTCTGCCAACGTACTAACCACAGTCCCTGCACCTTATCTGATTCGTAATATTATCTGTCTGATTCACACTTATCGTTTGGAGACACAGATTGATGGCCTGATACAAATCGGAGCTGCATGAAATGAAATCCTAGTTGGTGATCAGTTAATCTTCATGTTTGTTTACAGCGTATTATTTAAAAATTATCATCCAATTTTCAGAAAATCTAAATAATATGCCCACACGCTCCTATGTTTGATGACCTGTAAACGTTAGAATCCATCTAGGATCGGATCACTGAGAGAAAAAAAAAAGGCAATAATAAGCCGTTGAAGATGTTTATTTGACCTGGCATCTCATTATAGGGGAGTACTGTTAAGTTTCATAATATAAGTTTTCAAAAAAAAAAAAAATAAAAGAAGAATATATTTCGAGCCCGTTATTTTTAAATTTTTCTGCAGCACATTTCCGAGAATCGTTTGCTGTATCGTATCCAATGAAATAATTACCTCTGAAGGAAAATTGGTGTACCAAAGAACCATGTCAGCATAAATATATTGGCCAATTGGTGTTCAGATGTTGAGAGTTAAATCTTATATTATGAGCCCTGTGTGTCACTTGCACGAGTGCATATAGCAAAATAATAGATTCGTGTTTTTTTCTTTCTATTTCTCCAGAAGAAAAAGGAAAAATGCCAGTGGTACAAAATTACACATACAAAAAACTAGCTAAAAAAAAATTTTCTTAGAGAGACTAGAATACTGATCCAATTTGCTATATAGCCATTTATCTCTGATAAAAAAGCTGTCGTTTAGCCAATAATTCACAAGAGTTTCAGCCAAATCTTCACTCGTAGAATCAATAACGATCCAGCAACAAGTAATCGACAGTCTGAATTAAAGTTTCATTGGAATTGAAATATCTGACAATTAGTAATCAAACATGTACAATCCATACACCTCTAAGGAAGCAGAAAAAGGGTCGGCGGAAGTCCATTCCAGAAGTGCAAATTCAAGAATTGGCAGCAACAGTAACCAGTTCTACAATGGAAACCCCATAAATGCCCAACAACAACATTCGACACAATTCTCTAATATCAATAACAATATGGCAACCAATGTTGGTGGCAAACCATTTGTGCAAAGTAGTCAGCAACAACTGTTCAGTGGCGGAGCAACTAATCAGCAATTCAACAACTACTATGGCAACCAAGGCGTGTCTGCTGGAATTGCTCCAGGAATTGTTCCAGGGATTGCTCCAGGCATTGCTCCAAGCGCTGCTGCCGGCAATCCCCAGATACTAAACGGCTTCTTCAATGATCCAAGAACTAATATAGGATTGCAAATGGGTAGCACTGCACTTGCTCAAGGTACGCAGCTAATGGAACAAACAATGAAACCATACATGTCCTCCACATCTGATTTGAAGAACTTGTTCAAGGTCAGCAACAAATACGTATTGCATAAGATGTTTCTTATTTTGTTCCCATATAGACATTCCAGCTGGTCCAGAATGATTTTGAACAACACCACTACAACCACACGTGCAGCTTCTGGATCTGCTACGCATCAAAACGTGGAGAGTTTTGAATTACCAAGAAATGATATCAATTCTCCAGATTTGTATATCCCTTTGATGTCATATATCACTTACATATTATTGTTGGCCATTATCCAAGGGTTGAAAGGTGAATTTCATCCTGAGATGTATGGGTACACATCAAGTATCATCTTCGGTTATCAGTTATTAGATTTTTTTATTTTAAAATTGGGATTATATTTATTAAATGTCGAGAGCAGTTTTTGGGATTTAATTGCTTATTCAAATTATAAGTTTATTTCTTTAATTTTGATTTTGCTATTAAAGAATTTCTATTCTGTTTCAAGCCTCTACTATTGGATACTTTTCATCTACTTGGATTTTTCATTTGCTTTCTTTTTGATGAGATCTTTGAAGAATGTGTTCTTGGGTAACGGAATCAATAGTACTACTCAAACAATGACCAATAAACAAAGACAAAAACGAATCTATTTCTTGTTCTCTTACAGTTATCCGTTCCAGATGGTTTTAATGTGGTTATTGATGTGAATTAATTGAACTGTTTATGTTGTTATATTATAATATCTTTTTTTTCTTTTTTTTTCTTTTTCTTTTTTTTTTTTGATTTAATCATTTCTATAGATCTACCCAACCATAATTTTTGTTACAAGGTTAATTTGACGTTGTAATTCTTATGTTCGATAATAATATTGAGAAAGATAGCCGCAAAAACTTTTTAGAATCTCAGCCTGACCTTTCAAGTGCAAGCTTTAGTTATTATTGACTGTAACGAAGCATCATTGAAAACACGATAGACATCATATAAAAATGAATGCCTGGCAGCAAATCATCAAATAAGTTGAGAGGACAACCGCAAGCCTGTTGGTCTGTTGTCAACTTGCTTTTAGAGTTGTTAATGTGTAAATTCGCAGCATAACGACTTGAAAGATCTGCACAACCTTTGTTCACTACAAATATACAATAACTACAGAAACAGTGAGCCAATTTTGATTCAAAAAAAAAAAAAAAAAAAACATCAAGTAGGTCTCGCTGCGTTATAGGTGAATCACCACCTCCGCGTGGTAGATATATGTTAATCACAACACATTATCGTTCCATTGCACATGTTTTTCTTTCTTTATGACAGTATTAAGACAGGGGAGTTTATTAATTAATGAAAAAAATAAAGGATAATTATGAACAATCACCAATATTCTCTATACATAATAAAAGTTTGTGTTTCATAGGTTAAAAGGACATTTGAATAGAATAGAAAAATAATCGATGAATCGCGACAAAATATATTGGGGCGAAACCGATTATCTTCTTCTACCTCTTCTACCACCCTTTCTTCTGGTGGAATCGGATGGAATTGGGGTAACATCTTCGATTCTTCCAATTCTCAAACCGGATCTGGCCAAAGCTCTTAAGGCAGCAGCACCACCTGGACCTGGAGTCTTGGTCTTAGTACCACCGGTACCTCTTAATTTGATGTGAACGGCAGTGATACCAATTTCCTTGGCTCTTTGGGCAGCATCTTGGGCAGCCAACATACCAGCATATGGAGTGGATTCATCTCTGTCAGCCTTGACTTTCATACCACCAGTGACTCTGGCAATAGTTTCCTTACCGGATAAATCAGTGATGTGGACGAAGGTATCGTTGAAGGAGGCAAAGATTCTTGCAACACCAAAAACTTGGGAACCGTCAACAGATTGTGGACCTAAAGTAACGTTTTCTATGAAGTTAGTTAGTAAAACAGTTTGCGATAAAGAAATTACTGAAATATGGGTGCACATTATAACGATAGTCTTATATTGGCTGTCTGTATAAGGCAGACACACCTTGCCCATTTTTCTGGAATTAGAATAGCTTGATTACCCAAAATACCACAATATTATTCTTTCCCATTACATAAAAGGCGTTCCACATTATTCGTATTCAGCTATTCAGACACATCTTGGAATCCCGGCCTCACTAGTTACTCCAATGTCTACTATCACAAATATCACGTCGACTAATAGAAGAAACCAATTGTTCCGCGATAATATCTATCAAAATTACAAACTTCAAATAACCATTATAATATCACCATGTACATCCATATCATATATCTTATATCTAGCACATACCAGAAGCCATTTCTACTTTAATTTTGTTCTATACTGAATAAAGAATTGAAATGAAAAACGTTAATAATAGAACGAAAACAGATATTCTACTATTTCTATTTTGTTCTTTTTTTTTTCTTCTTCTCGCAGTTTGTAAGCTCCCTCTTCGCTCCTCTTTTGAAACAGGCCGAACCTACAGTTTTTTTTTCGCCTTGACTTCTCCCATAATTTTAAGAAAAAAAAAAAAAAAAGAGAAACGGAACAAAAATAAATATGAAAAATATTATAGAAAATATTATAGAATATATCACATCAGTACACCTCTTTTCAATAATGCTGAATTCTTTTACTTTCTGCACTTTTCACAGATATGCGTTTCTGATCATAAATGGTTAAAAAATAAAAATATATCACGTGTTAGAGCATTATAATTTGCCCTTCGATATCTCACGTGCTTAAACATCTCTTTCTCACCCAAAGGTTCTTTAGAAGCTCCTAGCTTTACTGAATAGTTTTGTTAGACCCCAACAATGTGTGTGTGAGTGTGTGTGATCTTACAAGCCTGGATATACTTTTTAAAAAACGTGAAACATATACTACAACAAACATACTATTGAATAAAAAGAAAGGAGAATCGTTATTAAATATTAAATTTGCTAATACAAACAATAACTAACTTAGTAAACGAAACCTAAGATTTTACCAGCGACATGCTTTCTCTTAGCTTCTTCGTGGTCAATGATTCCGGCAGAAGTGGTCAAGATAACGTAACCGAATTGTCTGGCTGGCAATAAGTTGTCAGTCCATTTTTCAATGTCGTCGATCTTGACGTTGTATCTTGGGGAGATGACACCACACTTGTTCAATCTACCGTTCAATTGGACAACAATCTTACCGGATCTGTGGTCGTCGACTAATTCGAACTCACCAATGTAACCGTGCTTTTGCATGACTTGCAAGAACTTGATGATGACCTTGGAGGATGGTCTGAGCAAGACTTGTCTCTTACCGGTTTTGGAGGCGTTGTTAATGGCGTTTAAGGCATCAGCTAAGACGGAGGTTCTAGTCATTTTTTAGCTAAAAGTTTGTTAGTATACTCGACGCTGAGTGGCACTACGCAATGAGGGTGTGGGAGATAAAACAGTATTGTATTGAGGGGCAGATACATAGATGAACGTATACACTATTATTGATCCATGTCACCACGCCGTGAGCATTTGCATATCAACAGTCCTCAGAATCTCGACAGGAAGGCCCTTTTCGAGCGGTCAAACGCTTTACCCAGGGAAACAACCCCAGGAAAGCAATCCGTCCGCCAAAAAGAGCGAGATCGAGAGAAAACATAATTGATAATAAATACATTCACAGTGGTGCCATACAAAATAATAATATCAACGTTCAAGCATGTCTATAACCCACAATCTCACACAGCTATCTGTTTCTCATATGAATCATCTAACACATACTATTTAGTATATATGGGCACTGGAATTAAAATCAATTAGTTGTAAAATCAACGGAAAGAGGGAAACAAGAAGAGACGAGTAACAGAAGGGGAGGAAAGGTAGAAGAGCAAGAAGTAGACTGTAGAATTCAGAGAAAGAAATATTTTTTTTCCGGCAAATTTTTTTTTCACTAGGAGGTAATCCACCTGGTTTCTCTTGTGAGTTTTTTTCGCTTCTCTTTTTTTTTTTTTTTTTCACCAATTCTTTTTTTCTTTCTCCATCTGCAAGAGAAAAGAACATGAAGATCTCGCAGGTCAAGCTGGCTGCCCTTCCTTGTGGCACGTGCTCCAGCTTAATGCCAGACAATAGCACGTGCCTTTCTGCACAAAAAAAACCTATTTTTGTAATTTTTTTTTTGCGAATGTTTTCTATTTCCGCGCGTTTCACAACATTCAGGGCATTTTCCGCATTATGGCCAAACCCCAACCTTTCTCTCCCACACTTCAGAAACCTGCAAACTGCTCCTGTCTTCGTCCTGCTTTCAGCGAAGAATTCCTTTCCATTTTTGTACCGCGTTTCTTCTACCACACAAAATAGCCTCCAAATAAATTTACTTTTCTCGCTGGAGAATCTGCTGGAGAATCTGAGAAGGAAAATAAAGAGAGAAAAAAAAAAGTGCGTCGCGGCTCGTAACCGCTTTCAAGCAGATGAACTTGCCGCACAGAAAATGAAAGAAAAGAGTACCTAGAACTGAGAGAGAAAATACGAAAAAAAAAAACATGAAAAAAAATTTTCGTCTTAGTTGCAGCCATTCTCTTAAGTAATCCTTCTTTCGTTTGCATGTTTCGAACTACACTTTTGAAGCAATATCATTAATACAAACTAATTAAAGATGCCAGTATGTACCATATCGTGAAGGGCGGGATATTGTGGGAATATAGAGAACAAATGCAGAAATCGAGCGGTTGATTCGGGCGCATCTGCTGTGGCAGGACCCGGGACGTTGCTGTCGCGAGAGCGCAGTCACACGGAACGAGTCTGGCCACAGAAGACACATGGGCTACAGCAGACGGAGCCGCAAACACATCTGGTGTGTTTGCTGGCGTGACCAGGGTCCTCTGGTGCTCGATATTCGGAAAAATAGTGTTGTGAAGAGCACATTTACGTGGGCAGGTTCTACTGCAGCAGCACAAGCGACACGTCCAGCACAGCTATGGCTGTACATGAGTTCCAGGATGCTGCTGCTCCGCAGCGAACGCGTCTCAAATGCTCATTTTCGCATATATTTCTCAGATATCCGCTCCCAGCCAAACAAGAGCAAGCACGCACCGTGTCTCTCGTCAAGGGCCAATACTAACTAACATTCTGTAGTCTCAAAAATCTTTCAAGATCAAGCAAAAGTTGGGTAAAGTCCAAAAGCAAAACAGATCCTTGCCACAATGGATCAGATTAAAGACTAACAACACTGTCCGTTACAACGCTAAGAGAAGACACTGGAGAAGAACTAAGTTAGGATTATAAGTTTTTTGTTTGTGTTTGCAATACTTTGATGATTGCACAGCAGATTTCATGACGACAAAACTACTTTCCTAGCCTAATATTTGAAGAATCTAAAATAAACGTTTTTTTTACACATCTCCATTTCCAGCCTTCCCCCATCCATATAAATCGATGCTTTTGATATGACGTTCTATGTATGTTATTGGTTATAACAATTTATATATCAGCGAATGTTAATTTCTTATTTTTTTGAAATTTTGAAAAATAGACAAGAGTTCCACATTTTAACTAAACGTGCGAGCGAAATGCTCGCGGTTGTGTAGGAGACCGTAATTAGAGACAGACAGTGATGATGTCTGCCGTATCTTTTTATTCTGAAAACAGGTGTTATCAACTTGATAATGAAGTAGATTAGATTGCCTTGTTGAAGCGAACGTTGTAACCCACTCGTTGTTGCGAATGGTCCATCCACAACGGAGTCGACAATTCTCAAATTTTCACGTAAACTCCACTAGTCATTTGTTTAAAATGTATTTCCGTCTAGCAGGTCGAGGAATAGTACATTTGTCTGTTGTTCCGAACAGCACCCTTGTATGTCGTCTTAATATCGAATGGATCTGGATAATTCGATTCTCTTTCTAGGAGATTCAAGACCTCATCAGTTAAGCCAGGGTAGGGTAACCCTATTCTGTTTTCATCTCGAAATTAAAGAACCACACAAGTGAAAGCTGAAAAAAAAAATATTGTGCGAAGAGTAAAATTCTTCTTCTTCTTATATGATGAGAAACAGAAAGTCCCCTTGTCAATGCTATAAATACCCAATGATATCCCACTATTTGGAGTTAAACTAATATACTATTTTAATAGAAACTCAAAGCATCTCTACCAATCAACCTTCATATAGTCCAGAAGTATTTTTGTGATATTAAATGGAATAGTTGAAATTTGATGAACAATTGTTTGTGATATTGAATAAGGCTATTCAAATTGAATTTGCAACTCGAAATTTTGAGTCCTGCTGAACTAAACATAAATTGTACGTATCTCCGCTGCAATAAAATCCCCTACTTTTATGGAATTATTTTTTTTCATTTTTCTTTTTATTTATTTAACATGATGAGTTTTGAATCTTTAAGCTAGATAGTACATGAATTCTATTTGGAATAGTGAATTTAAGATTCTTGTGATAATCTCGCTGAAATACAAATAAACAATTAGAGATGATTAAATTAAATGCATATGGGGACCTTTACATGGGCTATTGTTCATACAGTAAGATTGAAGAATTAATCACTAACAAATAATCAGTCTAGATTCGAGAAATTGTAACCAAAGTGGCAGATCGCATTGTAGTTGATACGTCGGCCATTTGCTTTTTTTGTTTATATCTTTGATTTGTGTCTGATATCATTTTTGACATCAAGAATACGAGGGCATACAATTCATTTTTGGCTATTGTATGTGCTTCGATGCTTCATTCTGATTTAGATCATCGTCGCTGGCACGAACTGTAAAGCACTGGAACTCACATGCGGCACGTGCCTCTCATGTAGATCTTGTGATATTTACTGTGACATTAATTACAAATGTCAATGACAAGGTCACGTGCAGAGACAAGCATAGTATTCATGATCATCTCAAAGATTCATATTAACATATTTATATATATATATATATATATATATATATATATATCAGCGAAATGCTCAGATAACCTTGTCAAACCTTTCATCACCAACATATCCACCCTCCATTGATCTTTTGACATTGAAGTGGAACATTCTCAAATCGTTGGCCAATAAATTAGCAGCGTCTTTGTTCAACGGATCGTTTGGATTGGGTTCTGAGAAAAGCACTAACAATCCCATGATAACTCTATACAAGTCTAAAGCCGGTGACCATTCCTCGCGCAAAATGTTGAGACATACATTGCCTTGTAGGTCAATGTTCGGGTGATATATTTTCTGTGTGAGCTTGACTTTTGGCGGATCAATTGGATAATTGTCGTTTACATTGACCTTGAAAACAAAAGTTCCATCCTGGTAAAACCCAGAGCGCGGAACTATGCTGATCAAAAAATTACTGATGTCTTCGGGATGTGGAAATTCAAGTTTGATGTTGGAAGGTAGACTGGAGCTTGTATTTTTAAGTTCTGCAAGATCTTTCTCGAGACGTACTTTGCCTACCGAGGTAACATTTCTCAGGCTGGAAGCACGGCTGCTTGTGAATGATGAGCCGCCGCTGCTGTTGGCATTTTGCTGTTGCTCAAGCTTTTTCTTTTGTTGGAGTTGTTTTAGTTTAAGCTAACATTTAGGTAAGTTAGTAAATTATTGTAAAAAATTAAACGGAAAAACAACAATTAAAAAAAAGGAGATAGCAGCTAGTTTTCCATTCTGCACTATCTCATATTCTGCCACATACCATTCTTATTCCACTTATAGACAATAATTGTATCAATTGAATTTGTATTTCGATAAATGTTATTGAATCAAGTGAATTCACATGTTCGTTATAATGCCAGATTGGTGGCGAAGTAATATTACAATAAATCCGGGGTGCGGGTGCTGCGTAACCCAGAAATACAGAGAAGAAAATACGAATGAATGAACACTACCAGGCTTTTCCAATACCAATACTACCTATAACTAGCTGCATCCATTGAAAGAACAATCTGTACAACTAACTATACTAATAAGGTGCTAAGTTTTTAAGTTAATGAAATAAAGAAATCAGCAGAGAAATGGTCCAATTAGTAAAGAAATTACTCGCGATTTTTGTAACCGCTGCAGCAATTGTCATGGCGGCAGCAGCAGTCTCCGATATCAACGAGCAAAGGTTAGCGATACAAGGAAGGATAATATATCCAAAGTACACGTTGCTTGAAAGCTTGAGCACCAGCTTGACGCTTACTGATTTGAGAACCAAGAAGCAGACTTATTCATATTTGAAAAAAGATGGTACTTTTGATATTCCAATCAGCAGAGACCTCCAGCGTGACGAGGGCAGTGAGGACGAGCACTACAATGGTTCGTTCTTGTTGGAGGTGAGCTGCACCGAATACATGATTGATAATCCGTTGGTGAAAATTGACGTCGGCTACGATAATGAAGACGGACAGACGGTAATCAAGGCGCGGAAACAGAGATTGGGAACATCGATGGACGAAATGAAAGAAGGCAGCGAGAGCGCTGTTGAGTTGGTGTACCCTCTCATTATGGGAGCGTTGCAGAAATACGACTACTACGAGCTGAAAAACAAGGGGTTTCTCGCGGGAACAGGTCAGCTCGGTATGATTTTGAATAACAAGTGGTTGGTTGGCGGAATCTCGGTGATGCTCGTCTTGCTCGCGTTCTCGTATGTCATCGAGCAGGTGGATCCAGACACCGTGGAAAGAGTGAAGAATGCGCAGGAGAACGACGCCGAAAGCGCCGAGCCGTTGATTGCGGAGAAAGCCAGTGAGCCACAGCAGGCGAAGAAGACTAACAAGAAGAAGAAGTAGTCGAAAACTGAGAAATATTCCAGAGCTCAAATCTCTCAAATCATTTGTATCTACCTCGTAACGTAGGTGGAGCCTGTATAAGAATAAGGAATAACTAGGGAATAATATCAGAGAGAATACAAGTTAGTTTGTACAACAGTTATAAGTAATTTCGTGGAGGTTCAATGCCATCCATCCATTCTCAAAGGAAAAAAATACCAAAGATAAATTTTGTTATATTATCAATAGATTTTCGTTCACTCATTTACATTCAACTACGATAGATCGCCGACTGGCTGTTTGTGCGCCAAACAGGAGCTTAAGTAGATAGATAGATCGAGGGACACAGCAGGAAGTTCTGCGAAACAATACAAAAACAGATATGTTTCTAAGGACTAGTTGCCGTAGGATGAACGCTGTTGTTGATACAACAGCTGTCTTCAAAAGAATGTGTCAAAGAGATCAACACGAGATAAAGGACAGTAAAATGGAAAATTAAAAAAAACATATCACGTGCCACATCATTTCTACGTATTTGCCGTGTATGGACTTTTTGTATTTTTTCTTTTTTTTTATAAATTTTTTTTTTTTTTTTTTGAATTTTCTTTTCTGGTGGCATTTTCTTTCTTTCTGAAAAGTAAAAAAAAAAAAAAAAACATCTCGAAAAAGACAATTACTAGCAGGACATACGGCGGGGGCGTTTAAGCGCAGAAACGCCTGGAGAGATCCATAGAGAGAAAATTTGACAAATATTCAAATCAATAACATATACTGAAAACGTTAAACATTTAACATCCATCTATATGGTATACAAGCCAGAGACATAGCAGTGAGCGTCATCTACCATACTACTAGCCCAGCGAAAGATTTAGATCTCCTGAATACTTACCCAACAACAGCACAGGAATACCGCAAGATGTCCCTCGCACAGTTCTCCAACATTGCGTTCTCGCAATTCTCAGAAAGAATAAACTTGGACCGTCTCAGATCCGACGCCTCGTCCTTCACGACTTCCTTGTCCAACATCAAGCCGCCACAAGAGTTCTTCGACTTCCGCAGGGTCTCCAAGCCGCAAAACTTTGGCGACGTGCAAAGCAGAGTCGGCTACAACTTGGGCTACTTCAGCACAAACTACGCCTGCATCGCTGGTCTTTTCTTTGTATACGCTCTTATCACCAACTTGTTGTTGTTGTTTGTCATCATCTTTGTTATTGCCGGTGTGTTTGGTATCACCAGATTGCACGGCGAGGACTTGGTTTTGCCGTTTGGAAGGCTCACCACCTCTCAGTTGTACACCGGCTTGCTTGTTGTTGCTGTTCCTTTAGGTTTCTTGGCTAGTCCGATCAGCACCATGTTCTGGCTAATTGGTGCTACTGGTATCACCATTCTCGCTCATGCTGCTTTCATGGAAAAACCAATCGAGACTATTTTTGAAGAACAGGTTTGATTTTGAAATTGTTGTATACCACCATCATAAAAATAGCATGAATATATTATCATAAGGCTTATATAAAAATATCATTATTAATCGATATACACATGTAGAAGCTCAAAGCGAGATAGTGTGAGTAACAGCTGCTCGGATTTTGTTCAGCAATTATTTATTGATGTTCAACGTGTAAACTAAAATAGTGTCAATGTTGCAAGCGCTGAAGATACGGATGTTTGCCAATAAAAAATGTCCTTCTTTACAAAGATAAAAAAACCGATTGACTAATCGCATATCAATGTGTCTTGCTAGTTGCCAATAAATACAGCATTTTCTGTAACGAGTTGTGTTAACTGACATTCAACGGAAATTTAAAGCTCATTAGGTATTTTCCTAATGATATCAGCACGATATAATGAAAGGTGAATTAGAAGATAAGAAGCTGAACAAGAAAGTTTTGATCTATCAATATTTATATTTATTATTATATTATTCAAAATTATGAAAGAAAATCAAAAAAAAAATTAAACTATGTACCATGTTCAGTATCAATCATTATTTATTTATTTCCCCCCCCCCAGATTCTTCAGATCTCAACATATTAATGAATTCATCGATCATGACAAAATTTCGATCGTTCGTAGCATATCTACGATGTCTTTCCATAGTTAAATGTTTTTGAAAGTCGGAAAAGTACACATTACAATTTTCACATCTTTCCAAATGTTTACCTGCCACATTTGTGTTAGCTGTTATCACTTGTGGCTTGGTTTCAACCGTAGTACTATTGTTGTTATTTTTAGAAACGTTCCCTATTGAATTTTTTAAGCTCGTACCATTTTTCTTTTTGACGACCGCTGTATTAATATTTTTGATATCATTATTGTTATCTCTCAACGCAGAATTCTTTAACGATAATCTTTCATTCCTATTATTCTTAATATTTATATTACCATGGGCAACACTCATTTTAGATTTTTTATTTTGATTATAATCATTAATATTTTTATGAGGATGAAATTCCATATCTATCAATTTTCTTTTCATGTTTCTGATCCGTTTATTTTCGTTGATTAAATCTCCTGGATTTCCATTCATTAGGTTACCAATGTTGGTAGACAACGATGCCATGTTGGAACTGTTCACGTTGGAAAGAATTCCTGATGCTGCTTGATTTGCAATGTTATTAATATTTGTTTTGTCTGCATCATTGTTGAATGGAAGTAACATGTAATTATTATCGATTTCTTGCTCTTCTTTTCCTTCTTCTTTACTGATTCTCTTAACATGGTTATTGTTATTTTCAATATTATCATTGGTAATCCTAATAGGAGATGATGTTGTACTATTGTTAGTGGTACCTATATTTTCATATTCGTCATTGACGTTCATGGTGGTATTTGCAAAATTCTCATCCGTGACGTTTTGCTGCTCTGTTTCTTCGTTATTCTCTTTCTGACATTCACTTGTAGTCATAGATCGCTCAACTATAGCAAATATTGTATTTCTGCCGTCCTCCATGATAGCATTCACATTATCATCTATGCGGCAGCACATTCGCAAATAGTCTCTTTGTTTTCTTCCGACATCATCATTGTGATCATTGACATTGGAAGAAGTTGGCGTTGATGATTTGCAATTATTATAAAAAAGATTTTTACGAAACTTCCACCTTCTTATATCTTCTTTTGTATCGTGGCTTCTAGAGAACATGGATCTTCCTCGAACATTAGGGTATAGTTGCGGGTAGACTAACTTGGAGGAACAATTAATAGGTATGCCTTCATCCTCACTATCATATTCACTATTTTCAGTCTCATCTTCATTTTGAAATTCTTCATTATCCTCGGTGTCTTGTTGATTCCTATCAAGGTTTTTCTTTTTGCTGTTTGACTTCTTTTTAGACTTTTTCCATTCTCGAAGAACTATCGCTCTGTATTTTTTTCTCAAATCATAAGTGTATAAAAACCAATCATTGAAAAAATTAATGTTTTTCAACCCCTGGGATCTTTTCTCCTGCAATAATAAGTTCTTCAAATTTGTTCTTGCATGAATGTTATTGTGTCCACTGTTGGCTAATATTCGTTTCCCATTGTATTTTAGTCTTGGATTCTTGTCTGTAATTGCAAATCTATCAGAATGGTTCAAATTGGAGCCGCTATTAGTGTTTTCAAATTGACATGTTGACGTATTTACAATATCAATGGGAGCAGTAGAAGCAGAAATGCATATAGTGCTCTTTGCTTCAGTTGATGTTCTCAGTCTAGGAATAATTCCAATATGTTTTAAAATCTTAACCGATTTAGACAGGCTCCATACCCGCTTTTCTATCCCATCAATATGGTGGAATATATCATGCACAGGATATGGAGATGGATCAGTCAAAGATTTTTTCTTGGTGAATTCTCTAGCGGATATGATCAAATTACAATCGTTGTTGAAAAATGGAGAAATGGTAGCACCGACTGTAAGAAATGCCTTCTTTAAGATTTCTAATTTTCTAGAATTGAAAGTAGCGGCATTTGGGTAAGTGCTATCTATATAAATTTTAGAGTGAGATATGAAGTTGATATATGATTGGATCTCTTGTTGCTTTCTGCTATTTATGTCTAAATCCACATCTTTGGAGGGTGATTTTTCATTTTTGGTAACACCAATGGCATTGTTATTATAGGACAAATCTATATCATTTTTCAACAAAGATTTCTTTCTCTTAATATTGGAAAGAATTACATTAATATCGCGATCCTCGAGAGGGTTTCTTGTTATTGGAGGCATAATGATAATTGAGATTTACCAATTAAGTCGTTGTTGAGCGAAGTGAAATCAACCAATATATCTTTTCTAACGTAGAGTATTGTTGACTCAATCACTAATGATCAACAGCAGCCCTTCAATCGCTTAAAACTATATTGATCTTTCCAATTATCTGAAAGGAAAATACACTTACGTAAAACAACAGCACAATACAATACACTGTATTCCCAGCGAGCAGCTATATTAAATATATTCCCTTTGTTTACAAACAGAAATCAAAACAAGTTCTTTCAAAAAATTTTCAGAGACACATCGCTTCAAACCATGTTCAGGGCTGAATAACTTGTATAGGTGCTCGTAACTTTCACGCAATTGAATTTATCAAAAGAAATTTAATCTTGAATTGAAATTTTTCTGCTTTTTACTCTTCAAAAAAAAAAAAAAAAAAATAATATATAAAAGCAGCTCTGCCCACATCTATTTCAACCCAACAGTTATTCTTTTTGTTATGTTATGTTTCTTTTCTTTTCTCTTCTCTTCTTCAAAAATTGTACAGTTCATCTAATATTGTAATGGTTTAATGTATAAAAAAATTAACCCCACAGTTAACACATTCTACTAGTTGAACAAGAGAAGAATCGGCGTATGATTTTAGGATTATATGCTGATTGATGAATACTTAGCTGGAGTGGGTCTAGCAGCCTGAAGATCAACAACTCTTCATCTGTTCTGAGATCAATCTCCTTACCAAGGTTCTTACATTTATTTGTATTTTCTATTTGTAATTCTGTATCGAGTTGATATATATTTCATGTTCTATTGTTCGGACATCTAGAAATTTTTGCTTCGTGTTTGTATTCATGGAATGCGAACGAGTGGTATCATCTTTGCTTGATCAAACCGTCTGAACGCGTTATCTATCAAAAGGCCGTTGGTACCGAGTTGAACTTTGGATTCTAGCAAAAATACTTCAAATGATTTGCAGATAAATTGGTGGATATTCTGAAGCATAGGCACCCCACGCGATTTTCTTCTGGAAATCTAAAATTAAAGAATGCATATATACCTAACAACAACTCATTGAAGCTGAGGCTTCCCGATAATAAGCTTAAACGAATATTAATAACGCCATGAATCTATGAAAACGTTGAACATGCACCTTGATTAGACATATAATGCTCTTTCTTGAACTGTAGTGTTATAGGTAGACGCGTTTCGATATGTAATAAATCGATTCAACTCAAAATATGGTCACGTGATTAGCACGTGATAATTACAAGCCCCGTTTTTTGATTCTTTTTTTGGGAAAATACTGCTTTTTTTTCCTTTTTTTTTGCTGTCTTTTTTCTTCTCGTTATTGAATAAAACAACACATGGAGAAGAAATTCGAGTACACGTTCGAAATCAACTAGACTTGCAGTTATTGTATTGCTACTATCATCTTCAGTGCTTTTTATCAACCTTCTCTCCATAATATTACCCTTCAAAGAAGAATAAATAATGTCATTTTTTGATATCTTAGTTGGTGCAGCCATGTTTACTGTTGCCACTGTCGTTTTTATCTATTATAGTGCATGGGTATTCATTCTTCCATTTGTTGATGAAGATTCTGTCTTGAATTCCTTTTTCCTTCCTAGAGAATGGGCTATCCGTATTCCTGCCATATTGTTGATTTTAGGTTCTTCTGCTATTATTTTATTCATTAGTTCTGTATTGATCAAGTCTTCTAAGAAGAAGTCGGTTAAAAAAAAGTCAACTTAGTCAATAATCATAACAATATTGCCACTTATGCGCCCTATGAATCCTCAAATAATGATATTAATGACGATGAACAAGTACTTGTTTTCTCATCCAACTATCAATATGATACACTATAATTTTGATAATTGCAGACCATCAAATTCATTTGTAAATAATGGAAGAGTATCGAATACACGTCTTTCGCTCACTATTCATTAAAAAGAACAGCCATAAATCTGGCTATTCTCTTCGTTAAAAGTCATAAATGTACCAAATCTGCATATACAGTTCTTTTTTTTCTTTATATTTATTTAATTAATATAAATTTATTTACATCTCTTAGTCTCAAACTTGGAATTGTAGCAGAACAATTTGTTCCGATCTTACTGAATGTCAGAGATATTAGGTTAGCTTTTTCAAAAAAAAAAAAAAAAGTGAGATACTCGTTTAAATTTTTCATTCTACTGGATTTCAGACAAGTAAACTATATGAATCAGAATGGTTTTTAACTATTTATGCCCTGGTGTTTTCAGTAAACTTGGCAAGTTGTAGCACTTTTTTAATAAATCAGTTGAAATAGACTTAGGTAACTTAATACTATTTCCATTTTATGTTAATAAAGTTATTACCCGTAGCTACTTAGTGAAGAACAGTATACTAAGATCGTCGAATTTGTTAACAATATCAATAAATATTTAAGGAGACTATCGCTGCTCATTTTCAAATTATATTCCATCAGTAATGTTATAGTAGTAAGCTATCTAAATATAATTATATCATATATTTGTATAGTTGTGGCCAACATGGAAAAAGTAACTGAATAATACCTTGCTCTAATGATCAATACGAATAGCCGCAAATATTACTATTTTTAAAATTTCCGGTAGCTTTCTCGCTAAGTTTCTCTCTAACAAAGAAAATAACGAAAACTCGAACCAACTCAAACCAGCTTGGCTCTAAATTTCAAAGAAAGAAAAATGAAGAATAAAACAAAGCAAAATAGTATTCAATGGCTTATGTGTAACACCGAGTGAATATCTTATGTGATGTGAAATCCTACTTCAAAGTCCATATTTTTATTGTTAACTAATCTGTAATTTCTCACGGTTTTACACATTCTGATTTTTGTAGACAAAAGAGGAATTCAAAAATAATAATGATGCTTTATTGCAAGCAGGCGAATCATACAATTACTGCTAAAACTAGCACAATTTAAGTTTTAAAAACAAGGACATAGCAGATTCTGCGTTGGTACAAAATACACTAGAAGTCTTCAGTGAATAGTCAAAAAAAGAGAATCTGAAATTGCCTGATACTATCTGAGATGACGATAAATACGTAACAACTACAAAATTGTAAAATATTGTTGAGAGTAAGTCCAAACTGAGTTTTTCAATACACACAGAGCAAAGAATTTTGCTAGACTAACTAACACGCTTGTTTTAATTATATTATAAGCTTAATAACCCTTTAGAAATTACGCGCTCAAGGAGTTATTTTGCTCTCCATGGTATGCTAGAAATTTATCGCACGGAAATGATAATTAAACAATTTTTTTGGTTTTTGCGGCCTGTGAAGTTTTTTTCTTTTATTTTTTTCGAAGAGAGAGAGAGAGAGAGGGAAAAAAAAAAAAAAAAAAAAAAAAAAAACAGTTTTTGCAAGTTTTGACGTGCGTACAACAGAAAGTTCTGTAAAGTGACAGCGACAACCGAATTACTCCACAATTCATGACTTCATACCAATTTACTGAAAAAGAAATGGATAAAAGAATTATCCAACTCCATAAATACAAAAATAAAGGGCATTGCAAAAAGGTTTATGTACGGTATAAAAAGTTAATACGCAACACAATATAATATGTGGTGCAGAATTCATGGGATGGCCGCTGCTGGTGAACTCCGAGCCATGTAATGTATTATTTTCCTTATAAGTACAATTATTTCTTCTCTTGCGTCTAAAATACATAAGACAAAGCATTTGTATAAAAGATGTATTAATTTCCCAAAATATAACAAATTTTTTTGCTTTTGCTTATTCTTTTCGTTTTCTCTCTCGTATTATCAAATATCCCTCCGTGCACTGTCACAAATTATTAATAAACTTAGCTAGCATACATCAAATTAATCAAAAATGATAAAAAATTCACATAAAAAAACAGAAAACTACACTATTGATTGTCTCAATGTTTCTGCTAATAGCGCTAGCGCAAATAATGATGCTGAATTCAAAGGTAATCAACGTGACTCAGATCACATTATGTTATTTGAAAGTACTGACAATAATGAAGATAACAATCCGAGTACAGACTCTAATTCTGAAAAAGATGGATTTGATTGTTTCAAGCATAATTGCAATGCGTATAACTATATGTTATACATGAATTCGCAAAAGGAGTGCAAGGACTCAAGGGTAGAGCCTGCGTATAATGCGATTACGTTCTCTGATGAAGTTGAGATATTTGAGTTTGAAAAAACTGAAACCGTTGCTGTCCCCGTTCCACAGTACTTTGAAAGTGAACAACTTTACAAGTTTAAATGGTTGGATAGAAAGCTTAGAAGACAAGAACTCAGAATGGCGAGAAGACAAAAAAGAAAAATAAGGAAATTAAAAAGAAAACAGGTAGAACAAACTTTGCAAAATTGCTCGAATGTGCGCCAATTTAACAAAGAAAACAAAGCTGACACATTGGAAGAGGCTGAGGAGCCACTTTTTCAAAACAAGATGTAAATATTTTTAGACAAGACATAGATAAGCTCCTAGAGAACACGAATATACCGCCGAATTGATGATAATTTCCAAAATAGTGGAGTATGCTTAGAGTTTTTCATTCCGATTTTTCTTCCGTTCGAAGCTTAGATACACATATATAGACTTATCAATTTAATCGTTCATTCTTAATTTTTCATTACTTTCTTTTGTATCAATTCAAGTATAAATCATTTAGAGAAGAATACCGATCATTCAATTCACATATCGTATTCATTCTGTTTGACAAATAATATGCCACACAGCGTAGCATAACAACCGTACAGCCGCGTGTGGACTGCAAGGAGTTTAAGTGGCTGAATTATGTGTATAATCAAAAAACGAGGGAAAAAAAAAAAAAAAAGAAAAAAAAAAAAGAAGAGAAAATAGCGCTTAAGAGAAGGAGAAAAAAAGGAGACGAAAGAAATATCGGAAAAATGCAGATTATATACAGTAGTATTCTTTTGTGAATTAACATTATTTGCAAGAAAGAAAACCCACAATATTAATTACACATTCTCTCGAAGTTTTTGTTTTTCGTTATTGTTGTCTTCGTTTCCTAAAAGAAATGCTCAAATTAAAAAGTGCTAATTCACAATCTCTCGCCAACACATCCCTGAAACCATACTAAATTAATATAATACTTTTTTCGTATTTTTATGATCAATGAACAATAACAACAATAGAAGAAAAACTTTAAAAGATTTTGAGTTCCGAAGCAAAATTGGAGAAGGATCATACTCAACAGTTTATAAGGCTGTGGATCCATCAAATCGCAAGATTTATGCGATCAAAATACTTTCCAAACAACATATAGTTAAAGAGAAAAAGATAAAATATGTGAACATTGAAAAACAGACATTAAATAAACTTGGCCATCACCCAGGAATAGTTACTCTTTACTTCACTTTCCAAGATGACAACTCTTTGTACTTTGTGATAGACTTTGCAGAATACGGGGAATTGTTGACACTCATAAGAAAGTTAGGTTCTTTGAATGAGGTTTCCACAAGGTATTACATGGCTCAATTGATAGATGCTGTCAAATTCATGCATTCTAAAGGCGTAATTCATCGTGATCTAAAACCAGAAAACATTTTATTGAATCATGATATGAAATTAATGATCACAGATTTTGGTGCTGCCAAAATAATTAACAATAACGATGCCAACAGTGATCAACAACAGCAGGACGAAAACAAGAATAACGGAACTACGATTACAAAGAACGCATCCTTTGTAGGGACTGCAGAATACGTGCTGCCTGAACTTCTTCAAAATAATGAATGCGGCTACGAATCTGATATTTGGGCTATTGGTTGTATCATGTATCAATTTGTCGTAGGCACTCCTCCCTTCAAGGCCAGCACTGAATATTTAACTTTTGAGAAAATCATAGCTTTAGATTATAAATTTCCAAGTTCGGTGTTCATACCTGAATATATAAAGCATCTAGTTGGTAAGATCTTAGTTATTGATCCTTGCAAGAGGTACACTATTCCAGATATCGAGAAACATCGTTTTTTTCAGCTGGTAAGATGGAATGATTTCAGTTTTATCTGGAAAAGAAACCCTCCTAAAATTGAACCTTATGATCCAAAGATTTATAAGAATTTAGATACTAATTCCCCGGTTTCATCATCCCCACTACCTTCTTCCACCAACATTACTCTTTCAAATGACAAAACAAAGTTACACAATTATCATCCTGGACTTGCCCCTCACAAGAAACCAATAAAGAGTGCTTCAAATAACAAGACTAGCAAAAATTTATTACTGGATATTCTCAGTAGTAATTATGTTCCTTCGCTGAATAATTTTACAAGGGGAGCAGCAGCGGCAGGTGCTGGTGGTGCTGGTGGTGCTGGTGGTGCTGGTGCAGGCGCCAACACGAAAGCTTCTAGTAATCACCCTCATGGAGGTAATAATAATAAAAATTTACATAGTCATGGGCTTGTGAATTATTCAAGTGATAAGAATAGTAGCAATCCTGGTGGTAATGCTGCTGTCTTGGCAGCTGTGAGCGCATCTAATTCTAAAGTACAACATTCTCCGAGAATGGTGCATCTTAGTACCAGTACGAATTCCAATTTAAATAATAACATGGCTATGCTGCTGCCGCCTATTACAAATAGTATCGTTAGTGTTTCACATAATGGTGAGGGATCTTCTGATTTGGGTGATCTTGTCGTTAATAATAATAATAATTTTGATTTACTATCATCATCTTCTCCCGCTCTTAATAATAGCAGTCTGAGCCAATCAGTGTTACAAAAGGCGCCTACAATTCCAATCAATCATGATTTAAATAATGGTAGTACATTTAAGGGTGGTAATAGCCCCTCGAATAATCCATTCATGAAAGCGGTGATAAATAATGCTACTAATAATGGAGTCACAGGAAACCTGTCCACGAAAAAATTACAAATAATGACAAATAATTTTTCATCTACAACACAGCAACAGCAACACCTACAACAACAGCAAAATCCATCTACTCCTCAAAGATTTACAGGCCAATCAAGCTCAGCTCAGTCTTCTCCATTACATCATTTACCTCCACCTCAGCAACTGCAGCAATTCATGAGACAAGCAAGTAGTGCTAGTGGAGCATCTCCTCAAATACAACCTAGTCCATCAACCGACAATCTAAAATCACTGTCCTTCAGTTTATCCTCCAATTTCAATTCTAATAATTTCATAAAACCTTCAACTTCCGTGAATAGTTTTGGTGGAAACAATAATAATTATTATGAAAATTATAATGATAATGGTGCTGTGAATGAGCAAGGTAATGAAGTTTGCGATTCTCCAACAATTACCAGCAATAGGTTATTAATGGGCTCGGGCGAAGCTCTGCCGTTGAATCGTTCACATGGATCAAACAGGATGAATGACACTATTAACTTCAACTTTACTTCAGATGATGAAAATAATACTAGCAATAATGGATGGAGGACGAATAAGCAAAGTCACACCAATGCATCGATTGAGCCAAATAATCAATATAAGAACTACAATGGTAATAACTATGATAATAACTATGATAATCCATTATACCGAAACGGTAGTGGTGATACGGATAATGGTAGCCTGGCAGATTTTCAAAAGAATAATAATACTAGTGATCCCTCTAATTATAATGAGCGTGATTTTTCTTCACATTTTAATGATATTTTATTATCTAATAGGGAATCCGATAATCAAAAAGAAGTAAATAGCAATATGATTGCTGACTCTTTGGAATATGGTGACACTTGTAAGATTCCTAATGAAATTTTGAATCACTTATTACCAAATGAAAAAATACTTAAGATGAATATCATTTTATTTTTTGATAGTAGTATGTCTACAATAACTGATAGTAATAATAAGAAGTTGATTGATGCAAACGATGATTTGAATGATGGCTATAACTTTTTAAATGATGGACAAAAATTAAGAGAACTTTTTTCGAATTTAAATAGAAAGTTGGAATATTTTTCTAGGCCTGAATTATTGGTTTTAACTACTTTCGGAAGAATTTTAATAATTCAACTGATAGATTATAACAATTTATTAGAAGTATTAAGATGTGATTCAATTTTCTGTTGTGAATATATCACGGATAATGATGATTACTCGATTATTTATTCGCTGGAATTATTCAAGATTTTTATAATGGCTAAGTATGATTTGGTGAATGGTAAATTGGGAATTGATTTCTCAATAGACGATTCCAAGGAATCTTGGAATAATGCGATTATAAAATTTAATCAATCAAATATGTCTTCAATGGAAAGCATTAATGCTATGGATCAGCGTGAATCGCTGCAAAATAAGTTGAAAAAACTTGACTTGAAATTAAATACTTCAAGACAGGTGTCGGAAATTAGTGATAGTAATGATAATGAAGATGATGGGGAAGAGGAAGAACAGCATAATACTTTTTCTGATGATTTGATTAACAGCTATTCTGTTTCAGAAAAAGCTGGACAAAGTTTATCATCTTCATCATCACTGCAAAAACCACCCATCAAAAAGTTAAATAACTCAAACACTATTTCTTCGTCACCAAATACTCCACGAAGTGCCACCAGACAGTTCTTTAATGAGAAAAGTTCCAATAAGTACAAGCTAAGATCTCCAACTTCTTCTTCATCATTAAATAGCAAAAATTCGGCTTATCATAATCCCTCGTCTAGTACTAGCCGCAGAAATGGAAATAAGCCTGGTAGCGGTGGTGGTTTTGCCGCTGCTGCAGCAGCGGCAGCAGTCGTTGGTGAAGGAAATGGATTTCAACATCACTAGTAAATTTTAAACTACATATTCTTTGCTATTAGATAGCAAAAAACCAGCATATATATACTAAATAAAATCAATGTTTGTGATAGATTTCTATAAGTAAAAGGTTTTCAGTAACAGCTAACTTCGTAATAATTTATTTATTACTTAAACAGCTATGATAAAGATGATGATTTTGAGATTAAATATGGCGAATAAAAAGAAGAAAACAAGAAGTTGAAAATTGAAAGATTTTAATTAAAACATTGAAAAAAAAAATAGTAAACAAATCAACGTTCAAAATATGCAAATGAAAAGAGTCAATGTAATGAATGTTCTGAAAAACTTAGGATATTCAGAATTTACTCCCACGCGCTAGCATCGAAAAATAAGCTTGGATCCAATGCACTGATATCAACGCTTGTAACTTCATTATCGAGTAATAATTCTGCCATGACTTTACCGGTACCTGGAGCATTATTGATACCCCAACAAGAATGTCCACTTGCAAGGTATAACTTAGGAACATTAGTTTCTCCTATTAAAGGACCACTACTACTAGGGACGTCCAATACAGGTAAGTAACACGCTTGTCTTTTCAATATTGTACCACCTTTTAATGTAGAGGATAACTTACCTACAATATCAAACAACTTGTCACATTTTTCCTTTACAACTTGCACATCATCTGTAGTTTCTGGAACATCTACCGCAGTATCGCCTTCACCACATACATAAACTTCATCTTTTCTAGCATACATTTCAGGTGATGCGTAGCCACTTTCAGATACTTTCAATTCTGTGAAAATAGCAAATGGGGATACAGGCTCACCATTTTCTGGTAAAATTGTAATGGAATGTGCTCTGAGACCTGATATTGGACAATCTGGAAGTATTTTCGAAGTCCAAGGACCCATGCTTAATACGACCTGTTCTGCAATTAATTTCAAAGGGGTAATATTATTACGCTGTTCGTCTTGGGCTGTGGATGGGATATAACTGACACCTTCAGCTTCACCAGAGGTATCCAGGAATAAAACCTCGTTGACCTTGCCTATGATTAATTCTACCGCCCCCGTCTCTATGGCCTTTTTCAAAATAAAATTTGTAAATTTGTAAGGATGAACTTGTGCAGCATCATCGGCACCACCTAACAATGACCAGTCGTGAATGTATGTTTTATTTATCCAGTTCAAATCTTTAGGAAGGTCTAAAGAGCTAGATATATCTTCATGCTCATTCTTAATGGAGTTTTTGGTCACTGTGGTGCTCTTTTTTGTTTTTAGTTTTTTATTCTGCTTACTACTCTTTATGGAAGAAGAAGAAGAAGAAGCATTTCTTTTTGAGTCTTCATAAACTTCATTACCATCATCATGGGTGCTTAAATCTGTATGGCTGCTTTTGCTATCATTGTCATCTTCTTCACGTTCATAAGTTTCTTCATTATCCGACTTGCAGCTACTGCTCACGTCACTGTATTCCACGTCACTAGAATCAGTACGACTTTCCAAATTTTCCAAACTTTCTTCATTATTTTTATCTTCATACAACTGTTTTGATCTTTTCTTACGATTTTCCTCCGCATGCTGGAATGGTTTCTGAATGTCACCTTCCAAACTAAGGGTTGTCAATTTTCTGTAGTCCCATTGGGCATCACCACCATGTTCATCACTTAATTCCTTGTGTAGTTGGAATGATAACGGAACCAATTGTTGTGGAAAAGCCCAAAGCGCTAATAAACCACCAGCTTTGCCGCTAGCACCGCCAGCCACACGCTTCGATTCAATGATTGTGACGTGATACTTTTCTTTATCAAAGGATTCATGTCTGGTCAAATAATAGGCAATGCAAACCCCTACGATACCTGCACCAACAATTATGATATGTTTTTTTCCAGCATGTTTCCCAGAATGGACTGAAGTGTATTTTATATGATTTTCCATTACTTATGTTACAATAGTGATAGCAAAAATACCGCACGTATAAGCGAACTTTTTAGACGATTGAGCTTGCTGAAGTCGATATCGTTTCCAATCTCAAATTGTATTATTTATCAATGGATTTGAAATGATTTGAAAGTCTTAAATATAGCTCGATTTTATTCCAGAAAAAACCTCAAGAGCACTCGCTGTCAACTATTACTATACTTGCTATCTATTTTACCGTCTTAAAAATATATATTTATCTATTATTATTGCTCGAAATCAGAAAAGCAAACTGGAATTACCAAAATAATATAAACCTTGATTAGCGATAAGAGTACCTTTGACGATGCGATATAATGCTGTATTTTGCAAGACTTCAATTGTGTAATCTCAATATTACTAAAAACGTATTAAATCTTGTCCTTTTTGTTCTGCTTTTGTTCTTCTGCAGCCTAAAACAGAACAAAAATTGTAATTAGAAAGCACATACAGTGAATCTCTATGAAAAATTAGCAAAAAAAAAAAAAAAAAAAAAAAAAAAAAAGGATTAACCCAATATTTTATAAACCCTGGGATGCTATTAAGCCTTACAGCTTTACATCCAATTATGTACATGGTCAGGCAACATACGGCATTTGCATTATTTGATGGATAATCCGTAATATTTAAGGGCGGTTTTCTTCTTTTTTTTTTTTTTCTTCGAAATTTTTGTTCAAAAAAAATTTTTCTTTTTTTTTTTCTTTCTCGCTTTAACGTGAGAAATAAGTTGAATAGTTTGAAATCCTTTAAGTTTTTACGATAATATTTTTCATCAACAAACATCAATTGTTTTCACTTCATTCTGGCTAAGTGCTTTATTAAACTCATTTTGCCTATTCGATAGAGTTAATTTTCTATTATTTAATTGGCAAAAATTATCTGAAACAAAAGAGCAATTTTTTACATTTGAGAGAGCAGTATCAGACATTAATAAATAATAAAATAAATAGTCAAGTTACGTCATGAGTTCCAGAGGTTATAATAACAATAACAGATATAATAATGGCAGCGGTCATTACGCAGGGAACACGAACTTTAATAATAATGTCAACAACTACCAAAGTCAAAACAAATTTTGGTTTGAGATTAAGGGCTGGACCAATGCCACTCAAGATAATTTGGTCAGTTTTATTTCTAGAAAATCCAATGTGGTCATTCGTGATGTGCAGGTCATCAATGGCGGCGACACAATCAAGGCTTCAGTCAACAACAAAGACAATTCTGACACTCTTAAGAGATTGAGTGGTGTCAGATTTGCTGGTAACGTTTTACGAATCACAGCGTTGCCCGATGGAATGGGTTCCGCAGCATTCTCATCCACGTCTACTACTTCAACTTTGGATCTTCTCAAGGGCTTTCTAAACAGAAGATTCAATCCACAACAACGTTTATTAGACTTGACCAATATGGCAATCGATGCTCAATTACAGCAAACTGGAATGTTGAATATTTCTTTCACAAAATTATTCACTGCTCTTATGGTTGTAGCTGGTGAAGAACCTTACAAATCTGGCGTAGATTCCTTAAACCTAGCAGAAAATACTATCAGTGATGGCGCCACCATCACCCCATTGACTCAAAGTTTCCCTAAGTTGAAAAATTTATCTTTAGCGAATAACAACATCTCAATGCCACGTTCTTTGGAGAATTTCAAACATAAATTGCCACATTTACAACAATTGCTTCTTGTCAATAATCCAATAGTTAATTATAATCAATACTCTATAGAAATTATGAAGATTTTTCCAAGGTTAATCAGTTTGGATGGCCAGCCTGTTAGAGATGAACAAAAATTGTTGACTATTTGGAAGTTTCCTCTCGGCAAACAACAATTTTTTTTTGAGGATAATAATTTACAAAGTCTTTCCACAGGTTTCATATCTAATTTTTTAAATTTGTGGGATACGAATCGCAATGGCTTAGCTCAACTTTACACACCAGATTCTCAATTCTCAATGTCTATTTCCACTGATGATCCATCAATCAACGTTACTGATAGCAATAGTAACAACAACAACAGCAACAACAATAACAACAGTTGGGGCTATTATTTGACTAGTTCAAGAAATTTCACTAAGATTGCTAATCCAAATGCAAAGCTTAGTAGAGGTACCGAAAATATTATCAAATCGTTCTTGACATTACCTAAAACCACGCATCAGTTATCTTCAAATCCAGATTTATTCTCCACCGAATGTTGGAAAGTCACAGATAATGCTATCATGATTGTCTTGCACGGTGAGTTTGAAGAAACAGCTGCTCCAGAGATTGATTCTTCCTCGGTTGCTTCAAGCAATCCTAGAAACAGAAGAATGGGCTACAGAAATAACAATCACAACGACAATACTAAAAAGATCTTATCAAAAAGATCATTTGATAGAAGTTGGTTTGTCGTTTCTGCTGGCTCCTCCTTCGTTATTGCTTCTGATTTATTATGTGTTAGACCCCATACTAGTGGTTCTGCCTGGATGCCAACGGCACCACAGCAACAACCTTCTACTATTCCAACAGTTGTTCCAGGTACAGTACCAGGCATTGTACCTGCCGCTGCAGTACCTGCTGTTATTCCTCCTGAAATTATTTCTAAGCTTAGTCTTGATCAACAAACTATTTTGGCTAAGATCATTCAAGAAACAAAATTGAACATAAACTTTGCAGGTATGTTGGCAGAACAAAGTAACTGGGATCTTGTTACTGCCATTACGAATTTCAATGCTAGTAAAGCAAATATTCCTCCAGATGCATATATTCAATGATACGGCTCGTATGTTTCCTTGTCGAATTATACATTATAGTTACGCATATATATATATAGTTTTAAATAGTTACATATTTTTTTTTTTGCATTGTTTTTATTATGGATGGATTGTGTATTTTTCACATTCATTTATGTTCATCACTCTTGATTAATACAGGTTAGAGATCCGTCTATAAATATTTGATAATCTTTAGTAGATTTTTAGGTGGATATAAGGCTTCAGCTGGAGGAATTTCATCATAATATATCTATCCATCATATCAGTCTTCTAAATGACTACTACCAGCTGAATATATTACATTGAAGTAATTATTTAGCAGATTGATAGATATGTTAACAAAAACCAATTACTGAAGACTTTTGGAACTTATCCTGTTTTATGACGACCATTAGCAAATAAATAACATTAAAAATAAATCCTATATAAGAATTTAAAAAAATCACGTAAACCAAATCCGTTAAGATCATCTGGCTACTTGTTAAAAATCGATTCAAATCGTAGAAAAAAAAAGTAGGATGTGGAAACTATTTATAACGTAATATTCAAATAATATAGTAAACAAATTAGCTTAGCTGCTAATAGCTTAACCTAATAACAAATTACAAATTATCGTTTTATAGTTAATCCAATTTTCGGCTTGCTATGTCCAATTTCATGTCATTTTGATTTTTTAAGCTTCAGCTTTAGTTATTATTACACGCATATATCAAATGGTACACAGAAATATATCAATCATATATTTGATTGATGAATCCTTAAAATTTCTCCTACCAAATATAAACTTCCAAAAATAATAACATTTCTACCATCGAAACTATTCTTCACAAAAACATCATTGACATCTTCGTTAATACTTATCTTAGAGGGTTCAATTTTTAGTTGGTCGACCATAAACTGCTTTAAAACATTTGTATCATATGATTTTATCCAAGGCATATCTTCAACACCATGAGAATGATCAAAGTTTGTTAAAATTACATTGAAATTCTTGTTTTTGCAGTCCTTCAAAATAGGCTTCAATATTTTTCGAATATCCTTAGATGATGTCATAGACAATATGTAAGTAATCGGCTTTTCATCATTGCTGAAATGATCGTCTATGTAATTCTTTAATTCAATGGCAGCAGATTCGTTATGTGCACCATCCAAAAGAATAGGTATAGTTTGAACATGGTGATCCTTATCAGTAAATTTGAAATCCAAATTCTGTAATCTTCCTGGCCAAGTAGTATTTACAACACCATCATGAATCAATTTTGGTGTGATTTGCTCGGCTATTTGATTATCATCGGGCGACGCTGATGATTTTAGAAGTCGGGCTCTTAATTGCTGTAAAATATTGATAGCTACCGATATATTGTTGAACTGATAAGAACTTTTAATATTGTCAAACTCAAACAGTGAATCTGAATTAGATGACAGCTCACTCGACTCAAGAATACAATCATTTTTATATGCTAAAATCAATGGTGAATCGCTGTCTTTCGCTATTTTTTCAACAGTGTCAATTACTGGTTTTGCGTTTGATGCATCTATCACACATGGAACCTTTGGTTTAATAATTCCTGCTTTTTGAGTGGCTATCTCCTGTATAGTGGATCCAAGAATGGATTCATGATCCATTGCTATTTTAGTAATGCCTGTAACCAAGACCCCATAGTTTTTCTTTTCTGTATCAAACGGAGGTATCACGTTTGTTGAGTCTAGCTTTCCACCGAGTCCCACTTCGAGGACGGCAAAATCGACTTTTTCGGAAGTAAATAAATCAAAAGCCACTGCAGTGTGTAGCTCGAACTCGGTAGCATTGATATTATGGATTTTGTTGATTCTGCAGACCTTCAGCTTATGCGAATCGTACTTCTGTCTGGATACCGGCGTCTCGTTGATGCTTATGCTGTCGTTCACTGAGATGAGATGAGGAGATGTGAATTTACCAATCTTCAACCCCGGGATACTTGACAACGTATTGCTAACGTACGAGCAAACAGATCCCTTGCCGTTGGTCCCTGCTACGTGAGCAGCGACTCGCCAGCCAGACAACTGCGGGTTTCCTAGATGGCCGAGAAGATTCTTTATTCTGAAAAGCCCTAAGTCAATGCCCATTATCAAAAAATAGCAACAGCCGCAAATAAAGCGATAAAATATAAGGCAACGTCTCAAGTCACTAGACAGCTAGGCCACTAACAGTCAGCTATTCACCAACTGAAGTCTATCAAGCACATCCATGTCAATCCATCAATCTGACTATATAAGCAAGAGGTCACGATAATGGGTCGCGAAATATTCACGATTGCGAGCCCCGCTGTCACGTGCTAAAATAGCCAATTAGGAGCCCCGGCGCGCCTCATAATAACTGCCATCAGCAATCTCAAAGCCCATTTGCAGTCTTACATTCATGTTCACCAGCAAAGAGTAAGCAAATGGCCTTTGCAGAGCTCAGTCGAGTAGCCTTGTTGACACAAAACTTATATTTTTTATATGTTTTCCGGCTTGCTATCTAAAGGGTGCAAATGAAATGAAATGCAATGCTTCTCTTCAGTATTCTTAGTAGGGATATTTCGACAACGGATTCCGTCCTGGTAAAAAGAGCTCTCATAAAGTCTTTCGTATGCATAAGCAAATTCGCTTCATTTCTTCCGTAGGGCGTGTGCACATAACCGCATGTCGTGCAAAACTTAGGAAAGCCGAATCTCGGACACAGGGGCAACAGCAAATTTGAGCTGAAGAATGTATAAAGAAGATTGATTGCCCCTAGTTGGCGATAGCAAACTGATAACCCCAGATGATATCAACATTTAGCAATAGGATTTCTCAAGCCAGCTAAGCATATCCACTTCTTTATACTCTACTACAACATAGGAGATCAACACACAACATAACACACAGCAAAGTGCACTGCAATAAAACAAAACATAATATACAACTGCAAAATGTTCAGCACACAAGCATTGGCCAGACAACTCAGATCCCCAATGGTGGCCAGAAGATCTGTTGCCATCGCTAGAAGATACTCCAGAACCGTTTTTTCTAGTGGTTCTGTCGGAAAAAGCCACGGCATCGGCAACAAGGCCGCTTTCAGTGGCGTCAACGGGCTTGGTTTCCCAAGAACGTACTCCGTGGTGTCAGAGCCGTCTGTGTCGTCCCAGATTGAGTCTCTACAAGGCGTCTTGTCGCAAGACAAGGAGGTCAACCAGGCTTTGATGAACCAAAGAATTTATAAGGAGGCAAGACTACCGGAAAATGAAGAAGAGTACGACTTGTACGAAGACATCCACAATTTGATACTAGAAAGAATCTTGCCGAACATTCAAGAGGACGGTGGAAACATGGAATTCAGAGGCTTCAACTTTGACAACGGCACTGTCTTTGTCAAGTTGACGGGCGCCTGTACATCTTGTTCTATGAGCGAGACCACCTTGAAGCATGGTATTGAGGGCATGATGACGTATTTCATTCCGGACGTCACTGCTGTTAAGCAGGTGTTCGACCCAGAGGAAGAAATTGCCCTTCTGGAATTCGAAAAGTTGGAAAAAAACTTAAAAAAGAAAAGCGAAAGCTAAAGGGAGCGTTGTTCGTATTTGCATGTTTATGATTGCTTGTCAATCACTTAGCATTTTTCCTTGTTTGCTCTTCCACCTTACACAATTTCATATTCAATAGCATTTAAAATTTTCTTTCTGGTAACACTATTTGTAAGTCAGGCATATATTATCAATATAATGTCGCCAATACGTAAATTGTATCCACTATTTCCATTTCAACGTTGAAATGTCACATTTTAGAATCCCGAGTTAAATAAATTTTGGTCACATAACACTATTTCCAACAGTGTGCGAACTTATCCAATAATAATTCAAAAGGATTATGCATCGATCAGTTCCATTAATGGCTTCAAAGAAATATACGAAAAAATAAAAGCTTATAAATGTTAATTGTTGGTGATGACTGATGACTTGTCTGATTTAATGTTGAATCTCACAGTAGGAACAATATCACGTGATTTATATCACGTGATTCAGCCCAAATTACTTTACAAAATTACAAAAAAAAGTCATAAGTGCTAAGCACCCCTATAACTTTCCAAAAATTATTATTATATTACGAAACGAAACAACTCCGGAGAGCCAGAATTGAAAGAAAACGAATTATTATTTGATGATTGGCGAGTAAAAGCCGCGAGTAGCGGATCTATAAAAAAAAAATAAAATAAAAGAAAAAGAATAAGAAAAAAAAATCAACGATGACTTATTAGTCACAATAATATATACAGGTTCATCACTTGTTTTACATATTTTTCTTTTAAGCTTTAGTTAAGTCTTTCTTTTCAGCTGAACTCTCTTTTTTGATCGAAAGAGATATATGTCGTCAATTCTTAGCAGCTGATTCATTTACACTTCTTTACAAATATATATAAAAAATGCTAAGAACCGCCATTAGATTCAGGCATGCTCGTTCTTGCTCTTCTGTGCCAAAGTCATCCTTCGACTCTAAAACTGCCGCCAAAGTCTTTGCTGCTTCTGCTACCTTTTCTAATGCTGTGAAGTTCTCAACCTTCTCTGCTACCCGGGAGGCTCAGCTTATTTCTGGTAAAAACTTGTCAAAAGACATTAAACAATCCATTGCTGAAAAAATTACCACTATCCAGTCCAGCTTCAACTCAAAGTTTCAACCTAAATTATCCATCATTCAAGTTGGTGATAGATCTGACTCTTCAACCTATGTTAGAATGAAATTGAAAGCTTCAAAGGTTTCAAAGATTGACTCCGACGTTATTAAGCTCCCTGAAAATGTCACACAAATTCAGCTTTTGCAGCACATTGATAAATTGAATAACGATGATTCGATCCATGGTATACTAGTTCAATTGCCTTTACCTCCTCATTTAAATGAAAATGAAGTAACTAATTCCGTGTCCCCATTAAAAGATGTTGATGGTTTCCATAGATACAACATTGGTGAATTAAGTAAAAGACACGGTACTCCGAATTTCTTACCTTGTACTCCTTTTGGTGTGATCAAACTATTGCAATCTATTCCGGATTATGAAATCAAAGGCAAAAAAGCTGTTGTAATTGGCGCTTCTGACATAGTTGGTTCTCCAGTCTCCACTCTTTTAAAGAAATTGGGTGCTACTGTTACTACTTGTCATTCTCATACTACTGATTTGCCGAGTATTGTTAAAACTGCCGACATTCTTGTTGCTGCTTTAGGTGTTCCAAATTTTGTCAAGGGAGATTGGCTAAAACAAGGATGTGCTATCATTGATGTTGGTATCAACTACATCAATAACAACACTACTCTAGTAGGTGATTGTGATTTCCAAACCATTAAAGAAAAGGCTAAATATACCACTCCAGTCCCGGGTGGTGTTGGTCCAATGACTGTAGCTATGCTTTGTAATAACGTCTTTGAATCTGCATTAAGATTCGAAAAATTTAAAAACGCAAACGTGACTCTCACTTCAAATCCTTTGGTATTACAAAAGCCTGTTCCTTCAGACATTCAAGTATCTAAAGATCAAACTCCTTTTCATATTTCTAAAGTCGCGTCTGATTTAGGAATCGAACAGCATGAATTTGAGCCTTTTGGTCACTATAAGGGTAAGGTTTCTCTCAAAACTTTGGACCGTATCTCTTCTACTCGCGAAAATGGTAAATACGTTCTTGTCGCAGGTATTACTCCAACCCCATTGGGTGAAGGTAAATCTACCACGACTATTGGTTTGGTTCAGGCATTAGGTGCTCATTTACACAAACCAGCCATTGCTAATGTTAGACAACCTTCCATGGGACCTACTTTTGGTGTGAAAGGTGGTGCTGCAGGTGGTGGTTATTCACAAGTTATTCCTATGGATGAGTTCAACTCCCATTTAACTGGTGATATACATGCTATTTCTATTGCCAATAACTTATTGGCCGCAGCTATAGATACTAGAATATTTCATGAAAAAACCACTAAGGATATTAATAAATTCTACAACAAATTAGTACCAAAAAAATCTGGGCAACGCAAATTTACCAATTCAATGTTGAAACGATTAGCTAAATTAAATATAAATAAGACTGAACCAGATGATTTAACTGATGAAGAGGTTTTGAAGTTTGCAAGATTGAATATTGATCCTTCTACTATCACTATTAAGAGAGTCGTGGATGTCAATGACCGTATATTAAGAGAAATTGATATCGGGTTAGCTCCTACAGAAAAAGGTGTAGCTATCAGAAGAACTGGGTTTGACATTACTGTTGCATCTGAGCTTATGGCTATCCTTGCCCTCTCTACTTCTTTAAATGATTTGCGCGATAGAGTTGGAAAAGTTGTCATTGCTTTTGACATTGAAGGAAAGCCTATTACAGCCGAAGATGTTGGTTGTGCTGGTGCTATTACTGCCTTATTGAAGGACGCTATTCTGCCAAACTTGATGCAAACTTTGGAAGGTCAACCAGTGTTAGTTCATGCTGGTCCTTTTGCTAATATTTCTATTGGCTGTTCTTCTGTCATCGCTGATAAATTAGCTTTGAAATTGCTCGGTAAACCAAAGAATGACCCAGCATTTTTGAATGGTTACAAATGTGATACCATTAAGAGTGTTGATACCGCAAATAATGCAGTAAATATTAAGAAAGCTTCTGAAAACGAAGAACAAGCTCCTGCTCCTACATCCGGTTATGTTGTCACTGAAGCCGGTTTTGATTTTACTATGGGTGGTGAACGTTTCTTCAACATTAAGTGTCGTGCTTCTGGTCTTACACCAGATGCTGTTGTCATTGTTGCAACTACCAGAGCTTTGAAATCCCATGGTGGGGCACCAGCAGTTAAACCAGGTTCTTCTTTGCCAGAAGAATACACGAAAAAGAACTTGGATCTAGTTGCTAAAGGTAGTGAAAATTTGAAAAAACAAATTGAAAATGCGTTAAGTTTTGGCTGTAGTGATGTCATCATCGCAATTAACAGATTCAGTACTGACGATGATGAAGAGTTGAAATTAATCAAGAAGATTTCCATGGAAGCTGGTGCTTCTGATGCAGTTGTTACTAACCACTGGGAAGAAGGTGGTAAAGGCGCTATCGGATTAGCTCAAGCTGTTGTCAATGTTTGCGAAAAACCAAACAAAGTCAAAAAAGTCCCGAAATTTACATATGATGCCAAAAACCCGTCCATTGCCAGTAAATTAGAGTCTATTGTTTTAAATATGTACGGCGGTGCTGGTATCGAATTATCTCAACTTGCCAAAGAACAAATCGCCCGTTTTGAAAGAGAAAACTTGAACCAATTACCTATTTGTATTGCAAAAACCCAATATTCTTTGTCTCATGATCCATTATTGAAAGGTAGACCAACCGGATTTACTGTTCCAATCAAAGAAGTTAAGTGCAGTGTAGGTGCTGGCTACTTATATGCTTTGGCAGGCAAAATTATGACCATTCCTGGTTTGCCAATTCACTCTGGTTTCATGAACGTTGAAGTGAATGAAAAGACTGGCGAAATCGAAGGCTTATTCTAATTGAAAAAGTAACACACACTACTGTCTAACATCTTTTATTTATTTTATCTTCGTTTTTTTTTAGTTTTTTTTTTTTTTCAAAAATTACATTCGCTATGCTCGATTCCATTATGTATAAATAACACATTAAGTTAAATTATCAATATTCAATAACAAGATTTTTTTATAAGTAGCTCGAAAAAAAGACAATAACTTTGCAGTAGAGACTGAATAATCCAATCCCATAATGCCCATGATATGAAGGTTTTTTTTGAATAAGACATGTAATGAAAAGGTATAGCATAATTTAGCGACGAGTATTATAGCACCGTTTAAATGTGTTGGCTAAAGTGTTCGCTGAGAATCTTTAAGCACTTTATTATTACACTTATTGCTTACATTGATGTTAATCAGGAATTTTTGTTATTTACAAGTTGGTGTATTTTTCTCTACGCATAAACTATAATTCGTAATATTTTTATATCACGGTAATCAGACATGAAAACTAAGTAAGTATGTGTACAGCCTCAGACGATTCATAATGAATAATTAATTATGTGATACGTTTTTGTGTGAAAATCAAACATTACATTTTATTTTTGCAACTTTTTCTATTTTTATGAGCAAAAACTCTACTCGAAATTGTGCTGAATGATCAGATGTGCTATGCATCTGACAGTTTTCATAAGTTCTTATTAAGTTATCGTCTATATATAATAATTAAAAGTCTATAAGTTCTATAATGATATTCGGATGATTAGTAGTCGACTTGGAGTTCTTTTCTAAGCCCAATCCCAGGTTATTTTAATTCTGCCTAACGATTCAGAAGCTAACAGGTCAAATGCAGATGGAGAGAAATCAAGATCAGTATCAGTACATCCTACACAACGGTCAACAACGGTGACTTGCACAGTTTTACCGCCATAAGAAGCATTAATCTTTTTACCACAATAATTGCTGACGTTGGAACTACTTTTTTCGGAATCATATATTCCATGGCCAATAGCTACCACCATTTCAGAATCGGTATGCATTTCACCACAAGCGCCAGCGGCTCCGCCGACTTCGTAGTAAGTACCATCACCAGAAAACTTATTACCGCTACTGCTGATGGAGCTTGTAGTTTGTGCAGATGAAACGGACGCAACTTCTGATGTTCCTTTTGGGGCCAACGTAGTGGTCGGCTGTGTTTGTGCAATTGTAGCACTTGTGGTTGTTTGGACAGCTTGGCCATTTGCGGTGACAGTCACCGTTTCAAATACTGTTGGGGTGACAGTGACAGTCACTTTGTCAGCGACTGATGAGCTGACAGAAATTGCAACGATTAGCAAAGATTGGATGAACTTCATTTTTTAATATATTTCTGTATGTTTGGTATTCCACGTATTTCAGTTTGTGTAGTAACTAAAGGAAGAGAGTACTAAAGAATAATGCAAGGGGTAAATTTATGTTTGGGAATCGTCGTATATTTATATCATTGGAATATTTTTGTTAATTGCAGTATGGCTCAATATCACATTAGTATGTATACAACATTTCTTTTTAATTCTGATTTATTACATTATCATTGTGATCAATCATATGCTATTTATAGTATATAGTATTATGCCAATACACTAAATAATGAAACAGATTTTGTTGACAATTTTGCAAAGCATCAAGTCCCTTCAGTACAAATATTCTTATTTCCAAAATTGTTCATGGTAGCTCAACATTAATTCAGCTTGGTTTGAGGTAAGCACAGTACAAAAATGCTGGTGTTTTTTTATTCATAAGAGAACCTGATGCACATGTTGAAATTTCGACTGTGCACTGGATGCATAACTGTTTTGTGCGCATGCTTCAGTGTGACCTTTAGAAAAACCATTTGCTTGGAAAAAAAAAAGAAAAAAAAAACCTTAAATCCTGGATTTATCAATTATTTGACAAATAAACTATCAAAGTAGATGTTTCCTTGGAACATATAACATTAGGCTATAGATCGATTAGACGCAGATTAGCAAAAGGTAGCAAAAGGGTAGTAAAAGGATTAGTGAAGTTCTTTTCGCATGATTACAGGCGCCGATCTAATATTGTTAATAATTTGTTCGATGTTACGTTTCTGTAGAAACTAGTAATTATACTACAGTTTATATTTTTTAGCAGGTTAGATCTATAATTGTTTATTGAAAACTCTATTAAATGAAAAATCTATGACTAGATGAAAAATATATAAAAATACATGAAAGTTGAAAAGGTTAAAACAGGTGAACAAGAAATGAAACATGAAATGGGAATTAAAAATAACGAATTGAAAAGGATAAGACTGAAAAATAATTAATCTTCACGAATTGTCTAAGCCCATTCCCATGTAATTGAGATTCTTCCGGCGCTTTCAGGAGCAAGCTGTTGGAAGGCACTAGGAGAGAAATCAAGGCTGGTATCAGAACATCCTTCACAACGATCAACGACTGTGACTTGTACTGTTTTACCTTGATAATGAGCATTGACCTTTTTACCACAATAATCGCTAACGTTGGAGCTACTTTTCTTAGAGTCGTATAAACCCTTGCCAATAGCAATGACGTATTCGGAATCGGAGTGCATTTGGCCACAAGCACCAGTAGCGGCACCTACTTCGTAGAAAGTACCTTGACCAGAAAACAGGCTGGACAGAGTAGCTTGAGCAGTAGTAGAGGATGAAGTTGTAGAAGTAGAAGCAACGGCTGAGGTGGCTTTGGCGGAGGAAGATGGAGTTGTAGAAGTAGAAGCGGTGGTTGGAGTTGCAGTGGTAGAAATGGCTGACGTAGTTGGTTGCACAATTGTAGTTCCGCTCAGCTGAGAAGTGGAAATGGCTACGGAATTTGATGAAGATGATGAGGATGAAGTGGTAGTAGATTGTGGAGCAGAAGAAGTAGCAGAAGCTTCCTTGTTAACAGCAGATACATCGTCATCGTAAACTGTAACATATTTGTATACAACTGGGGTGTATACCGACACAACAGTGTGTGTTCCAACAACCTCGGACAAAGATAATGTGGCTAATGATAAAATTAAGGAGATCTTTGAGAACAACATTATTATGATTGTGTATTTATCGTATTGGACTATTATTAGGTTTTTTTCCAGTATCAATGAGTGATGTATATATTGTAACAATATTAACTAGAAGAAAAGAAAATGAAAAGAATGAAACTTCACACCATTCGAAATTTTTTATCGACGACAAGAAATGACTGACTTTATATGGCAAGAACCCTACTTGGGTTCAATTCCAGCAATTCAGGATTTGATACTGGGATGTTTGAAGTTTTGGCTTGTTTTGTTACAAAAAGAGTAATAGTTTGCTTCAGGCGCATGCTGAAACTCTCAGATGCTACGAAACATGCAGCGCTTCGGCCTGCATGTCAGATAAATATCTGTAACATTTACAAAAGCTAATTTGCAGCGCTCATTTTTGAAAATATTTTGTTTTAAACGTGAAGCAATAAGGTTCAAATGATGTCTGATCTTGTCTGGTAGCAGAACCAAACATTTGGATGGTCACTTTAAAACACAGGTATCCTGCTATTTATCGACAACTGGTCAGTTTATCATATGTATATGATGGCCATTTTGTATTCGCAGCTGTGCCAGTGAAAGCAAGTCATGCTGTAAAATGGGGATCTTTCCTAAATGGAAAGAGCACTTCACTGTTTTGGGATTACAGCACATCTGGATTGTTTTTTATCATAGCAACAAGGCTTTCTAGGAAAACCCACAGCCAAGATATATTATAATTCCATGAAAATGCAATCAACTTTTCAGATTTTATGGCATATTATTGATTTATCGAACGGTATCCACCATTTATTGCTTCTTCATAATGCATTTCACAACCTATTTTTTTCTACCTTTTTGTTGTATCATATTACTACTGTTCAACCATTTGAGCTCGTACAATATATTGTCAAAAAAAACCTTATGAGTAAACATTTTGGAAGAAATAAACATATACTTCAATATAACGTGTAGGTGAGAGACTTGTAATTACATATACATATAAAGCGTTATTTATTTACTAATTGTTCTAAATATCATTCAAAGCACAGCATGTCACTGGTTTCTGATGACCGTGAGCCCCACCATATTCTCTCACGACCTCGTTAGTAGATAAATCGCACAACCGCACATAATTGTCGGAAGAAGCAGTGACCAAGTACGCAGAGTCTGCACTGAATGCACAATCCCATACCCATTTCTTATGTCTATCTAATACAGTTTCTAACTCCAAATCGCTTGTTTTCCAAATCTTCGCTGTACTATCAGCTGAGCAAGTTGCCAAATGCCTTGAATCAGATGATAGTAGTATCTTGGTGATGTAAGAATTATGTGCTTTAATCTTCCTTATAGGCTTGATATTGCCGCTGTCACTACTACTCTGTAACTCTTTAGCGGACCACATATAGACGTCACCATCTCGAGATGACGCAACAATAAAATAACCGTTCGACGAAATTGCAACCGAGGACAAGCTGACATTTTCGTCTTCACTAGGATTCAATCTATACATTTCCTTATTTTGGTTCAAGTCCCAAATTTTCACCACGCCTTCTCTGTCACAGGACACTAACTCTGCCTGGTTTGGATGAATCACCACAGAATTTACAGCACTTCCATTTTCGTAATTCCTTCTATACAGCGGAGCCCTAGTGTCCCAAATCTTGATAGTTCCATCTTCACTTCCTGTGACTAACCAGTTATCGTCGGAATTAAACATCAAAGAGGATAAAGTACCGCCACCAGTGGCGTGCTCATCAAAGGATATAACAGGAGTCATCTTAGACCTTGTTAAGTCAAATAATTTAATTGACGAGCCTGCCGCTCCTAATAATCGTTTGTTATTTGTTATTTCCAAACTGTTTATTTGCATGTCAACATTGATGCTTCTAGAACACATCCCCGATAAGGCATCCCAGAATTTTATAGTTGAATCATAACCTGCTGAGGCTAATATCACTGACATTATCTTAATATTTTTCTATCTTGCAATCAACTTATCTTATTGAAATAATATCTTTTTTGTGGCCTGGGATATATGTATCTAATAATGGATATATCTTCTTAATTGTACTTACTGAATCAGAAAACTTGTTGCTTATAGGCGGCCAAATTTTTTTGCATAACGCTTTTTGGTTATTATGCCCTGACTTGACATTACACAAAGACGCGTTAATTATCAATATTTTTTTTTTCAATATTCTCTTCTGGTTATAATAATTAGTTATAATCCCATTTTTTTTCAATAGAAAAAATAACGCGTCAGTCCTCTCATGTAAATCAAAAATTACATCTTTTTCTTCCTTCTATTTTTCTGCTGTTATAGGTTATTTCAGTTATTTCCAAGCTCTCTATGCTAAACAACTTGTGCTATTAACTCCATGGACAATTACAACCCTGAGGCTTGGACAACGCCGAGCAATGACGCCTTAAAGATCTCAATTGTTGATCCTGAAGGTGCCGTTCAATTCCATCCAGCATTCACATACCCGATATATGGAGACTCCGAGCAAATCTTTGGCTATAAAGGATTACAATTAAATCTTGTATTTCAAGCAAGTACTATGCTTCCGTTGATTGGAATGAAATACGAAGGGAAACTTGAAAACCAGAACGAAGATAAGGATCCTTTACTCACTTTACTGGAGTCTTTTGTGGATAAAAACGACGTGATAATCAATGATGAAAACAAATGGGCTGAAGTCTGTGAGGCTGAGTTGAAAGAATTCTATCCATTTGGTGAAAAATGTGGTGAGTACAGCAAAAACGGTAAGACGTACCAAGTATTTAAAGAAAATTTTGCAAGTTCAAAATTACAAAAATTACATAAAAGAATTCAAATCTTCATATTGCTTTTCATTGAAGCCGGATCTTATATTGATATTAATGATGAAAGCTGGAATTATTACATGATATTTGAAAAAGATTCAAACAGGTTTATTGGATTTTCCACGGTTTATTCATATTTTAAGTATCCAGGTTCTGAACAATTCGATGAAAGTGACATACACTTCAAAAGAAAGAAAATTTCTCAATTTATGATTTTGCCGCCATATCAGGGTTCAAAGCATGGTGAAAACTTATATAATATCATGGTGAATGAATGGATGTCCGATGATTCAGTTAAAGAAATTGTCGTTGAAGATCCTAATGAATCTTTTGATGACTTACGTGACAGATGCGATTTACAAAGATTTCTAAGTATTAAGGATGACATGTTTTTCTTGAAGAAAGTGTTGAAAGATGGTAAATTGAATGAAATTCCTTTGAATGATGATATTTTATTAACCAATCAGCTATCGTATAAGATGGAAAAAAGGCAATTTCAAAGGTGTATGGAAATGTGTCTCTTGTACTATTTGCAACTGATGGAATTCTCTCAAAAAGATAAAAGATTGTTGGAAAAGAAAATCAGATTACAAATCAAGAAAAGAATTTACATCAAGAATAGAGAGGGTTTAGAAGTGTTACAGCCTATCGAAATGAGAGATAAATTACAACTAGCTTACCAAAGGTTAATCGAAGACTATGAAAGAATCATGGAGAAGTTAAATATTTCGGAAAAAAGACGATTATTCGAAAATGCAGATGATAATGAAGAAGACACTAATAAAAAACAACGGCAAGTTTGATCGTTCTCAGATTCTCCCGCATAATTTAAATCTATATTTCTTTCAATGAATATATTTTTGTTTAATTTTGTTTGACATGAACTGACAAAGACACGTTTCTGTTCTGATAGAGTGGGATCTATCACATTTTTGTAATTATAATTTTATTGTAAGTTATGTCACAAAAAAAATAACTTGATAAGCTAATATTATAACTAAAGACTATGTTATAATTTCAAACTAAATAAAATATTGTTTTCCACTAACTATTTTAGAAGAAATCAAAAAAAAAAAAAAGCTAGCCACCCTGCACGGTTATGGATGGATACTTCTCAATTATTGTGCGTATAATAAATTTCGTTATACCTTCAATAATGTTCAGCATAGACTTTCTTGTAAGATTGACAATTAATCATCCAGTAATTCAGTTTGAAATACTTGGTTGAGAGGTTTATCTATGGGAATATCTTTTCATAATATTGAAGAAATGCCGTTCGTTGATAGGAAAGTGCAAGAACTAGTTGAAGAGATAGGTACCATTCTAAAATCAAACAATGAGACTTTAGCGATCTCGGAAGCTGCATGTGGTGGAATTTTGTCAGCTTATATTGTAAGTGTACCTGGAGCGCTGAGATTTTATCAAGGAAGTACATTACTTTACAGTTTGAAGCTGAAACTAAAATTGTCAGGCTGGACAGAAGAGGAAATCTCCCATTATACTGGTCCTTCAGAGGCGACTGTGAAGAAACAAGCTAGAAATTTGAAAGTGGAATTGGGGTCAAATTATGTGTTATGTGAATCTGGATTTGCTGGTCCGGGAGTTATAATGGAGAATGATAAAGATGATGAAAATGATAAGAAAGAAAAGCTGAAAAAAGTAGGTACCGTTTATTTCGCAGTTAGTGGACCTAACGGAACCAGTAGTATTGTGCGAGAAACAGGAATGGTTGATAGAATATCAAACATGGAGGAGTTTGCAAAACTAGGATTGAAATTCTTATTACAAGAATTAAAGAAGGGGAAAAGTCCGGCAGATGAATAATCAATGAACTTAAATGTGACAGGCGTTGTCAAACATTGTTTACGAATTCAAGTAAATATCTCTTACAATGTATATTTATATATTTCAAACAGGAAATTTATTATTTTTTTTTTAAAAAAAAGTATAATTCAATTAGATTTGGTATGTTGTAAATTGGTATTGTTATTAGTTAATTTTTGGTAATTTTTTAATCTTAAAAGAACGATCCATTTTGCCGCATTAATGATGGCAGTTCAAATTTAATGTTGTTGACCGTAAACACCACGAAAGTTTTGATATTGCATATTTGGTGGAGGTCTGGTATCTTTGCCCCAGCCCGATTTCAAAACTCTACCGTTAAAGTTGTAACCGTTCAATTGAACAATAGCAATAGTAGCTCTGTCATGACTGTCATATTTGACAAATGCACAGCCCTTTTCTGGATGGAACTTGAAGTTGACAATGAAACCGTAAGTTTGCAACAATGGAATCAAATCATTTTGAGATGTAAAATGAGCAATATTACCAATATAAACAGTGGTCTGCCAGTTTGGAGTTTGTCTTAAAACATAGTCATAAGTTTGCACCGGATTTAAGCCCATTGGAATACCATTGTTATTGTTATTGTTGTTGTTATTGCTTGCGTTCATATTCATATTATTCATATTGTTCATGTTGTTCATATTGGTCATATTGTTCATACCGATTTGACCATTATTCATGTTCTTTTGCATGTACATATTGTTACTATTGCCCATGTTGTTATTGCTGTTTCTTAATTGTTTATGAGATGCCCAGTTAAGACGGATTTGTCTACCACTGATCCATTCGTTCTTCATTGTATTCAAAGCAAGCTCGGCATCACCTTGGTCAGCAAAAGAAACAAAACCGTAACTTCTTGATCTACCAGTCTGCATATCCCACATAACGTGAGCAGACATCAAAGATTGGAATCTGGAGAAAGCTTTATGTAATAATTCATCATTAACATCAGCAGACAAATCACCAACGAAAAGGTTGAATAAGTTCTCAGTTTTGTTTGATTGGGATTGGAAAGCCCAGTTGATGGTGATCTCATGATTATTAATAGCTCTGCCATTCAAAGTATGCTTGGCCATTTCTGCAGATTGGGAGCTCTCGTATTCAATGAAAGCATAGTTGAAACCAGGCTTGTTCTTATCAAACAAAATCTTGATGCTGGCGACATTACCAGTTACACTAAATAATTCTCTCAACATGTCTTCGGTAACAGTTTGAGGTAAACCAAAAACGTGCAAAGTTTTCTTAGAAATTTCTCTACCACCTTCGACAGCATTAGCAGGCTTGATTTCTGGTATTTCGACACCTTGCATAGGTTGTTGTTGTTGTTGCTGTTGTTGTTGTTGAACATCAACAGTTTGTTGGACGTCGACAGGTTGTGGGACCTCAACAGCTTGTGGTTGTGGTGGTTGTTGTTGTTGTTCAGAACTCATTATGATAAGAGGATAAAATGTGATAATTTGTTTTGATTTTTATTTTATAACCGTCAAAAAGGATCAGTAGATTGAAGAAAAAGATAAAGAACAAATAAACTGAAAAAAAGTGGAATCAAATAGGAGAGACAAAAGTATTGAGACAAAAGCTTTAAATTTTAACAATGATTTCCCTTTGTAAAAAAAAGTATATGAAAACAGTAACCAGAAAACAATATAAAAAAATATGTGGATTGGAAAGGATATGTATATACAATTCAAATAACAAAAATCTATCAAGAATTGAACTTCAAAAAAATATTAACTGATTAATTGATTTTTGAAAATATTTGCAGTTTATATTGTTCTGTATTTCTTAACAATCAAATCTTCCGTGTAAATATGAATAATATTTAACTTAAAATACAACTGAGAAGAAAGGAGTTATAGCAATAATAATATACTGTGATATTCAATATTTGGCAATATTATTGAGAAATATATATTGTGAAATATTGTAATTAAAAATTATTCACTTTAAAGAAACTTTTAATGTATTTTTTTTTTCACTGCGAAAAAATAAAAAATTTTTTTTGATTTTCGTCGTTTTTTTTTTTCAAGGAGTTTCTTTCATATCCTAAAAAATTTACCTATTCACTATATCCCTACTCGCAGCGAGTAGATGTTAGTTTTTTCTGATCATAAATTACTAGAAATAGATTGATAATAATATATTGATGCTTACCTACTAATTCGATAATAAAAATTAACAAGAAACATTAAAAATATCTCTAAAACAAGAAAATAAATAAATATGTCTAATTTCATTTGATTCTTTGTAAAGTAGGGATTCAAAAAGTAGAGAAAAAATAGGAATCATTTAAAAGTGTAGGAAACGGAAGACCATTTATTTACAATGTAAATAGCATACCATGCAAGCTTAGCTGATTGTTTATTAACAAATAGCTTGTGAAAAATAATGTATACCTATTCTATAGGAAAGTATTACTATTATCAAGTATTCTTTTTATGATGCGTACTTACATTCATATGACGAAATAATAAGTAATGTTGATTATTTATTAAGGAATTATTTATTAAGGAATCATTTACTTCATCAAATACCATGCAATATCACTATTAACACCAAACTTTTCATCGAGATTATCCAGCTCAATGTCACAGCCAATATTAATTATCTGCTTAGCTGAGATGACAGACAAACTAGATCCTAAATTTTTATTCAATATCAAGAGTAATAACTTGTTGATATTTTCAAAATATTCAATTTCCAAAGTATGTTTGAATTCATCTTTGACCTTCGACGATCTGTTTTTTTTCACGCTTTGTTTAGCAAATAATAATTTTTTACTGTAGTTTTGAAAATTCTTATTATCATTCATCAAAGATTTCCAAAGTTTGTAGAAATTTTTATTTAAAAAACTTCCGCCAAATTTAAACATGACAAAAAGCGTATCTAATGCCATTATGTTGATTTTAATATCTTGCTCCTTAGTTGCTAAATCCAAAATTAACGGCCATAACTGATATAGAATAGGATTTAATTCATTTAACTGTGTACAAAGTATCATGATAGATTTATTAATGATATTAAAAATCTTATTCTTCAAAGCGAATGATTCATATTGAATAAATCTGATAGAATAGGATACAATTTGTTGTACTATCAAATATAAGTTCTTAGGGATATGCGACTTATATTTGAAAACATCGTCTATTTTATCCTCATGAATATCTATTTGCGTCGTTTCATCATTATCTTCATCATCACTATCTATTTCTTGAACTTCATCTTGTTTTTGTTGATCTTCTATCACATTAAGAATATCTTTTTGAGTATGGTCTAACAAGTTGAACATTTGTTCACTCAGTTGAACATTCCAAGGTTTTTCTAAATTTTTGATCTCTTTTAAATGCACTTCAAAAATAAGTTTTTCGAAATCGTATTGATTCTCCAAATATTTGTCATAAATTGAGTTTAAAATTTCACTGAAAATCGCAAAGATTCCATTACTCAATGCTGAATATTCATTGTACATGTCCAACAAAATAAAAGTTGAGTTGATCACGTCTCCCATATGGTCTATTATACTGACACCCGAGATCTTAATTAAAACGATCATTATTTTTAGAGTCTCTGGAATTAATGCACCATTCATTAATTTCAAATTCACATTATCTAAAATGTAATCTGAGTTATTAAGAATGATAGTAGATAATTTTCCTGCTTTATCATTGTAAACATTCTTGGAGATTTCATTCAAAGTATTTTCACAATGTTTGAATACCATTGAAGAAGAATATATTGAGGAAGTTGTTAGTTTTTCGATTACTGGAAACAAATAATCTATCAACTCTTGTTCGAAATCATTTTTTAAAAATTGCGAAGATATTGCTATAGTGTCCAATGAAACAGAAGTAATTAGTTGGCTACCAATATCACTATCTCTCATACATAATAAGGTATTGGAAACTTCTAACATGTCCAATATATTCTCGGTAACCACTAAACCATCATCATTGTTAATATCAATAGATTTATCACCAGCATCATCCTCAAATTGCAAAAATTCATCAACTTCATCTCTTTGTTTTTTCCTCTTTGTTGCCATCTCTATAATACCTTCAACTATACAATTACAAATCCATAACAGTAGTGATTTATTTAAATTTGAATTCCCCTGGTTCAACAAAACCATCTGTAGTAAATTTAAGTTAAACTTATAATTTGAAATTTTTCCTATTTGTTTAAATAAATTAATTAAGGAAACTTCCACTTCATAATCAAAAATTCCTCGAAAAATCCTCAAGTCATTCTTGGAAATTGAATCATTATTGCTACCTTCTTCTGATGAAATATAATCTCTTCTCAGCAACATTGATAAATTGGCCTCGAATGAGACTTTATTATTATTATTAGCTTTTCCCTTAAATTTGGACCCAATCAAAAATGATTTATCTTTAATTGATGAATTTGACAGTGATGAATCATCCAAAATATTTTCCAAATCTGAAATCTTCAAATTTAAATTAGAATTTTTCAAATTAATTTTCTTCTTCACATTAGTGTTGTATAAGATTATTAATTCTTCAACGATTTGTTGTATGAATTCAAACATTTCAAGTTCTATCTCCTTATGATTTTGAACCTGTGAATTCTCAATGGTTGTTTCACTATTTAATGAAGAGTTTTTCAAGTTTATACAAATTGCATTAATTTTCGACGTTATCTCCAACTGATTAGCTGAATATAGTAACGAAGAATTCCCTTTCCCTATTAATGATAAAATTGTGATATCATACAATGAGGAATTAGGAAGTTTATAAATTGTTTGTAACTCAGGATTGTTTGAAATGAGGAAAGTCGAAATTTTTGAAATTGTTAGGATATTTTCCTTTGATATATTATTCTTACAATTCGATAATAAATTGTTGTTAATTAATTCAAGGATCTCTATTCTTATCTGAAGTGAAAATGTTGTTGCTGCTGACCAATTTTTAATTTTTTTTAATAGATTTTCAAAAAATAAATTTAAGTTTTCGTTGATATTGAAAACGGCTTGCTTCTCCAAAACTTCTGAATTTTCATTATTTAAACAATACGTTAGATATTCTTTTAAAAATTTCAAAATTTCAACATATTTCTTAACTTTATTCTTTTTGATATTATCAATATCTGTAATTATTAATTTTAACAATTTAGAGACAACCCCCGGAAAAATCAATATTGAAAGTTTTAAATTATTAATGATGTTAAATATTATCATTCTTAAAATGAAGACTGACACAATGGCAGATTCCGAATCAGGAGATGTAACAATATTGGATAAATTTAGATTGATAAAATGTGACATTGAATTCTGGCAAGTTAAACTCAATCGTTTTGATTCTCTGCTTTTATCTACTGCTTCAAGTAATGCCAAACTGCATTGTAATATCGCCTTTGTAAACTCTGGATACTTCAAGTTTAGTTCTTTATTATTATCTGCTATGATAGTGCTAGTGTTTGATGAAAGCATGAATGGAATTAAAGGAAACATTTTAATTAACAAAACACTAAATTGATACGTGTAAGAATAGTCAATTAATATTCTTATAATCTTGAAAATATATTCATATCCCTCATGATTTTTGTCTATGTTTATCTCGTCTGATACATCATTGGCATCTGCTTTTGAATCATCATTAAATCCCGTGTTTAGCAACTTTGTCACTATCAGAAATAAATAATCCGCTATTCTTGGGTCTATGAACACTTTCGTAGCGTCTGTACTTAGAACTAATGTTTTCACATCTTCCTGTTTGTTATTTTTTCTTAGTAGATGGATTTGTGATGATAGAATTAAGTATAATTGTTTAATTTTGCCACAATCGGGCTGCTCAACCAATTGTGAACAAATTGGTTTTATTGTATTAAATAAGTCATCCATTGTAATATTCTTTTTAAAGAAAAAGTTGGAGCATCATGGACATATATTTCCTTTATAAACATACTTAATTTATGATCATTGGGTTATAATCTATCAATAATTTGAAATCATAGTTAAGAATTTCAAATAAAATGTGAAATTTAAATTTTGGGATACAAAATTTTCAGTATTTTTGCGTGCTGCATAACCAAGGCTCAAAAGATAAATGTCAACTTTCTGAACTATTTTCGACATTTAATTATACGTTCCCTGAACTGAGACTTCATTTGCTAAATTATATGTATTATGAGTAGTGATTACTATTATTCTCGTATATACTATATTATGAATTATATATAATATTAAATTTGACGATATAAAGTCATTATTATAAAATTAATATAAAAAAAAATAGATTATTAAATGAAATAGTATGGAAAGGAAATATAAAAAAAAAAAAAAAAATTCGAGGATAGGCATTAAATATGATAAAATAAACAAAAAAAAAAAGGAGATAAAAACAAACTAATCAGTTTCAGAGATGAAAGTGACCTCAGTCCAAGCCACACCTTTTTCTGTAGTTTTTTTATTATTTTCATCGACCTCAATATTTAATTCTGTAGAAAATTGATAAATAAAAGGTTTTGTACCAGAAACGGCACCAGCGATAGATTTGACAAAACCTGGAATTTCACCCAAAACATCGACTCTTTCGACCAAGTTATCCAAATTACCAAAAACTTTTCCAGTGACAACTGGAGCAGATTTGTCAGCTACTTGTTCATCAGAACTGTTGGCGTCAACACCTTCGAAATTGAACTCGATTTTCTTTGGGATAGGCCAGCCTACTTCGTCAATCTCTGATTCTTGATGGTGGATTTGGTTATTGACAGACACAGATAGTATCTTATCATTTTTCACAAGAATACCAAGGTTGATTTTTGTAGCTGCGTAAGATCTTGGAGTGGTGTATTCCATTTGAATAGCAGAAAAATTCTCTGAATGGAAATTAAGGAAATTCCATTTAGCTGCTGCATGATGAGGTTTCATACCTTGAATAGCACCTACAAACATGGAGATACAATTTTCTTCTGGAGAGAATTCAATTTTCTTGTTCTTGGTCTTTAAATCGATAGAACCTGTAACTTTGTTTCTTGGCCAAAAGACGTGCCTCATTGAGCCCCATGGGTTTTCAACATCTTCACCGTAATAAGTGGTACCATTTTTGCCAACAATGACACCAGGAGCAATCTTAGTAAATGTCAAATCAACAATCGAGGCTTCATTGACGTTCGATTTCATGACATAAGTGGTACCATCTTCGGATAATTCCACAGATAAATCTTTAGCATAGAAATTAGTTCCTTTGATGACGAAATCTTCCAAGTGAGTAGAAGTCCATGTATTATCATCTTCATTATCCTTATTGTAAATTCTGAAGGTGAACTGAGCAGTGGTGTAAACTGCAGAGACAACAGAATGGATGATTTGAGCAAAACCAGTGTAACCAGACTTCAAGTCAGTAAAATAAAAAGTTTTGGTTTCAACGTTAGTGGACAAAGGTGCCAACCATTTGAGATCTTCGGATGTAGCTTCTCTGTAAGGGTTCTTATCTTTAACGGAGTCTGCGACTGAATGGATAGCTTCGGCACCGTATTCAGGTTCAGCGATACCGGTGACAGCAGAAAGACTGTTGCATGTTAGTATTGAATACTACTAATGTAAAATCAAAGAAATGACAACATATTAATAACGATAACTATAACAAATCCACGCTATGCATATATTGCGATAGCTATAGCTTGGTTAATTGTAACTAATCTGGCAGATACATACGTTCCTTGGGCCCACTTAAGCATTTTCAAGAGAGTGATTTAAATATTAGGAGGAAATGTGAATGTTATATGAAGCGATATTTACAATTTTTGTATATTGTTAGTATCTAATATCAGTGGGGATCAAAGAGAATATACCTAATTTTTGTTGTATGGCATGGCGATGGATGGCCAAAACGAATATTGTCAAAGAAAAAAAAAGTTCACAAAAAAAAGAAAAAAAGAATTTGTTAACATTGATGAGAAGGCTATTAGGTGTTTAAAAGTTCAAATGCCGAAAGCCCAATAATGTATACGCACGCAAAGGCGCTAAAACATTTATCATGTAAAAAGGCTTCAGGGCTACTAATATAATAAGAAGGAATGCGGTACGAAATCCGGCATCGGTAACTAGAGGAAGTTAGTTTGAAAGAATGACACGTACGGTGGAAAACATTCATGTTTGCCACCCATTTTTCCTAAGATCCTTCTTCAATGGTGAAAGATGCTTCTCAGTTAAGAAACATTCATGGGCTATTGCTTCAAAACAGCTATAATAAAGGAAAGAAAACAAGGATTCTGTGGATCAAGGTTAGCCATTTTGTTTTGTTTTGTCATGTTCGAATTTGTATTTGTACTTGAACTGTGTTTGCATCTACAACTTATCAATTTCTTTTTATGAATTGTACTAATGAAGTCTCTTTGTTTTCTGCGGAACAAGGAATACGAAGTTTTTAACTGGTGTGTTTATCAGAACAATTCTTCTGATGTAGAAAGCTGGATATTTCGAATAAAAATCAAAAACCAACAACTCTAGTATCTTGTAATCTATTGTTACAAATTTTTCAAAGTATGTAACTTTTTTTAGTACCAATTGTGCGATCCTCTTACCTTCAATAGAGGCTGTTTAATCCAAAATATACAATTTCAAAAGCTTATGCGTTTGCACGAAATTCTACAATGATTTTATTATTTATAAGTGGATGTATCAGTACATATATAGTGCTTGTTTTTTGCTTGCTTATTTACATCATTCCTTCAAAATAACTTACAAATATCATCATCAATGATCCGCTCATGCTGATTTTGATCAATCTAGGAAACCAACCAGAATACAACTTCTTAATCCCACCTTCTTCCACATAGATTCTAAATGCACACTCCAATGAATTTTTGTACTTCACAGCACCACTATTATTATACAATTCAGATTGGAATCTACTCTTAATCACATCAAGTGGTTGGTTTAATATCACAATAAATATAGAACTCATAAAATTCAATGCAAATTTCAAATAATTTGAATCTTTGTTTTTGTTATTAGGATCAATCAATTGTTTGAACAGCATATATGATGAGAAAAACCCAATGGAGTTGCTACACTGTCTAAGAATTGTGACATTCATCCCCTTAAAAAACCCATAAACTCCTCTGTTTTTATAAATTAACTGAGCACTCTTGAACACATTCTTCGATATTGAATTATTCTTTTTAATACTATTTTGTTCAACTCCTTTTTTCGAAAGCGCAGAAACTTTCAAAAAATCTTCATTAAGATTATTAGCCATTTTATTAGCAGTATTACTGTTATTCTTCACAATATTTTTGAAATGTTTACTCTTTGGAATACCAAACGGATTAGGTTGAGCTTCAGGCGTGTTATACAAACTGGATTCAATCATATTAACTTTCACATTTTCAAATGGTACAATTGCTATAGATTCAGTCACACCTGCAATCAATGATGATATCAAAAGCCCAGGATTATTGTTATCACCGTTACTCAACTTTAATTTTTCATTACAATAATTGAAAGTCTGAAATCTGACAAAAGATTTCACAAAAATGGATAAATTCACAGCAGCTAGTCCTGAAAATAAATATTTTGGTTGCGTTGGAATATTAAGTGGTGATTTTCCATATGTTAATTGTAAAATTGTTTTATAATAATCTAATGGTTGTAATAAAGTTGCCGTAGAAATAGAAGCTGCAATCGATGCATTAATTGACCCCTGTGGTATCAAATTGGACATCTTCGTAATAACAGTATTATCTTGAATGTTTAGCTGCGCTTGATTATTGCTAACTGATCAATAGTTTATGGTAATGTCTGATTGTTTTCGATAGTGTAAAGATGTTAGAGAAAATCGATTAAAAAAATCAAAATTGTTTTGTAAGTGAGTACAAAAAAAATTGAGTGAGTAGGTAAAAAAAAAAAAAAAAAAAAAAAAATTTAATACGCGTCAGTGATTATGAGATTCAAACAGCAAATGAAATAGTGGATTTCAACACTATAGGTAAAAAAATTCACTAAACGTACGTAATACTGTCGAGGCGATGAATCTTGTTGACTTTGCAGAGATTCTTCCTCGTTATCAGAATCACTATTAATGTTAATAGTC